>JAVIAB010000117.1:68651174-68686174 GCA_032433765.1 Megaustenia siamemsis
CGAGCACCATCTGCCCGAGTCACTAGAGGTGACTAACACAGACATGTACACATAAAGATATGAGATATGAATAACACAGACATGCACACACTAAGATGTGAGATTTGAACGAAACCATCGTTTTAGAAATTAGTCTTACTGCAAAACAATACAAGGACCAAAGAGAAAGCTAGCCCCAGTGTTTTGTATGTCGTATATGTTATATGTTTTGTATGTTATATATATATATATATACATACACAGTATGTCAAAATTGTGTAAGGATGTAGGGCTGTAAGAAGATCTCACAATCACAACCGATACCATTCGCACGACACTTAAAAGGTCACACAACACTGCTCCTGGTCCAGATGGTGTTCGGTACGATGACATAGGCGATTTAGCTGACGGCAACTTGACAAAACTGGCCAATGAGTTTAATGCCGGTATTCGGAGTGGCCAGATTAAGGAGGAGTGGCTACTTACTAACGCTACCGAAGCCAAACAAGGACCATTCTCAGATCAGTGCCTACAGAATCATCACAATGCAGAACACTGCGGGCAAACTGCTGGAGAAAATAGTTGCCCGTGTTCTCACCTGTCACATTGAACAGAAACGCGTATTCCCACCCACACTCGGAGGTTATAGATATAACAAAGAGACATGGCTCAATGCGGCAGTCTTTGCCTATGACGTCAGGGAAGGCTTTCACAGACGAGAGGAGACATTTGCTGCTGCTATAGATCTGGAGGATGCATACAGCAGGGTACCATTTGAATATCTCATGCATATGCTCCTCAAACTGGCGGTGCACCCCTTCCTCATTAGATGGATCGCCGCGGTACTGTCTCAGAGGAAGGTGATACTCAGATGTGGAAGTTGGTCTTCCGAGCCAACATCCATTTGTCCAGGGCTGCCACAAGGCTCACCATTGTCACCAGTTCTATTTAACGAGTACACAATAACGATCACGGAACAACAGCTGGATGGGAGGGGAAGAACTATGACTTATGTTGATGATATTCTGGTATATCGACAAGGAAGAAACAGACGGGGAATCGCCTCCACAATGCAAGACGAACTCGATCGCATTTCTTCCTGGTGTGGGGTTTCAGGTGCCTTGGTTAATCCTAATAAAGCATCAGTTTCATGGTTCTCCCTTAACAATCATATCGTTAATACGACCACGCCGATAGTACGAATGGGAGCTGATGAGGTGACCAGGGACAAGTTGATGACATACCTCGGAGTTAAGTTTGATCGCAGCCTGTGTTTTCGGGACCACGTCGACCAAGTGATAACAAAATCCCGCAAAGGTTTAGCTGCCTTGAAGGTCATGGCAGCTTCCAAAATCGAGCAGAGGCTACTTACTCTTCTGTTCCAGCGATTAGTCCTCGCACCAATAGAGTATGCCCTGGCAATTCTTACTGTCAGTACGACTCAAATTGATAGGCTGGAGAAAATACAAAATGAAGCCATGCACATTATCCTGGGATGTACGAGGGACACTCCCTGTGTAGCAATGAGGTATCTTCTTGATTTTCCAACCATGGATGACAGAATCAAGATCTGGAGAGCACGAGCATACCTGAAGATTAGTACAGATACAGAGCATCCATTGCACCACGTGCTCAACACAGAGAAAGGTGCCAGGCTAAAAAGAGGCAAATCATGGGTGGGCCGAGCAGAAGATGTCATCAAACAGGTCTGTGAGCTTACCAATATCAGCATTGGTGAGGAGTGGACACCGGTGCCTACGTCATTCAAGAGGACTTTCTCGTGTATTGTCCCACTCAACAGGAAAAGTAGGGAACAGAACCCGGTCGTGGTTAATGCTGAGGTCAACGGTCTCATCTGCGGTAACACCGATGAGAAAGATGCAGTCATATATACAGACGGATCTGTAAGACGACACCAAAGAAGTGCATGGGCATTTACAGCACGTTCGGCAGGCAGAATAGCCAAGGAAGACAGTGGTGCATACGTCATGACCACCAGTAGCACGACAATGGAGGCGATGGCAGTGACCAAGGCATTCAAATGGTTAGAGTCACAAGACTACACCCACATATGTATACTGAGTGATTCTATGAGCATGATACAAAAAAGTGGAGGCGGGCTCTGTACGCATGCAATGGGTAGAGTCGTTGCAGAAATTCAAAATACGTAAGGTCACTTTTGTCTATGTCCCTGGACATGCGGTAGTACGGGGAAATGGAAGAGCGGACAGGTTGGCTAGGTTGTCGCTGAGGACAGGCAACCAATGGATCGGGCGGACATCATCAATTAACTCCGAGATGTGGGAAGAGCACATGACTTCGACAAACACAGATCCACGTCACTTCTTCGGATGAAAGGGATGGGAGTTAAGATGGGCACAGCCAGAAATGAGAAACTTTTCTGTTGTGTAAGAAGACTTATCAACCAACATAGAACTGGAGTCGTCAGTCGCTGGACACTGCGGGAATTGCTGAGGAGGGGATCTGAGCACCAATGGACATGTTCGGAGTGCAATCATGATGACCTGCAAATAACCACAATAACCCAATACATAATATATATATATAAACATATATACCATATAATATAACTTAATTAAGTAGCTCCGACAGCAAGACGGAAATAGCCAAATTGGAGCTACTGAGTTACGGAGCTACACCATGCGCTGTGCGTTTCATCCATTTTGATCGTATTTCGATATTCCGATTGCTTACGATGAATGGTGATATCGTATGACGAGGAACAGATGGATGTGATCACTTTCTGTGTGGTTTCGCCTTATGTCATTTGGCGTGTGCTGAGACTGCTGTGATGGGGACTGCAGCTACCTTTCTTTGTTTGGTAGATAAGATATTAATTCGGATGATTCCACTGGCACGGGCGGTTGAGCAATTATGGATTTTAATTCGTGTGCACTGATACCGAGGTCTTCCATAACCATAACCATTGGAATAGCAAAACCGGTACTGACAGTTTAAAACGGTACATATAGTATGATATAGTCAGCATAAACTTGTATATCTGCTTCATAATGGCTTAGTGATGTGAATTTATTTATTGAGTACTTTAACAGAGGAATTTAATTAAAAGAAACATACCGAGATGTGTAACAGAGTAAGCTAATGAAAGCATAGGAGCAGGTAATTTAGTCGTTACGCATTCTTTAATAGACAATAGCAGTAACATATTGTAGCGACCAGCAGTAGTTGGGATATACAATTTAAGGTATGGAAAATTCCAAAACAGAATAACATAGTGTGTAAATAGGGATGTCGCAGAGTTTATATTAGGGATAGGGACAACCACCGAGGAATTATACTCGGACGTAACGGACACCCACCAAGTTAAGATAGAAGTTCAAGGGGATAGTGGACAAGAAAGGGAAGATAGAAGTATACTGAGAGTTTAGGTCCATGGAAAATTCCACTTCAACCAAGTTTGTGGAAGTGAGAGTAGGCGCATGACAATTGCATGCATTGAACCCATGACTTTGGCCGTCTGATAAATAAGTTATCATCCAACTACCAGGAAAGGTCATTGTCATGAGGTAATCATTAATTTAAATAGGGTATATAGATTTCACGGAAACAAGGTGTTTTCGTCAAACCATGAGAAAAGTTCAAGTTTCGGTCACAGAATGATGAGGAGTGACTAACTCAAGTGATCAGAAGAGTGCAAATTGTCGCTTTGCGACAGTTTGATTGGCTGCTGATTTTTAGGCGAAGAGTTGTGGCTGAATATTTAAACTTCAACACAATAGGTTTGAGTCAGTCAGGAATGAGAATTAGAACAACTTTTAGATTAGACAATCATTATTAGGACAATTAGAACAAGAGTCAGAAATAGGAAGAGGTAGAAGTTTATACAGTCAGAACAGTCAGAACAGTTAGAAAGTTGAGATTAGAAAGTTGAGCCAGTTAGTTAGGAAGTTAAGAATCTTCAAGTTATAGTTTTAAGTCAGTTGAGAAGTTATTAAGTAATTTGATAGAGAGTAGTAAGGATAGCAATGCAGATATGAACTTTAGTTGTGAGGTGTTTGAGAGTTTTCAAGAACTGTGTTTCACATTTTTGATAAACGTAAGTAAGTGATAGAGAGATTGAATGTAAGATATGCATTTATGGACATTTCAAATAGTCACCTTTTCAAGACTGTGCTTCAATATGTTCTTACAAGTTCGTAAGTAGACAAATGCGTGAGAACTAATGATCAATATAAACGTGCTCTATAGCATTATGAGCCTTATGAACAAATAATAAATATTATAATTCAATAAAGAGTATGTGATTCCTATAACAGATGTTCATTTAAAAAGTACAGAGAAATTCGCTAACAAGCTTCAAAGCTGGACATCTGTCTAAAAAAATTATGGCTAATCTTAACGAGTGTGGAGTATTTCATGTGTGAATGTCAACTGTGGTGTTAGTTACTATGCCCACTATAGGTTGTCAACTGCCGTGAATGTCAACCGTGGAATTAGTTACCAATTCTACCGAAGGCAGGGAGAGCCGCGATAGCTCAGTGGTTAGTGAACTGGACTACAAAGGACAAGGGGTAGGGTTCGATCCCAACCGACGGCTTTCGGGTTCTTCTTCTACCTTTTTAGCTCCCAGTGGAGCATAGGTCTTCAACAAACACTTTCCAAATCGTTCTGTTTTTTGCCATTCTTTTAAAATCATTCCATGTCTTCCCCATCATCTTTATCTCTGCTTCTATCTGTCTTCTCCAAGAATTCTTTGGTCTTCCTCTTTGTCTTTTCCCCTGGGGATTCCAAAAAAGGGCCTGTTGTGTAATACTCTCTGTTGGCTTCCGTAGTGTGTGTCCTATCCAGCGCCATCGTCTTTGCTGTATCTCTTTACCCACTGGTGTTTGACTGGTACATTTCCATAATTCTATGTTAGTGATTTTGTCCTGCCATTTCCATCCTTTTATCCTGCGTAAGCATCCATTAATGAAAGTCTATATCTTCGTGATTGTCAATTTTTTTATTCTCCATGTTTCACAACCATATAATAGGACCGCCTTAACATTTGAGTTGAACATTTTTATTTTTGTATTTAACCTAATTTCTTTGGATTTCCATACGTTTCCCAGTGCAACGAAAGCTCCTCTTGCTTTTGATATCCTTATTTTGGTATAATTTTCTGTTCCTCCTTCTTTATCTATATTACTGCCCAGATATATGTAAGATTGTACATCTAATAGAGGTAATTCTCCTAGTTTTATTTGGTTATTGCCAACTGTATTAATTCTCATAATGTTGGTCTTATCTCTATTAATCTTCAGTTCTAGCTGTTGTGATCTATCATCAAGTATGCTCATTTTATCCTGCATCTGTTGATGGCTGTGTGATAGGAGAGCTATGTCATCAGCAAAGTCTAAATCATCAAGTTGTTTGGTCAGTGACCACTGGATTCCATTTCTGTTGTTTTGAGTTATTTTCATAATCCAATCTATGGCTAGTAGAAAGAGAAATGGAGACAGAAGGCATCATTGCCTTACTCCTGTTCTTATTTCAAATGCTTCTGTAATCTGTCCTTCATGCACCACACTACATTTCGTTCCTTCATACATTGTTTTTATCAGGTTAATAAACTTTATGGGGATTCCGTAATGACTCAGCAACTTCCAAAGCATTCTTCTGTCTAAACTATGAAATGCCTTTTCGTAATCTATGAATCCAATATAAAGTGGAGATTTTAGTTCTAAACTTTGTTCAACTATTATACGCAGAGTAGTTATTTAATCAGCACATGATCTGTTCTTCCTAAAACCTGCTTGTTCATCTCTCAAATGTTTCTCTATGGCCTCTTTTAGTCTCTCCAGAATGATTCTGCTTAATATTTTTCCTGGCACTGATAGTAGCATAATTCCCCTATAATTTGTGCACTCCTGTAAACTTCCTTTCTTTGGTAGTTTGATCATATAACCTTCTTTCCAGTCTTTAGGTATTTCTTCCCTCTCCCAAATTTTATCTAATAGATTATGTAGCATCTTGGTAGAGGTGTTAATATCTGCTTTGATGGCTTCCGCAGGAATTTCATCTGGTCCTGTGGCTTTACCATTTTTTAATAGTTTGATGGCTTTCAATATTTCTTCTATGCTTGGTTTTCCACAGTTAACGTGTAACTCTTCTTCTGCTGGTAGTAGTATATCTAGAGGATTATTTGAGCCGGGTCTATTCAAAAGTTCTTCAAAGTGCTCTTTCCATCTCTCCATTTGTTCCCTTATATTACTAAGCAAATTTCCTTCCTTATCTTTAATAAAGGCATTGATCTGTTTGTATTTTACACTTAATTTCTTTGTGCTGTTGTACAGTTCTTTCATATTTCCTTTATTTGCTGCTTCTTCTGCCTCTTTAGCTAGTTCATCTATATATTTCCTCTTATCCCTTTTAATGCATCTTCTCACTTCTTTGTTCACCTCTGTGTAAAGCTTCCTGTGTCTTGGCTTTATTACTTCTCGTTTTGCTTTTATTTATGTCTGCTTTCTTGTTCTTTCTTCTTTAATTTTATCCAGGGTCTCTGCTGTCATCCATGCCTTATTCTGGCGTTCTCTTTTCCCTAGTGTTTCTTCGCATGTTTCTTTCCATATATCTTTTATCTGTTTCCAATGATCTTATGTATTTATTGTATTTTCTAGTTGTTGAAGGACTTGGTATTTGTTTGATATTGTGACTGCGAATTTATCTTTAATTTCTTGTTCTTTAAGGAACCCTACATTTAAATACTTTCTACCCTTATTCGCTTTCGGGTTCATCCAGCCTTAAATGGGTACCGGATTTTTTTTTCTGGGAAAGTAAATCGGCACAAGCGTAATACCGACCACATTGTCCCAAAAATCATGTGCTGAAGGTCTGTAAAATGTATGGTCACTAACACCATATTCCCTACACGCCACTTGGCGTGACGGGTTCTTTCCTTTTTTTTTTTTAACTACCGAAGGCCGGCTGTCAGCAGCAAGTCTGTCAAATATCTAATTAACATTTGCAAACCAGAAGGACAAGAGGTCGGGTTAGATCGTGATCGACGGCATTCAGCTTCACCCAGCCTTAAATGAGTACCGGATTTATTTCTGAGAAAATAAAGTCACATATATAAGATCACAAATACCGACCATATTACCCCAAAATTCATGTGTTGAAGTCTATAAAAATTATGGTCACTAGCACCATATTCCATATACACCATGTGGCGTGACATGGCTCTTTACTTTACTTTTATTTGCAAACCATGTCATTATAGACGTCACTAATTTGCCAACTAACAGCATGTGACTCATGTCGCGATAATGTGAAATCATTTATTCAATTTGGAGGCGAAGGCGCGCCTCCAAGCACCAGAGCTGGAAGTTGTCAGCGACCCACAGCTGATGGCTTGCGCCAGGATAGGTGAACTAAAATCATCCAGACCCTGCTCCACCTCTCCGCGGTGCCTCCAGTAACAGACTAACCTGTCTAATCTGGCCAAGCGTGCAGGGATCGAAGAAGGAAGACAACCCGATACTCAAAAATGTCGTACTGAAGTCGGATGTGTTAGGCCAAAAGGCGCAAATCTAAGTTATACTGCAAACCACAACACAACGTAGACACGATCACTACGTCCTTGTAAGGGCGGATGATGAAGAGGAATATTCTAATCTACTACGATACTCTAGAATACTTTAGTCATCGGGCGAACTCAACCAACCACCGCCATTTATTCAATTTGAAATATCTCCTTGCCAACTGTATCTTTTGCAGCGATGTCACGTGACTTATTATTTTGTAATAAGTAAATATAAATTGTAATTTTAATTATGCCATTTGAATTGTAGATTGACGATCTGTAACACAACTGAGTTATCAACTGTATAGACAAAAGTTTCCAACTTAACTATTATGCTAAATGAGTTATATTCTCTGGATGGCTGTGATATCCCTAGACAACTCAACTCAATTCACGCGCAATGTGACTTCGGATATCACGTGGGACTCATCAGCTGACTGTCACGTGGTACCGTATTACGTTCACGTAATTATTGGAATATTCGTTGGGGGCGTGGCTATCTTCGCCACACTTGGCAACTTCCTGGTTCTATATACATATGCCAGGTGAGTATTTCACTTCCAGTTCATAATAATAGTTTTCAAAGTTTGACTTTGTGATTTAAAAAAAAAAAAAAAAATTACGGCATGCATGTTCAATCAACACCATTTTTATTAATTGTATACGTGATTATCATTTAAAAAAAAAAACGAAGCACCAAGTTAAGATTATAAAGTTGAGAGTATTACACAACAGGCCCTTTTTGGAATCCCCAGGGGAAAAGACAAAGAGGAAGACCAAAGAATTCTTGGAGAAGACAGACAGAAGCAGAGATGAAGATGATGGGGAAGACATGAAATGATCTTAACAGAATGGCAAGAAACAGGACGACTTGGAAGGTGTTTGTTGAAGATCTATGCTCCACAGGGATCTGAAAGGTAGAAGAAGAAGAAGTTAAGATTATATTATTTCCTTCTTATATGACACAGATGTTAAATAATGCAACTTAAAAAAAAAAACATTTAAACATTTTAAAACAACTGTTTGGGTGAAAATTCTGAATACAAGATGGGATGACAAGATCAGAAATGAACAAAGTGGGAAAGAACAAACCGAGGGCAAATAGAACAATGGATTATGAATATAAAATGTAGTTGGATTGAACACACACTAAGAAAACCGTATACCTGCATAGCAAGACAGGTACTGTCATGGAACCCACAGCGGAAGAGAAAGCCAGGAAGACCCAGGAATACATGGAGAAGAAAAGTAGTGTTAACCATTATGAACATTGATTAGAGAGAAGTAGTGAACAGGTCAACGAATAGGAATTGCTCAATCAAAAAGAAAAGGTTCTAATATGTTTTGATTGGTTGGTTTATTTTGTTTATTATCATTAACAATTGCGTAATTTCTTGTGGATCTCACATACAGTGAAACACAGATGCGCATACAAATAAACACACTCAAACGAACACACAAATAAATATACACAGACGTAGGGTTGCCAGATACACCGTTTTTTTCACGTAATTCGATGACTCCGTTTTATCTTTGCCCGGAGTCGCTAAAACACCGTATTTTAACGCTCACGTAAATATTTTTTTTTAATATCGATTAAATAATATAAATTCGTAGTAAATAATATTAATTAAACCATTCGGCGGTTTGTTTTGTATAATTGTTTCTGGATCATACTTTTAAGTGCGCAAATTGTAGTTCCGCGCTAAAATATTGAAGCGATTTAATTTCCGTCCTAGCCCACGACAAGAATCAATTTATTTCTGATCGTCGATGTGTAAACACAGTTTCACCGCTCCATCCAATTCTATCCTCGCATCTACATATTATTAGTAAGTTTATTTTAAAGTTTGTTAACATTATTTTATAATGAGTGATATGGATTTAAAGAAGTCTCCTCCAAAGAAGAAATTAAAATTACAACTACAACACAATCAAAGTTACCGTAAAGTGTGGGAAGAATCGTTTTCATGGGTTAAACCAGGACCTAACGAACATCGAGTTTCTGTGTGTTATGCAGAAAAATTTTTAGTATTTCTCATGGTGGACAAAGTGACTTAAAACAACATTCAGAATCTAAAACGCATAAACTAAAAGAAAAATCTGATGATGTTAGTGTAAACAAACTTTCACATTATTTTGTAAATGTAAACAATACATCAGAACACGATAATGTTGTCGCGAGTGAACTGGCTTTGGTTTATCATGCAGTCAAACATAATCAAAGTTATTCTAGCTTGGACTGTGGAAATAAGCTTGTGACACACATTTTTAAAGATTCTGTGACTGCTTCAAAAGTATCATGTGGGCGCACTAAAGCTGAAATGCTTGTCAAGAATGTTTTAGCACCCAGAAGTGTCAATGATTTTTTAGATATTTTAAAGTGTTCGGAACAAGGTGTGAGATTTTTTTCATTGGCAACAGATGCCTCGAATAAGGGAAACAGGAAGATGTTTCCAGTTTGCCTTCGCTACTTTGACTCAGTGAAAGGAGTGCAGAATAATAAACTTCTGGATTTTATTGAAAATGCTGATGAAACTGCTTGTGGAGTTAGTCAGCTAGTGCTGCAGAGTTTAGAAAGACATAATCTTGATATAAATCACATTTCATCATATAGTGCAGACAATGCAAGTGTCAATTTTGGAATTAGACATTCTGTATTTCAATTACTTTTGAAAAAGAATGAAAATATATTGAAGGCCAATTGTACAAATCACATACTTCATAATGCAATCAAGTATGCTACAGACAAATTGGATATTGATGTAGAGAGCATAGTCCTCAAAATTTACAATCATTTCTCAGTTTCAGCAAAAAGAAGAGAGGAACTGAAATCATTTTTTAATTTTGTGGAATTAGAATGGTCTGAAATATTGAGACATGTTCCAACGAGGTGGCTGTCTTTGACTCCAGCTGTAAATAGGCTTCTCCTAAATTGGGGTGCAATCAAAAGTTACTTCCAGAGTATTGATGACTGCCCAAAATTATTGAAATCTGTTTTTCTTATTGATGACCCTGAGCAAGCCATTTTGCCAGAGATTTATTTTCACTTTATAAACAATGTTGGAAACTTGTTGAATGCTGTTAACAAAACACTAGAAAGTTGTGAATTGAGTGTCTTGGGGACATTCAAACAAATGTACATTTTGAACGAAAAGCTTAAACAGAGAATAAAAGACAGTTTTTATGGCAGCAATGCAAATGAACTTATTAATGATTTGTCTGTAACACTGCAAAAAAAAATATCAAGTGATTTTAACAAATTTTACAATGATATGCTTCAGTATCTTGACAAAAGGTTTGATGTGACTGCCAATAATCCATATTCATCATTGGCAGCTTTTGCTTTGGATAAAGAAATTCATTTTGAAGATTTGGACTGCAGTGTGTATTCTGAAATTGAAAGATCACATATGTGTTGATGCCATGTATGAAGAGTTCTGTGACTTTCAGAGTGTTCTGTGTGAAAGTATTAACAAAGATAACAGTGATATCACAAACTGGTTACATTTTTTTTTCTGTTGTGCCAGAACATAAAGTGCTAAACATTTCAAAGATTGTTGGATTTTTATTTAGCATACCAGGATCAAATGCCTTTGTTGAGAGGATATTCTCCTTAATGAAAAACAAATGGAATGACACAAGAAATAGGTGTAGCCAAGAACTGATTGAAGCAGAGCTCAGAGTCATGGTTTGTCACAGAGAGACAATTCATGTGCTGATTTTTTTTTAATTTGTCAAAACTGATGCAAGACTATTGAAAGCTGGCAAATCCTCAAGCAAATACAATTAAAATGCCTCTAGAAACACTAGGTGAGAGTTTTTTTTAATTTAAATAAGAAAATTGTCTTTGCAGAATATGAGCATTGTTTTATTTCTAATTTCTGTATATAATTTTTCATAAATGTGTTTGAATATAAAGGCGAATTCATTGTCACTACCGGTAACAATATACAAAATCATTTGTTCGTAAATATGTAATTAAAATTGAAGAAAAAAAAATTCAGCATAAAAGTACTTCTTTTTTTTTTTAAATCTGGCAACCCTACACAGACGTACACACAAACACCGACATGCATGTACACGCACAGACGCATTTATAAACCCATCCGAACCGCCAAAATCTCTAACGGAGACAAACACATAGGGACACACAAACAGTCACAGACAAGTGTGCAGACATTCGCACACACAAACAAACACAGATGCACATACACGCCCAGGCAAACACAAAAACACAGACTTCACTCAAACATAGGCACACGTATAAACACAGGCACCCATAGACGTACGCTCAAACAGACAGATGCACACAAATAAATACGGGTGCACATAGAATCACAGACTTTACAACTGCTTGGAGTCACTGCAGGCCGGACATTTCCAAATCTGCTGCATCCAGTTCAAACAACCAATAAAATGTTTATCCTGATTGTTCATTCTGCTTTGATGAACGTGTTGCATTTAGAAAACAAAAGTGCGCAGTCTCGTGACGGTCCTATGGTTACTTGCACCCTGGGCAAGCTGAACATTGGCGTTCTTTCTAAGTTTAATTATAAAAATGTTCACAAGGAAAAACACTAACAATTTTGGAAGATCCACGAACACACAGACATAGACGAACATACAAATATAGAACAAACAAACACAATGAACACACATACAGAGAACAAACAAACATAACGAACACACAGACATAGACGAACATATAAACAGAGTGATACAAACAAACACAACGATTACACAGATATAGGCGAACATACCAACATAGAGACACAACTAATATACAAACACAGAGGCATAAAGAAATGCAAAAAAACACACAAACATATATACAATACACACACAATAGTCATTGAACATTATTGTCAGAATTGAGACGACGAGGCTCTCTGAGTAAACCAACTGTGTTCAGTCACCTTCATCACATGGAGAAGTTTGTGTTTGTTTACGTTCATGGTTTATGTAGGTCACACACACACATAGCTTGTCTTGCATGTCATTTCTGCTTTTCGACGTTGCACTCAAAATTGTTTAGCCATTCACAAATCGGATAACGACTCCACATCGATGTTTGACTACTATCGAACGCCATCGTAATCTGTCTCTGCCTTCATTGTGCACGTTGTCATATTTTAACTTATCCAGCTTTTGATGTTATCGGCCCACTTTAGTTTTGGTCTGCCTCTGACTCGACTACCCTGTACCTTCCCTTCCGATATAACTTGTAATAGTGTATTGTGTATCTTTACCATGTCCCAACGATTTCAGTTTTTTTTTTCGATTTGTTTTGAGTTCTGTTTTTCATTTTTAGCTGATTCAGAACCTTCTTGTTTGTCGTTTTATTCCCACCCTGTTCTAATTATTCTATTTATCCACATTTCAAAGGCTTCAGTTTTCTTCTCTGTTTTCTTATCAAATGTCCTTATTTGTGCGCCATACATGAATGGTGACCTAACAGGTAGCTGTGTCGATACCCAAAATACTGTTGCCTAGGGCATTCAAGACGTTATCCGTGTACATATCCATCAGAGACAGAGAGATAGATACGGCAAAGAAAGTGAATTAGAGACAGAGAGAGATAGAGACGGTAAAGAAATTGAATTAGAGACACACAGAGAGAGATCGGGCCGGTAAAGAAAATGAATTAGAGACAGAGAGAGGGAGAGACGGCGAAGAAGGTGAATTAGAGACAGGGAGAGGGAGAGACGGTAAAGAAGGTGAATTCGAGCCAGAAAGAGGGAGAGACGGTAAGGAAGGTGAATTAGAGACAGAGATAGACGTGTAAAGAAGGTGAATTAGAGCCAGAGAGAGAGAGACGGTAAAGAAGGTGAATTAGAGACAGAGAGAGACGATGAAAAAGATGAATTAGGGACAGAGAGAGAGAGAGACGGTAAAAAAGGTGAATTAGAAACAGAGATGGTAAAAATGTGAATTAGAGAGAGAGAGAGAGAGAGAGAGAAAATCGGTAAAGGAATTGAATTAGAGACAGAGAGACTATAAAGAAGTTGAATTAGTTACACACAGAGAGAGAGGATAAAAAAGGTGAATTAGAAACAGAGTTGGTAAAAAGGTGAATTAGAGAGAGAGAGAGAGAGACGGTAAAAGAATTGAATTCGAAACAGAGAGACGGTAAAGAAAGTGAATTAGTGAGAGAGAGTGAGAGGGAGAGAGAGAGGCGGTAAAGGAGGTGAATTAGAGACAGAGAGATAGAGACGGTAAAAAAGGTGAAATAGAGACAGAGAGAGACGGTAAAAAAATGTGAATTAGAGACAGAGAGAGAGAGAAACGGTAAATAAGGTGAATTAGAGACACACACACACACACACACACACACACAGAGAGAGAGAGAGAGAGAGAGAGAGAGAGAAAATAATATATGCATTGGATTGAACAGTTTGTTCTGTAATAGACAGAATAATAAAAACTAATGAGCTTTGCACGTTTTGTTGAGCGTGATATATATGCGAGGACAGGTACAACCGTTTGTTGTTCAATATGTTCGTTGCATGCACATAATATGACTTCATCTGTATGCATATAATTAGCATATACAAGCATACCTTATTGAAAAGTTTATTGGACAAAAGAGCAGCAGTGGGGTGCGCAAATTTGATTTTGGCGATAGGGTCATTTACAAGTGTATATTGATCTGAAAACCCTGCGGATAGGTTGGCCTGACTTGTTCATTTTGTGGCCGAGTTTGTTTGTAAAATATTGGTAGAATCAGCCACAAGAGAAGTTGTTCGACACAAACAAAACCTCAAAGAATAATAATACACAATAACCTTCACTAAACCGTCTGGCAAGATGAAATGACCATATATTGATTGTTGTTATTGTTGTTGATGTTGTTGGTGTTTGTTTGGCATTCACCATAGAGCGATGAAATAGTTTGTGGTCTGTCGCTCTTCTTTTGGTTTCTCCTACTGTTGTTTTCTAGTATTAGGCTTACAGACAGAGACAGATATAGACGAACATACCAACACAGAGACACAACCAAACACTACTAATATACAAACACAGATGCATAAAGAAATTCAAAAGAACACACAAACATATATGCAATACACACACAATAGTCATTGCTCATTATTGTCAGAATTGAGACGACAAGGCTCTCTGAGTAAACCAGCTGTGTTCAGTCACCTTCAACACGTGGAGAAGACGGAGAAGTTTGTGTGTGTTTACTTTCATGGTTTATGTAGGTCACACATACATAGCTTGTCTTGCATTTCATTTCTGCTTTTCGACGTTGCACTCAAAATTGTTTAGCCATTCACAAATCGGATATCGACTCCACATCGATGTTTGACTACTATCGAACGCCATCTTAATCTGTCTCTGCCTTCATTGTGCACGTTGTCATATTTTAACTTATCCAGCTTTTGATGTTATCGGCCCACTTTAGTTTTGGTCTGCCTCTGACTTGACTACCCTGTACCTTCCCTTCCGATATAACTTTTTATAGTGTATTGTGTATCTTTACATATCCCAACGATTTCAGTTTTTTTTCGATTTGTTTTGAGTTCTGTTTTTCATTTTTAGCTGATTCAGAACCTTCTTGTTTGTCGTTTTATTCCCACCCAGTTCTAATTATTCTATTTATCAACATTTTAAAGGCTTCAGTTTTCTTCTCTGTTTTCTTATCAAATGTCCTTATTTGTGCGCCATACATGAATGGTGACCTAACAGGTAGCTGTGTCGATACCCAAAATACTGTTGCCTAGTGCATTCAAGACGTTATCCGTGTACATATCCATCAGAGACAGAGAGATAGATACGGCAAAGAAAGTGAATTAGAGACAGAGAGAGATAGATAAGGTAAAGAAAGTGAATTAGAGACACACAGAGAGAGATAGAGCCGGTAAAGAAAGTGAATTAGAGACAGAGAGAGGGAGAGACGGTGAAGAAGGTGAATTAGAGACAGAGAGAGAGAGAGAGACGGTAAAGAAGGTGAATTAGATCCAGAGAGAGGGAGAGACGGTAAAGAAGTTGAATTAGAGACAGAAATAGACGTGTAAAGAAGGTGAATTAGAGCCAGAGAGAGAGAGAGAGAGACGGTAAAAAAGGTGAATTAAAAACAGAGATGGTTAAAAATGTGAATTAGAGAGAGAGAGAGAGAGAGAGAGACAGAGATAGAGAAAATCGGTAAAGGAATTGAATTAGAGATAGAGAGACGATAAAGAAGTTGAATTAGTGACACACAGAGAGAGAGGATAAAAAAGGTGAATTAGAAACAGAGATGGTAAAAAGGTGAGAGAGAGAGAGAGAGAGAGAGAGACGGTAAAAGAATTGAATTCGAAACAGAGAGACGGTAAAGAAAGTGAATTAGTGAGAGAGAGTGAGGGAGAGAGAGAGGCGGTAAAGGAGGTGAATTAGAGACAGAGAGACGGTAAAGATGGTGAATTTGAGAGAGAGATAGCGAAATACGGTAAAGAAAGTGAATTAGAGACAGAGAGATAGAGACGGTAAAAAAGGTGAAATAGAGACAGAGAGAGAAACAGTAAATAAGGTGAATTAGAGACACACAGAGAGAGAGAGAGAGAGAGAGAGAAAGAGAGAGAGAGAGAGAATAAAATATGCATTGGATTGAACAGTTTGTTCTGTAATAGAGAGAATAATAAAAACTTCTTGTTTGTCGTTTTTTCCCCACCCAGTTCTAATTATTCTATTTATCAACATTTTAAAGGCTTCAGTTTTCTTCTCTGTTTTCTTATCAAATGTCCTTATTTGTGCGCCATACATGAATGGTGACCTAACAGGTAGCTGTGTCGATACCCAAAATACTGTTGCCTAGGGCATTCAAGACGTTATCCGTGTACATATCCATCAGAGACAGAGAGATAGATACGGCAAAGAAAGTGAATTAGAGACAGAGAGAGATAGATAAGGTAAAGAAAGTGAATTAGAGACACACAGAGAGAGATAGAGCCGGTAAAGAAAGTGAATTAGAGACAGAGAGAGGGAGAGACGGTGAAGAAGGTGAATTAGAGACAGAGAGAGGGAGAGACTGTAAAGAAGGTGAATTAGATCCAGAGAGAGGGAGAGACGGTAAAGAAGGTGAATTAGAGACAGAGATAGACGTGTAAAGAAGGTGAATTAGAGCCAGAGAGAGAGAGACGGTAAAAAAGGTGAATTAAAAACAGAGATGGTAAAAATGTGAATTAGAGAGAGAGAGAGAGAGAGAAAGAGAGACAGAGACAGAGACAGAGAAAATCGGTAAAGGAATTGAATTAGAGATAGAGAGACGATAAAGAAGTTGAATTAGTGACACACAGAGAGAGAGGATAAAAAAGGTGAATTAGAAACAGAGATGATAAAAAGGTGAATTAGAGAGAGAGAGAGAGAGAGAGAGAGAGAGAGAGACGGTAAAAGAATTGAATTCGAAACAGAGAGACGGTAAAGAAAGTGAATTAGTGAGAGAGAGTGAGGGAGAGAGAGAGGCGGTAAAGGAGGTGAATTAGAGACAGAGAGACGGTAAAGATGGTGAATTTGAGAGAGAGATAGCGAAATACGGTAAAGAAAGTGAATTAGAGACAGAGAGATAGAGACGGTAAAAAAGGTGAAATAGAGACAGAGAGAGAAACAGTAAATAAGGTGAATTAGAGACACACACACACACACACACACACAGAGAGAGAGAGAGAGAGAGAGAGAGAGAGAGAGAGAATAAAATATGCATTGGATTGAACAGTTTGTTCTGTAATAGACAGAATAATAAAAACTAATGAGCTTTGCACGTTTTGTTGAGCGTGATATATATGCGAGGACAGGTACAACCGTTTGTTGTTCAATATGTTCGTTGCATGTACATAATATGATCCCATCTGTATGCATATAATTAGCATATATAAGCATACCTTATTGAAAAGTTTATTGGACAAAAGAGCAGCAGTGGGTGCGCAAATTTGATTTTGGCGATAGGGTCATTTACAAGTGTATATTGATCGGAAAACCCTGCGGATAGGTTGGCCTGACTTGTTCATTTTGTGGCCGAGTTTGTTTGTAAAATATTGGTAGAATCAGCCACAAGAGAAGTTGTTCGACACAAACAAAACCTCAAAGAATAATAATACACAATAACCTTCACTAAACCGTCTGGCAAGATGAAAAGACCATATATTGATTGTTGTTATTGTTGTTGATGTTGTTGGTGTTTGTTTGGCATTCACCATAGAGCGAAGAAATAGTTTGTGGTCTGTCGCTCTTCTTTTGGTTTCTCCTACTGTTGTTTTCTAGTATTAGGCTTACAGACAAATACAGATATAGACGAACATACCAACACAGAGACACAACTAATATACAAAGACAGATGCATAAAGAAATTCAAAAGAACACACAAACATATATGCAATACACACACAATAGTCATTGCTCATTATTGTCAGAATTGAGACGACGAGGCTCTCTGAGTAAACCAACTGTGTTCAGTCACCTTCAACACGTGGAGAAGACGGAGAAGTTTGTGTGTGTTTACTTTCATGGTTTATGTAGGTCACACATACATAGCTTGTCTTGCATGTCATTTCTGCTTTTCGACGTTGCACTCAAAATTGTTTAGCCATTCACAAATCGGATATCGACTCCACATCGATGTTTGACTACTATCGAACGCCATCTTAATCTGTCTCTGCCTTCATTGTGCACGTTGTCATATTTTAACTTATCCAGCTTTTGATGTTATCGGCCCACTTTAGTTTTGGTCTGCCTCTGACTTGACTACCCTGTACCTTCCCTTCCGATATAACTTTTTATAGTGTATTGTGTATCTTTACATATCCCAACGATTTCAGTTTTTTTCGATTTGTTTTGAGTTCTGTTTTTCATTTTTAGCTGATTCAGAACCTTCTTGTTTGTCGTTTTATTCCCACCCTGTTCTAATTATTCTATTTATCCACATTTTAAAGGCTTCAGTTTTCTGCTCTGTTTTCTTATCTAATGTCCTTATTTGTGCGCCATACATGAATGGTGACCTAACAGGTAGCTGTGTCGATACCCAAAATACTGTTGCCTAGGGCATTCAAGACGTTATCCGTGTACATATCCATCAGAGACAGAGAGATAGATACGGCAAAGAAAGTGAATTAGAGACAGAGAGAGAGAGAGAGAGAGAGAGAGACGGTAAGAAAAGTGAATTAGAGACAGAGAGAGGGAGAGACGGTAAGGAAAGTGAATTAGAGACAGAGAGAGGGAGAGACGGTAAAGAAGGTGAATTAGAGACAGAGATAGGGAGAGACGGTAAAGAAGGTGAATTAGAGACAGAGATAGACGTGTAAAGAAGGTGAATTAGAGAGAGAGAGAGAGAGAGAGAGAGACGGTAAAGAAGGTGAATTAGAGACAGAGAGAGACCGTAAAGAACGTGAATTAGGGACAGAGAGAGAGAGAGACGGTAAGGAAAGTGAATTAGAGACAGAGAGAGGAAGAGACGGTAAAGAAGGTGAATTAGAGACAGAGATAGGGAGAGACGGTAAAGAAGGTGAATTAGAGACAGAGATAGACATGTAAAGAAGGTGAATTAGGGACAGAGAGAGAGAGAGAGACGGTAAAAAGGTGAATTAGAAACAGAGATGGTAAAAGGTGAATTAGAGAAAGAGAGACAGAATCGGTAAATGAATTGAATTAGAGACAGAGAGACGGTAAAGAAGTTGAATTAGTGACACAGAGAGAGAGAAAGAGACGGTAAAAAAGGTGAATTAGAAACAGGTATGGTAAAAAGGTGAATTAGAGAGAGAGAAAGAGATGCGATAAAGGAATTGAATTAGAAACAGAGAGACGGTAAAGAAAGTGAATTAGTGACAGAGAGAGAGACGGTAAAGGAGGTGAATTAGAGACAGAGAGACGGTAAAGAAGGTGAATTAGAGACAGAGATAGCAAAATACGGTAAAGAAGGTGAATTAGAGACAGAGAGATAGAGACGGTAAAAAAGGTGAAATAGAGACAGAGATAGACGGTAAAAATGTGAATTAGAGACAGAGATGGTAAAAAAGCCGAATTAGAGAGAGAGAGTGAGAGAGAGAGAGCGAGAGAGAGAGAAAGAGAAGGAGATGGGGGGGGGGGTAAAGAAATTGAATTAGACAGAGAGAGAGACGGTAAAGAAGGTGAATTAGAGACACATAGAGACAGAGAGACGGCAGAGAAGGTGAAATAGAGAGCGCGACGGTAAAGAAGGTGAATTAGAGAGAGAGAGAGACGGCGAAGAATGTGAAGTAGAGACAGAGAGAGAGACGGTAAAGAAGGTGAATTAAGGACAGAGAGAGAGAGAGGTAGAGAGACGGCAGAAAAAATTAATTAGAGACAGAGCGATCGACGGTAAAGAAGGTGAATTAGTCAGAGAGAGTGAGACGGCAAAGAATGTGAATTAGATACAAAGAGAGACGGTAAAGAAGGTCAACTAGAAGCATAAAGAGACGGTAAAGAAGGTGAATTAGTGACAGAGAGAGACGGTAGAAAATTTAAATTAAAGGCAGAGAGAGAGATACGGTAAAGAAGGTGAATTAGTGACAGAGAGATAGAGACGGTAAATCGGGTAAATTAGAGATAGAGACAGAGAGAGAGAGAGAGAGACGGTAAAGAAGGTGAATTAGAGACAGAGATAGACGTGTAAAGAAGGTGAATTAGTTACACACAGAGAGACGGTAAAATGGTGAATTAGATGCAGAGATGGTAAAGAAGGTGAATTAGAGACAGAGATACAGACGGTAAGATCGGTGAATTAGAGACGAGAGAGAGAGAGAGAGAGAGAGAGAGAGAGAGAGAGAGAGACGGTAGTGAAGATGAAATAGAGACAGAGAGACGGTAAAGAAGGTGAATTAGAGTCATATACGATAAAGAAGGTGAATTAGAGACAGAGAGAGACGGTAAATAAGGTGAAAAAGGGAGACAGAGAAGAAAGTGAATTAGAGACAGAGAGAGCGAGAGTGACGGTAAAGAAGGTGAATTAGAGACAGAGAGACAGAGGCGGTAAAGAAGGTGAATTAGAGACAGATAGATACTGTAAAGAAGGTGAATACAGACACAGAGAGAAACGTTATTGAAGATGAATTAGAGACATAGAGAGAGACGGTAGAGAAGGTGAATTAGAGACAGAAAGAAAGATACGGTAAAGAAGGTGAAATAGAGACACACAGACAGAGAGAGACACGGTGAAGAATGTGAATTAGAAACAGAGAGAGAGAGACGGTAAAGAAGGTGAATTAGAGGCAGTGAGAGAGACGGTAAAGAAGGTGAATTATAGGCAGTGAGAGAGAGAGACGGTAAAGAAGGTGAATTAAAGACAGATAGAGAGACGGTAAAGAAGTTGAATTAGAGGCAGTGAGAGAGACGGTAAAGAAGGTGAATTAGAGGCAGTGAGAGAGAGACGGTAAAGAATGTGAATTAGAGACAGAGAGAGACGGTAAAGAAGGTGAATTAGAGGCAGTGAGAGAGACGGTAAAGAATGTGAATTAGAGACAGAGAGAGACGGTACAGAAGGTGAATTAGAGACACAGAGAGAGAGACGGTAAAGAAATTTAATTACAGGCAGTGAAAGAGACGGTAAAGAAGGTGAATTAGGGACAGAGATGGTAAAAAAGGTGAATTAGAGACAGATAGAGATGAAGGAGGTATTTTATTATATTTCATTGATTTCTCTCCCTGTGCGTCCTCCTTCCAACTACTATTAAGGTAAGTTCCTCCTCTGATGATTATTTCTACGACGAGTATTAAATTGACCGTTAACGTTCCTCCGCCATTGTGCCGCGACAACCTCTTTTTCCCTTCTCTTTTCTGTCACTTTGTTTCCGTGCCTTGAGGACTCTGTTCTTCTTTTCTTCGTTATTTCTCTGACTCCTTCTTGATCGTTAACTCCGATGCGTTCACTTAACACTGGTGAGACCCTAAGTGACGAAGACCCTTACCTGAGACAAAATTGTACTTAATCATCAACTCAAGACATCGGCAATATTTTTCATTGGCAGCCTTTATTATTTAAGTATCTTCAGTCTGTTACGATTACAATTATTATATTCCTTACTCACTCTCTCATCCTTCTATGGTGCTGAAATATTCTACTTTTGATGTTGCCGCTATTCTATATTGGTCCGTTCCCCATCGAACGTCCCAACCTATCCTACCTAATTCTAAATTTCGGCTTTTAATTGTTACTAATCCATTCCGGATCTGTTAATATCGTCTTGTTTCATGCTAACTATTCTCTATCTCTAACTACTCGTTATAATTCCAACTGCTGTCCATCTCTATCTTCATTAATGCTCTGGCTCCATAGTGTACTGCCGCTCTCCTCGGGTGCCAATCTCCAAATCTTCATTATATTTCCTACTGTTCCAAAGTGTTCCAACTGCTGCCAATCTCCAAATCTTCATTATATTTCCTACTGTTCTACAGTGTTCCAACTGCTGCCAATGTCTCACTCTTATCTTCCATACATCGTCCGCTCTCCTCGGCTGCCAATGTCTAACTCTTTTCCTTCGTAATCTCTTCACAACCGTTTCTATCTCCACGTCATACAAATTCCGTCATAGATTCCTATTTCGTCAGTTCTTCTTCAGTATACTTCTGTCCTTAATTTTTTTCTTCCCCATCCTTCATCCCTTAGTGTGCAATTCCCTGTCATACTATCATCTATGCTATAGAGAGACGGTAAAGAAGGTGAATTAGAGACAGATAGAGAGGCGGTAAAGAAGATGAATTAGAGACAGATAGAGAGACGGTAAAGAGGGTGAATTAGAGAAAAAGATAGAGAGACGGTAAAGAAGGTGAATTAGAGACAAAGAAAGAGAGACGGTAAAGAAGGTGAATTAGAGACAGTTAGAGAGACGGTAAAGAAGGTGAATTAGAGACAGAGATTGAGACGGTAGAGAAGGTGAATTAGAGACAGATAGAGAGACTGTAAAGAAGGTGAATTAGAGACAGATAGAGAGACTGTAAAGAATGTGAATTTACAGACAGATAGAGAGACGTAAAAGAAGGTGAATTAGAGACAGTGAGAGAGAGAGAGAGGCGGTAAAGAAGGTGAATTAGAGACAGATAGAGAGACGGTAAAGAAGGTGAATTAGAGACAGAGAGAGAGACGGTAAAGAATGTGAATTAGAGACAGTTAGAGAGACGGTAAAGAAGGTGAATTAGAGACAGAGAGAGAGAGACGGTAAAGAAGGTGAATTAGAGACTGATAGGGAGACTGTAAAGAAGGTGAATTAGAGACAGATAGAGAGACTGTAAAGAAGGTGAATTACAGATAGAGAGACGTAAAAGAAGGTGAATTAGAGACAGATAGAGAAATGGTAAAGAAGGTGAATTAGAGACAGTTAGAGAGACGGTAAAGAAGGTGAATTAGAGACAGAGAGAGAGAGAGACGGTAAAGAAGGTGAATTAGAGACTGATAGAGAGACTGTAAAGAAGGTGAATTAGAGACAGATAGAGAGACTGTAAAGAAGGTGAATTACAGATAGAGAGACGTAAAAGAAGGTGAATTAGAGACAGATAGAGAAATGGTAAAGAAGGTGAATTAGAGACAGAGAGAGAGACGGTAAAGAAGGTGAATTAGAGACAGAGAGAGACGGTAAAGAAGGTGACTTAGAGATAGAGAGAGACGGTAATGAAGGTGAATTAGAGACAGAGAGAGAGTGACGGCAAAGAAGGTGAATTAGAGACAGATAGAGAGACGGTAAAGAAGGTGAATTAGAGACAGAGATGGTAAATAAGGTGAATTAGAGACAGTGAGAGATAGTGACGGCAAAGAAGGTGAATTAGAGACACAGAGAGAGACGGTAAAGAAGGTGAATTAGGGACAGAGATGGTAAAGAAGGTGAATTAGAGACAGAGAGAGAGTGACGGCAAAGAAGGTGAATTAGAGACAGATAGAGAGACGGTAAAGAAGGTGAATTAGAGACAGATGGTAAAGAAGGTGAATTAGAGACAGATAGAGAGAGACAGTAAAGAAGGTGAATTAGGGACAGAGATAGTAAAGAAGGTGAATTAGAGATAGATAGAGAGACGGTAAAGAAGGTGAATTAGAGACAGATATAGAGACGGTAAAGAAGGTGAATTAGAGACAGGGAGAGACGGTAAAGAAGGTGAATTAGAGACAGAGAAAGAGAGTGACGGCAATGAAAGTGAATTAGCAGACAGAGAGAGAGAGACGGTAAAGAAGTTGAATTAGAGACAGATAGAGAGACTGTAAAGAAGGTGAATTAGAGACAGATATAGAGACGGTAAAGAAGGTGAATTAGAGACAGATAGAGAGACGGTAAAGAATGTGAATTAGAGACAGAGAGAGACGGTAAAGAAGGTGAATTAGAGACAGAGAGAGAGAGACGGTAAAGAAGGTGAATTAGAGACACAGAGAGAGACGGTAAAGAAGGTGAATTAGAGACAGAGAGAGACGGTAAAGAAGTTGAATTAGAGACAGATAGAGAGACTGTAAAGAAAGTGAATTAGAGACAGATAGAGAGACGGTAAAGAACGTGAATTAGAGACATAGATGGTAAAGAAGGCGAATTAGAGACACAGAGAGAGACGGTAAAGAAGGTGAATTAGGGACAGGGATGGTAAAGAAGGTGAATTAGAGACAGAAAGAAAGGCGGTAAAGAAGGTGAATTAGAGACAGATAGAGAGACGGTAAAGAAGGTGAATTAGAGACAGAGAGAGAGAGACGGTAAAGAAGGTGAATTAGAGACTGATAGGGAGACTGTAAAGAAGGTGAATTAGAGACAGATAGAGAGACTGTAAAGAAGGTGAATTACAGATAGAGAGACGTAAAAGAAGGTGAATTAGAGACAGATAGAGAAATGGTAAAGAAGGTGAATTAGAGACAGTTAGAGAGACGGTAAAGAAGGTGAATTAGAGACAGAGAGAGAGAGAGACGGTAAAGAAGGTGAATTAGAGACTGATAGAGAGACTGTAAAGAAGGTGAATTAGAGACAGATAGAGAGACTGTAAAGAAGGTGAATTACAGATAGAGAGACGTAAAAGAAGGTGAATTAGAGACAGATAGAGAAATGGTAAAGAAGGTGAATTAGAGACAGAGAGAGAGACGGTAAAGAAGGTGAATTAGAGACAGAGAGAGACGGTAAAGAAGGTGACTTAGAGATAGAGAGAGACGGTAATGAAGATGAATTAGAGACAGAGAGAGAGTGACGGCAAAGAAGGTGAATTAGAGACAGATAGAGAGACGGTAAAGAAGGTGAATTAGAGACAGAGATGGTAAATAAGGTGAATTAGAGACAGTGAGAGATAGTGACGGCAAAGAAGGTGAATTAGAGACACAGAGAGAGACGGTAAAGAAGGTGAATTAGGGACAGAGATGGTAAAGAAGGTGAATTAGAGACAGAGAGAGAGTGACGGCAAAGAAGGTGAATTAGAGACAGATAGAGAGACGGTAAAGAAGGTGAATTAGAGACATAGATGGTAAAGAAGGTGAATTAGAGACAGATAGAGAGAGACAGTAAAGAAGGTGAATTAGGGACAGAGATAGTAAAGAAGGTGAATTAGAGATAGATAGAGAGACGGTAAAGAAGGTGAATTAGAGACAGATATAGAGACGGTAAAGAAGGTGAATTAGAGACAGGGAGAGACGGTAAAGAAGGTGAATTAGAGACAGAGAAAGAGAGTGACGGCAATGAAAGTGAATTAGCAGACAGAGAGAGAGAGACGGTAAAGAAGTTGAATTAGAGACAGATAGAGAGACTGTAAAGAAGGTGAATTAGAGACAGATATAGAGACGGTAAAGAAGGTGAATTAGAGACAGATAGAGAGATGGTAAAGAAGGTGAATTAGAGACAGAGAGAGAGACGGTAAAGAAGGTGAATTAGAGACAGAGAGAGAGAGACGGTAAAGAAGGTGAATTAGAGACAGATAGAGAGACGGTAAAGAAGGTGAATTAGAGACAGAGAGAGACGGTAAAGAAGTTGAATTAGAGACAGATAGAGAGACTGTAAAGAAAGTGAATTAGAGACAGATAGAGAGACGTAAAAGAAGGTGAATTAGAGACAGAGAGAGAGAGAGAGACGGTAAAGAAGGTGAGTTAGAGATAGAGAGAGAGACGGTAAAGAAGGTGAATTAGAGACACAGAGAGAGAGAGAGAGTGACGGCAAAGAAGGTGAATTAGAGACAGATAGAGAGACGGTAAAGAAGGTGGATTAGAGACAGAGATGGTAAATAAGGTGAATTAGAGACAGAGAGAGATAGTGACGGCAAAGAAGGCGAATTAGAGACACAGAGAGAGACGGTAAAGAAGGTGAATTAGGGACAGAGATGGTAAAGAAGGTGAATTAGAGACAGAGAGAGAGAGTGACGGCAAAGAAGGTGAATTAGAGACAGATAGAGAGACGGTAAAGAACGTGAATTAGAGACATAGATGGTAAAGAAGGCGAATTAGAGACACAGAGAGAGACGGTAAAGAAGGTGAATTAGGGACAGGGATGGTAAAGAAGGTGAATTAGAGACAGAAAGAAAGGCGGTAAAGAAGGTGAATTAGAGACAGATAGAGAGACGGTAAAGAAGGTGAATTAGAGACAGATATAGAGACGGTAAAGAAGGTGAATTAGAGACAGAGAGAGAGACGGTAAAGAAGGTGAATTAGAGACAGAGAGAGAGAGAGAGTGACGGCAAAGAAAGTGAATTAGCAGACACAGAGAGAGACGGTAAAGAAGGTGAATTAGAGACAGAGAGAGACGGTAAAGAAGGTGAATTAGAGACAGATAGAGAGACGGTAAAGAAGGTGAATTAGCAGACACAGAGAGAGACGGTAAAGAAGGTGAATTAGAGACAGAGAGAGAGAGTGACGGCAAAGAAGGTGAATTAGCAGACACAGAGGGAGACGGTAAAGAAGGTGAATTAGGGACAGAGATGGTAAAGAAGGTGAATTAGAGACAGATAGAGAGACGGTAAAGAAGGTGAATTAGTGACAGAGATGGTAAAGAAGTTGAATTAGAGACAGAGAGAGAGAGTAACGGCAAAGAAGGTGAATTAGAGACACAGAGAGAGACGGTAAAGAAGGTGAATTAGACACACACACAGAGAGAGAGAGAGAGAGAGAGAGAGAGAGAAAATAAAATATGCATTGGATTGAACAGTTTGTTCTGTAATAGAGAGAATAATAAAAACTAATGAGCTTTGCACGTTTTGTTGAGCGTGACATACATGCGAGGACAGGTACAACCGTTTGTTGTTCAATATGTTCGTTGCATGCACATAATATGGCCCCATCAATATGCATATAATTAGCTTATACAAACATGCCTTATTGAAAAGTTTATTGGACAAAAGAGCAGCAGTGGGGTGCGAAAAAAAGGATCTTGGCAATAGGGTAATTTACAAGTGTATATTGAACGGAAAACCCTGCGGATCAGTTGGCCTGACTTGTTCATTTTGTGGCCAAGTTTGTTTGTAAAATATTGGTAGAATCAGCCACAAGAGAAGTTGTTCGACACAAATAAAACCTCTTCTTTTCTTCTTCTTCTTCTTTTTTTCGTTTTTCACTGATACCTAAAAGGCGTCGTGGTTTATATCATTTGTCGTTCTTGAGCTGCTCGAACTGTCTGAATTAGTGATTTTCCATTGTTGTTACATGTCTCTCTCACTGCATCTATCCATCTTCTTCTGGGTCTTCCTCTTGGTCTTTTTCCATGAATTCTCGAGAAGAAAGCCCTTGATAGTGATTGGTAAGGGTTCATTCTGACCAGGTGGCCAAACCATTTAAGTTGTTGTTGTTCTATATATTCTTGACAGGGTTTAGTTCCTACCATTTTTCTTATGGTTTCATTTGGTATTCTATCTCTTCTTGTGTTATTTGTTACTTTTCTCAAGCATCGCATCTCACATGTATTGATCTTTCTGAAATGGGATTTAGAAAGGGTCAATGTTTGACTTTCTTAGCACAAAGTTGGTATGAAAATGATATTTATCATTTGTTGTTTAGCTGGCATAGAAATGTTTGGATGTCTTAGCAATGGTGAAAGCTGGTACGTGACAGCATTTGCTTTTTGTATTCTCATGTCAATTTCTCTGTCCCGTTTTCCATCTTCTGAATATTGAACATTATGAACATTGTGCCTAAATACTTGAATTCCTCTACTTGTTTTATTTCTTTATCTTTGATCTTAATTTAATTATATATTTAATATTTATATATTTAATAATAACTAATTAAATTTATTTATTTAATAAAGCCTCAAATAATAATAATAATAATACACAATAACCTCCACTAAACCGTCTAGCAAGATGAAAAGGCCATATATTGATTTAGCGTCATGACATTTTGTCTTCCAATAGCACTCCAGCTGTTTTAACTCTTTCCCTACGGAAGTTTTTATCAATGCAACGGAAGAGATTTCAGAGACAACATTTTTCATGGTTTTAAGAATCAATCTACGTAATTTATATTTATCTAACATATACAAAACACAACAGCTGGGACTGGATATAAATAGAGATGGGACCAAAATTGTGAGAATTGGTGCTGTTAGCAATGGCCAAACGGCAATGGGAGAAATACCTCTACTAGACGTACAAACTTATATATATCCGGGCAGTAATATGGACCGGAAGGGGGGGGGGGGGACAAAGAATGATGCCAAAAAAGGATTTCAAAAGCAAGAGGAGCATTCGTTGCACTTCAAAACACATAGAAGTCCAAAAAGCTGGGTTAAATACGGAAATGGAAACTTTCAACTCTAGTGTTAGGGCAATCTTATTATATGGCTGTGAAACATGGAGAACAACAAAAATGTCAATCATGAAGATGCAGACCTTCATTAACTGATGCTTAAGCAGAATAAAAGGATGAAAATGGTTGGACAAAATTACTAATATCGAATTATGGAAATGTACCAATCAAATACCTGTGGATAAAGAGATACAAGCGAAGACGATGACACTGGATAGGGGACACAGTGGGGAAGTCAACTAGGAGTATTGCACAACAGGCCCTTTTTTGGAATCCTCAAGGAAAAAGACAAAGAGGAAGTACCAACATATTCTTGGAGAAGACAGATGGAAGTAGACATGAAGATGATGGGGAAGACATGGAATGATCTTAAAAGAATGACATGAAACAGAACGGCTTGGAAAGTGTTTGTTGAAGACCTATGCTCCACAGGGAGCTGAAAGGTAGAAGAAGAACATATACAACATTTATATATTAATTTTTAGAAAACTGAACAAGGTATTAGATTCACGAAGACCAAGATGATACAAGACATGTAAAAAGAATATGGTTTGATGACAGTTCACACTGATCAAATTGAGAGTGACGCACTGTGCGGCTAAACGTGCGGTAAAGAGTTAATAATATTCATACTCCGCCTACGCACTGGCGACAACAGAATGAAAAATCACATGTTTACCAAATTCAAAATAGGTACAACCAGCATATGCCACTGTACACTGGACAATATGACTACAAAACATGTTCTACAGGATTGCCCCCAGTACACAGACCTGAGAAGAGCAATGTGGTCCACGCCCACCTCCCTGGAAGAGAAACTATATGGGGCAATCGATTCGCTTAAACAGACAGCTGACTTCATGAGAGAGTCTGGAATCCTACTCTGATTGAGTCTTGATCGCAGGGAGAGAGAGAGAGAGAGAGAGAGAGAGAGAGAGAGAGAGTATCTTAGTCTTTATTATTAAGACGAGACGTCCCGCTTTTGCCTGGACACTCCCGATTTTTTACTGTTTTTTTTTTCAACCTTTGTCCCGGATTTGTTACTGTCCCGAATTTGTCCCGATTTGGGCCCATTTTTTTTTAGCTTTTGTCCTGCAGTTGTTCAAATACATTAGGGACACTCACGTTTACCAATTTTGATAATGTGGCAAACGTCTCTTCGACTTAAAAATATACATTATTCCTTTGTTGTGTAGAAAATGTTTAAAAAGTTGAACTGGCTGCTCATTGGCGAAAAAATAACAGTAAAATGCGCTCCAATTTTTAGATCTTATATACTGAAACTGAAACTCAATAACGTTTAATTCAATAACTCCTGATAATGTTTTGTAAGCCTATATTGTTATGTGTTTTATTTAGTTGTAAAATATATGTATTATTCACTTGAAAAAGACGGAAGAAATTTAATTTTATTGATGAAAAATTTAAGTTAAACTTATCCGTTCCGGATTAGGGTTTCAAATATATGGTCAAAATATATAAAATTTAGATATCTTCAAAAATATATCACCTTATTATTATAGAATTACAAAAGCATGTATGGGTGAAAATTTATCACGTCTGTTACGTACTCCTCATTCTTTGAACTGATATTACTTGGGAGTGGTTTAAATTTTTGACAATATTGTTTAAAATGAGAATGTGTGTTTGCTATTTTTTTGGCGGTGACGTCACAATTGCTGCTTCTTTCTCCGTCCTCGTTCTGAAACCGCCATTCTACAACTGCCAGATTTCCTAATCTGCCATGCTGGCATGCCACAGATCCTGAACTTGCCAGGAGCCACACGCACTGTTGTGTTAAACGTCATCATCATTGAGTGCCGTCTCCGCATCGAAGGTTGGCTACCATGGAGCACCATTCTGCTTTGTCTCTTGCTTTGATGGTGCAGAATGTCATAGGTTGACTTGTCCATCTTTTGGTGTTAGTCGTCCATGTCTTGGTCTGCCTCTGCCTCTTTTACCTTGTATTTTCCCTTCCAATATTACTTTTATAATGCGATTGTGTCTTTTAACATGCCCCAAAAATTTCATTTGTCTTGTTCTAATTGCGTTTAGTAGTTCTCTTTTCATTTTTAGTTGTTTTAAAACTTCATCGTTTGTTTTCTTTTCTTTCCATCCAATTCTACATATTCTTCTATAAATCCACATTTCAAAAGGCTTCCATTTTCTGTTCTGGTTTCTTCTGTGTTAAATGTAGATGATGATTTTATGAGGTGTGGACCATTTTTTTTTATAATCGACAGACCCACTTATCATGAATCAATTCAGAGGAAGAGGTATGTTTACAGCACTCGGAAAAAATGACAAACAATCAACAACAGAAAAAAATATGGACCACAGCACCGTACTCGGGTGCACAGCGCCTTGCCACGAAAAGCCAAACGCTAGGGAGCACTGCCACTCAGCTAATTAAAAAATTAGCTATCGTGGACAATGTCTTTTCGCGAAGGTGTTCTCATGACTATAGCATAAGGCTGCGATCACAGCTCGGAAATATTTTTCCTGTTAAGACAAGTATCTCCCGGATAGGGTAGGGCTGAATACTTGCGTTGCAGACAAACATTTATGACGAAACAGCACGAATTGTAGTTTCCAGTGGTTTAGACTACAGACAAATAATAATAAATGAATATTATTATAGAGGGAAACTTCCGAGGCGATAATCAGCGAATCAATTCAGAGGAATATTTCAGAGGAAATTTAAAAGGAATTTTTTTCTGTTGTTGATTATTTGTCATTTTTTCCGAGTGCTGTAAACATACCTCTTCCTCTGAATTGATTCGCTGATTATCGCCTCGGAAGTTTCCCTCTATAATAATATTCATTTATTATTATTTGACTCCACACTTATCATGATTTGGGTGGTTCAGTAGGCCAAGTTGGGTGGTTCAGTAGGCCAAGTTGGGTGGTTCAGTAGGCCAAGTTGGGTGGTTCAGTAGGCCAAGTTGGGTGGTTACTTTGGTTGGTCAGCTTTTACCTTTACCAAATCGGCCTCCTTTCCTTATGAATTTGCCTTTCAGCATAAAGGGAAGAAATAGTTTGTGGTCTCTCGCTCGTCTTTTGGGTTCTCCTGCTGTTGTTTACTAGTATCTGTAATATTCCATCAATTCGCTTTTTTTTCGTGGTTGACCTTTGAATCTGGTGTTCTCGCAGCATTTATTAAAGGCTCATTGTGTTGTGCTTTGGTCTTTCTGTCTTATCACGTGGCCTTTCTTTATGTCGTCAGAGGTGAAAATTTCTCATAGCTTTTTTTTTTTTTTCAGTTCATTTCTAATCTTATCTCGCAGTCGTTTCCCTTCATGCATCTACCACATTTGATTTCAGTAGCGATTATTTTTCTTATTGTTTTCAAGTCTAGAGTCCAGGCCTGGCATTGTCAGCACAACGCTGTGATGAAGATTGTGTTGTACGGTTGATAGGAGATTTGTTTTCTCGGCACCAATTGAAGGCGTTATTATGCCGATGGTGATCAATTTAACTTATCAGCGATGTTGCTGCTGGACTTTGATAATAGATTATTGTCCTTTAGTTTATTATTATATTTTTATATTTTGGCTTCGTGATCGGATTTGATGACTTACTTCGAGTTGTGTTTCTGGTACTGTTAGTAATATTATTATCAGGTCTTCTTGCCTTCCTAGACCCTTCTTTATGTATATATATATATATATATATATATATATATATATATGTATATGTATAATTGACATGACGTGAGGTGTAATACAACACCAACTGCTGTTTATTACATGAGTCCAAAGGAATACATAAACCTTGACTAATTAGATTATCTTCTTATTCATCTTACACGCGTCACAACTACTTGGTGGTATAGAACAGCTGCGAACTCACTAATCACAAAAGTATCTAAGTACACAACTCAAATAGTTGACATCGCACAATCCTAGCGAGTCTATGACTAACATACATCCCGGAAGCTGAAATGTAATCATATGATCGGTGAAGCTGTTCACGTGAATACTCTTCCTCAGTTCATTAATTCTGTCTTTCTCTCCGTTTACTTGATAATGGCTTTCTTTGGAGTGTTACGTGATGAGGCTCCAATCTCTTTCACGGTTGTCTACCATATTCGTCTTTCGTGTTCTGAATATGCCTCATGTGTATCACACACGTTGCTGTTTTCGCTTTCTGGGCCGAGAAATCATTTCTGATTCTTCCGCCCCATCCTCCGTCACAGACTTTTCACATTCGGGTTGAACACACCCGGCGGCCGGCCACATTTTTGTCGAACCATGTGCTTGCCTATCGAACCGCGAACACACGACATAAAGAATAATAAAGAGAGAATGACTAGTGGAAACAAAAGGGCTGCGGGAAGCGGATGTATTGCAGGCAGAGAGGGAAGAGTGCTAACAGACAACAAAGATATAATAGATAGATGGCAGGAATATATAGCCTAGTTATTTCATGACGAAAGGGTCAAAAAGCCATTTATAAAATGTACATACAGCTATAAAATCCTGAGATCTGAAGTAGAGAAAGCTATGGAAACAATGAAAAAAGGAAAGGCAGCAGGACCTGACAATATACAGATAGAGATGATACAGGCACTAGAAGATTTTGGCATTGAAGTGATCACAGACATATGCAATGACATATACCATACAGGATACATACTAAATGAACTAAAAACATCAACTTTCATTGCATTGCCTAAAAAGAATGGTGCAGTTGAATGCAGTGATTTTTAGAACAATAAGCCTAATGATCCGGGTAACAAAAATATTACTAAAAGTTATACAGGGTAGGATTCAGAATAAAATCAATACTGAATTAGGTGAGCAACAATTTGGATTCAGGAAAAACGGTGGCACAGGAGAAGCCATATTTAGCATGAGAACATTGATTGAGAAATACATGGAATTGGACAGGCTATTATATGCCTGCTGAGAGGAGTAAGACAAGGATGCATCCTATCACCAAGCTTGTTCAATCTATACACTGAGCAAATCTTTAAAAACATCCTAGAGATGCCAGGCCTACAAATTAATGGAAAGGTAATCAATAACCTAAGATATGCTGACGATACTGTACTACTAGCAGAAAATCCTAAAGATCTACAACAATTACTTAATGTGATAAACATAACAAGCAACAAATCTGGACTAGATATGAATATCTTCTTCTTCTTCTTTCCTTCCTCTTTCCTTCCTCATCTGCCTTTCAGCGTCGAGGGGAGATATAATTTGCGATCTTTTGCTCTTCTGTTCGCCTCTGCTGCTGTTATGTTTCCTAGTGCTTCTAACATTCCATCGACCCGTCTTTTTCGTGGTCGACCCATGGGTCTGGTGTTCTCGCAACGTTTGTTGAAGCCTCGTTGTGTTGTGTTTTGTTCTTTCTGCCTTGTCACGTGGCCAAACCATTTTATCTGTTGTTTCCTTATATATTTTATGGCGGGGGTTATTCCTAGCTTTTTTTTATCAGTTCTTCATTTCTGATCTTATCTCTCAGACTGTTTCCTGTCATTCGTCTAACACATTTCATCTCTGTAGAGGTTATTTTTCTTATTGTTCTTGCGTCTGGGGTCCAGGTCTGGCATTGGTAGCACAACGTTTGGATGAAGATTGTATTGTATATTGCCCGTTTTGCCTCCAGAGTTATTTCCTTGTTGGACAATAGTGGTGATAACTGTCCGATGATATGGCAAGCTTTGTTGCATCTTGATTCTATCTCTGCTGTTTGAGAATTATCGTTTGTCGTTAGACTTCCTAGGTATTTGAATTCCTCTACTTATTTTAGTTGTCTGCCTGCTATAGTTATGTTGATGTTCTGTTTATTTTTGGCGACATTCATGACTTCTGTTTTGTTGATGTTGATTTTCATGTTGTATTTTGTACCTGAGATGTTGAGTTTGTTTAAGTGTTCTTGTAGGTCATCTATTGTTTCATGTATTAGTGCCTGATCGTCTGCAAATAGAAGCTCGTTGATCTCCTCTGTCTCTGATGGGTTGGCTAGCTTGCATATATGGTCCATGTATGTAATAAACAGTAGGGGGGATAGTACGCACCCATGTCTTATACCTGATCTAACTTCGAAGTAGTCTGTGTAGCCTGCTGCTGTTCTGACCTGCAGCTGCTGTTGACGTAGAGACTTTTAATAAGGTTGGTTAGATGTTGGCTTACTCTGTATGTTGTTAGTATCTCCCATAGTTGTTCTCTGTTTACTCTGTCGTATGCTTTTTCCTGGTCAATGAAGGCTATGTATAAGTTTTGATTGTGTTCTGTTGTTTTTTCTGCAAGCTGTTTTAGTGTGAATAGTGCGTCGGTACATCCTCTGTTTTTTCGGAACTCCATTTGAGAATCACTTAACTGTAGTTCTATTATTGGTTTCAGCCTTTTTTCCAAGATTTTGGCTTATAGCTTTCCTACATGGCTGAGAAGAGATATACCTCTATATTGATTGCAGTCTCTTTTGCTACCTTTCTTTTTCCATATTGGTATGATGATTGCCTGTTGCCAGTCTTCTGGGGTTTGTTGTTGGTGCCATGCTGCATTAAATATTATGTGCAGCCATTGCATTCCTGTTTCTCCTGCTGCTGCTATTATTTCTGTTGGTATGTTATCTATCCCAGGTGCTTTATTTCTTGGTGCATATATGATTACTTCTTCGATTTCCTCTTTCATGATGTTGGGTTCAGTATTTTTGAGTTCTGGCGTGGTTTTTGTTGTCTTATTGGTAGTTAGTATATTTAACAGGTCTTCAAAATATTCTTTCCATCTCTGTTTTATACATTGGTTATTTGACTTTGGCTGTCCGTCTTTGGCATTTATCAGCTCAGTAGGATCA
>JAVIAB010000117.1:68691174-68846174 GCA_032433765.1 Megaustenia siamemsis
TCCATTGTCCTTGATGTGAGTCTTAGCAACAAAACACGTTTTCTTGTTTTTGATCGAACGTTTAAAAAACCATCAGCAATTCTTTGTTTGATTTCTCCACTCTCTTGCCTTACAGCCTTCCTTACTTTCTCTTCCTCTGTGCATTCCATGAAAGTGGCTGATTTGCTATGCTCGCAACATATTTTCTTATATTGTATCCAATCTATGTGCATTTTATATTTATAATCTCGATTGGCCCTTGTTTTGCTCTTTCCAAGATATCTTTCACTTTTGATCTTATAAAAAAAAAAAACAACAACATAATAATGACTTAGCCATGGTAATTTATCAACAATACTTATTTCTAAAAATGGGCGAAAGGAAAGGGCGTCAAAAAGATAGCAAGCGTCTATGCATGATTGAAACCAGACCTGAAAGCAACATGTTACTTTGGTAGAAATGGAAAAGGAGAACAAAATCCAGCAGTTATCAGACTATACAAAATAAACTGTGACTTCTTCTTCTTCTTCTTCTTCATTCTTCTTCTTCATTCTTCTTCTTCATTCTTCTTCTCCTCCTCCTCCTCCTCCTCCTCCTCCTCCTCCTCCTCCTCCTCCTCATTCTTCTTCTTCTTCTTCTTCTTCATTCTTCTTCTTCATTCTTCTTCTTCTTCTTCTTCTCCTCCTCCTCTTCTTCTTCATTCTTCTTCTTCTTCTTCTTCTTCTTCATTCTTCTTCTTCTTCTTCTTCTCCTCCTCCTCTTCTTCTTCATTCTTCTTCTTCTTCTTCTTCATTCTTCTTCTTCTTCTTCTTCATTCTTCTTCTTCTTCTTCTTCTTCTCCTCCTCCTCTTCTTCTTCATTCTTCTTCTTCTTCATTCTTCTTCTTCTTCATTCTTCTTCTTCTTCATTCTTCTTCTTCTTCTTCATTCTTCTTCTTCTTCTTCTTCATTCTTCTTCTTCTTCATTCTTCTTCTTCTTCATTCTTCTTCTTCTTCATTCTTCTTCTTCTTCTTCTTCTTCATTCTTCTTCTTCTTCATTCTTCTTCTTCTTCATTCTTCTTCTTCTTCATTCTTCTTCTTCTTCTTCTTCTTCTTCTTCTTCTTCTTCTTCATTCTTCTTCTTCATTCTTCTTCTTCTTCATTCTTCTTCTTCTTCATTCTTCTTCTTCTTCATTCTTCATTCTTCTTCTTCTTCTTCTTCTTCTTCTTCTTCTTCTTCATTCTTCTTCTTCTTCTTCTTCTTCTTCATTCTTCTTCTTCTTCTTCTTCTTCTTCTTCTTCTTCTTCTTCATTTTTCTTCTTCTTCATTCTTCATTCTTCTTCATTCTTCTTCTTCATTCTTCTTCTTCTTCTTCTTCTTCTTCATTCTTCTTCTTCTTCATTCTTCTTCTTCTTCATTCTTCTTCTTCTTCATTCTTCTTCTTCTTCATTCTTCTTCTTCTTCATTCTTCTTCTTCTTCTTCTTCTCCTCCTCCTCCTCCTCCTCTTCTTCTTCATTCTTCTTCTTCTTCATTCTTCTTCTTCTTCATTCTTCTTCTTCTTCATTCTTCTTCTTCTTCTTCTTCTTCTTCTTCTTCTTCTTCAACGGTCATGACTCTTTCAGAGTAGGCGTGACTTATTGTGCAGCAATTTAACGGTTTAAAATAAATATGCCACAAAAATTGTAAAACAAAGAGGTGACTCTTAATTCAGTCCAGATTTATGTGAATACGTCGCATCTCCGGACAGAGTTCTACGCAGTTCTGCGAATGATTGATGACTTTGTACTTTCACAAGAAACAAACATTATCGTATCAATCGTGTACGATTACCATAGCAACAGTCCTCTTTTAGAATTAACCAAACATTTGCTTGGCTTCCATAAAATTGTTGTTTTTGAAAAGCGAGACAATTTGTCTGCGTCGACTTAATAAGAGGCCATAGCGGATGTTGATGACGAGAACTTCCGCTGGTGTTCTTGCTTTTTGTGTGTGCGAATGTGACAATGTCATGTTCTCTTGTATTATCCCAAGCCACTGACAGAACATGTTCTTTTTTTCTGAGCTATTTTATGTATTTTTTAAAAGTATTTTTTGATAAGGTGACCTATGTATTTTTTAAAAGTATTTTTTGATAAGGTGACCTATGTATTTTTTAAAAGTATTTTTTGATAAGGTGACCTATGTATTTTTTAAAAGTATTTTTTGATAAGGTGACCTATGCATCTTTTAAAAGTATTTTGGATAAGGTGACCTATGTATTTTTTAAAAGTATTTTTGATAAGGTGACCTATGTATTTTTTAAAAGTATTTTTTGATAAGGTGACCTATGTATCTTTTAAAAGTATTTTTTATAAGGTGACCTATGTATTTTTTAAAAGTATTTTTTGATAAGGTGACCTATGTATCTTTTAAAAGTATTTTTTATAAGGTGACCTATGAATTTTTTTTAAAAAAAGTATTTTTTGATGAGGTGACCTATGTATGTTTCTTTCAACTCCATCATCAAGTACCATGCCTGCTGGCGTAGGTGATCATGTCTATCCACAACTTTCGATCTCGACAGTTATTTATCAATTCTGTTGTTGATCTTCTGCCAAGCCATTCTCTTAAGATGTCTGGTATCTTTTCTGGGATATTGTGAGTGCAGCCATTGTTGTGTGAGCTATGTCATCACGTTAGTTGTATATCCCTAGGACGGTCGTACTCTAATCAGTGAAAGATGGAGTGGGGTTTCGTACATAAACTTGTCAGCATCGGTGAGACTCCTGGAGGTTCCTGTTAGTTAGGAAGGACTTTACAATTCGCATTGCTGGAAGACCCTATAGTCTGTTGTTTTATGTGTGATGGTGATGGTCTAATGACCAACATAATAACTACATCAAACTCGGGCAAATGGTGCTCGTAAACCTGGGAGGGCCGACCATCTAAGGGCAGAATCCCCCTACAGAAAAGACAATCTGCTGCCTTGCAGGAAGATTGGGGACAATCAAAGACTAAGGAAAGCAAACCTGAATAAAATGCTGGCAGAAATCGGATGCACTGGGCCACTGGCGCAGAACACAGTGCAACGTTTTAACAGGTATTCAAACAGAATGGATCTAACAGACTCTAATTCTGTGGTCCACACCCACCTCCCAGGAAGAGAAACTATATGGGGCGATCAAATCACTTATACAGACAGCTGACTTCATGAGAGAGTCTGGAATCCTACTCTGATTGAGTCTTGATCGCAGAGAGAGAGAGAGAGAGAGAGAGAGAGAGAGAAAGAGAAAGAGAAAGAGAGAGAGCGAGAGAGAGAGAGTATCTTTTCTCTTTGCTTCCCTCTATCTCTTCGTCCTTCAATTTTCCCACTTGTTACAATATATTCCAGCTGTTCCCTTCTCATTCTATCTATTGTCCTTTCGAGCCGAAGACGTCACATAGGGCAGAACCACAATCTCAAAAATAGAAACCTTGCGTGCCAAAATGGCACATGTTGCAGAGATCACTGCTTCTAAAATCTATGGTCTGTTTCCATAACAATGCTTTTTACAATGACAGCTTGTCGAGCCATCGATCAACCTCCTTAGTCGCCTCATACGACATGCCTGGAAGGTCACAGTGTCACTATTCTTTACATCCCACATAATGGGGCCCCGGTAACACACGGGGACCCTTCTCATTACATGGCCATAAAATGATGATTGTTTATTCGTAATATTGGAAATTAGCTCTCTCTTTGCTTTGGCCTCTTTCAGGACATTTTCATTACTCTTCTTATCTGTCCATGGTATTCTCATCATTCTTCTATAAAACCACATTTCTACGGCCTACAGTTATTTTCTCTTTTCTGTTGCCCTATTGTCCATGATTCACATTCATATGTTAAGACCGGCTCTACATAACATTTAAGAACTCATTTTTCTTGTTTCTGTTGTCAAAAATGGATTGCATAGTATCTTTCTCATTTTTTTGGGAAAGCTACTTTTGCCTGAGCCATTCTGCATCTCACCTCTGTTGTACATCTACCATCTGAGGTTAACATTATTCCAGGATATTTAAATTAATTTACTTATTTTAATATTATTCCACTTGACTTCATTGTGCATTGAGGAGATGTCTTTATTTGTTGCTACCATTACTTCTGTCTTTTTTGCTATTAAGGCTGAGTCCTTTATTTTTGCTTTCGTTCACTATATATTATCTAACATTTCTTGTAACTCATTGTTTACTGTTTTATTTTCTGACAACATTTTTTTCCTGGCGTTTCTTCGATAGATTTGTTGTTGTTGACTTAACAGACGTCTATATTAGTGTGGGCATGTCGGAAGAGGCGACTAAGGAGGTTGATCTATGGCTTGACAAGCTGTCATTGTAAAAAGTATTGTTATGGAAACAAGCAGTGATCTCTGCAATATGTGCCACGTTGGCATGCAAGGTTTCTGTTTTTGAGATTGTGGTTCTGCCCTATGTGCCGTCTTCGGCTCGAAAGGACAATAGATAGAGATAGATATTAGTGTGACTTCGCTATAGTCGAACACCTCTCACAGGAAGCTAAGGATAATCTACATGTCAAAATAAAGGTGGAACACGGCGCTACGATGAGCGAAGGCAGATAAGGCATCCTCAGTGACAAAGAACGCAACACGTTCAATCAAACAGGACAAGAACAATCAGTATACGAACACTTCCATGGTTGGTGGAAAGAGCGGTTGAGCGGATATGGGAATTCAACTGCGGTGACGCCAGTCGAACCTAAAGACTTCACAATAGGTGGCGATTCTACGTAATCGTGCCCCCGCTGTACCAGGAAGTGTAGAAGTCGATATAGTTTCTTAACGACACCTGAGAGTCTTAAATGTTTCTTCTAACCACCAGCTGCTGCGGGCCTTTGTTGAGGCACAGCGACCTGTGGATTTACTTAGGCTCGAGAGCAGAAAATAAAACAGAAAACCGACCAATTAGAGTGACGTATTCAAATATAGAAGGTATAGACGGCCGACCTCACTTCACCCACAACCACCCCTGCTCGTAACACTGAAAACTTCATGGTTGTTAGTCGTTTGATCTTGCATACAGTAGCTTGATGACGATCGGGTGTCACCTGTAGCACATGACGCTTCCTACCGGATGAGGTGACTGTGGAGTCTCCATTGACGTCGTTAGCTGTATATATTAAGTTGTGTTTTAACATGATTATTCTAGGCAATATAAGAAGGTAGTTTGCCATTCCTTTCCTTCTTGGCAGTGACTGTAGTAGTCAGAGATCGCAGCCATTGTCAAAAAGGAAACTCCTAATTAACATCAGAAAGAAACAATCAACATTTTTTGGGCACATCATGAGAAGAGGAAAGTTGGAATAATTGGTTACAACTGGCAAAATAAAAGGAAAGAGAGATCGCAGACAACAAAGAGAGAAAATAATGGATAACTTGGTGTCATGGCATGGAAATCAGTCAACAACAGAACTGATACGATGCACTGTAGATAGAAGATTGTGGATGGACATGATTGCCTACGCCAACCGGTATGGGACATGATGATGATGATGATGATAATGAGTTGGTATTTTCTTGAAATTTTCTTTAAGCCCGCAAACCTTGGTAAATTTATTGTTCGCTGTGGCTGAGCTTTCTCTGGAAAAGTACGTGATGAGGCTCCAATCTCTTTCACGGTGGTCAGCCACATTCGTCTTTCGTGTTCTAAACATGAACAGAAATATGAACATTAAACAAGAAAACATAACAGAGAATTGAAGCCTTTGAAATGTGGATATATAGGAGAATATGTAGAATTGGATGGAAGGAAAAGAATACAAACGATGAAGTCTTAAAACAAATAAAAATGAAAAGAGAACTACTAAACACAATTCAAACAAGACAAATGCGATTTTTTGGACCATGTTAAAAGACACAACGGCCTACTAAAAGTAATCTTGGAGGGGAAAATACAAGGTAAAAGAGGCAGACCAAGACTAACATGGACGAGTAACATTAAAAGATGGACAAGTCAGCCTATGACAACCTGCACCATCAAAGCAAGAGACAGAGCAGAATGGCGCTCCATGGTAGCCAACCTTCGTTGCGGAGATGTCACTCGATGATGATGTGGCTGAGCCGTCGCCATCTATAGAAATAAGCCTCCAGATTAAATAGGAAACACCAGAACACTCTTATTAGCTTGACGTTTTCAGCCATAGAAGCTATAGACGCCTGACGTCAATCTACCCACCACCGTACCTGCCCACAAAGCTGTCAAGCTACTTGTACAGATGGCGATGGCTGAGTACACGGTGAAGACAGACAGACAGACAGACACACACACACACACACACACCACACACACATTCACATACACACACTGAAACATACATACACACGCACTCACACACACACACACACACACACACTCAAATACACGTCATTTTTAAAAATTTATTTATTAATTAGGCAAAAGCCAAATTCTAGTTTTGTTTGTACATTTTGAAACAGATTCCAGATGCCTGAAATGGTTTTTGAGAGCACTTCCGTACCTGGTAATCTATTTTACCATTTTATTCTGACCAATCGGAAAAGACAGTTCACATGAAAATAGGGAATAGGCAATTAATTGCAGTGCTGCGGTAAAGCTGGTAGCAGGAGCAAATAGTGGGGCGCTCTCTGTGTTCCTTTTTTGTAAAGCTGTTACCATACCTAGTAGGAGTTATATACCCCACTGCTTGCTCTCCCGTGAAAATGGTTCAATCTTCTTACTCTAGTAGTATAAGTCTGGAGTCTGTCCGCATCTCACCGTCACCGGTGTACTAAAGCGGAGTAAACTTTACGCCGGTGTCGACTCAGTTTTGTAGCCCGATTGATTTAGTTCCAACGGCGGTGTCGACTCAGTTTTGTAGCACGATTGATTTAGTTCCAACGGCGGTGTCGACTCAGTTTTGTAGCACGATTGATTTAGTTCCAACGGCGGTGTCGACTCAGTTTTGTAGCACGATTGATTGATTGCAGCCGATTTGGCTCTCATTGAAGCTGGACCTTGCTAACGCCAACCGACAAAATAAATAATCAAAATGGATGCTCATAGCCTCCCTTTTTTGTTTTTGCAAAGACTAATGCGGTCGCTTAAATTGTTTCGGTTGCTATAAAAAGTAAAGTACCCCCGTCACGCCAAGTGGCGTATAGGGAAATATGGTGTTAGTGACCCTATATTTTACAGACCTTCAGCACATGATTTTTGGGGTAATGTGGTCAGTATTACGCCCGTGCTGCTTTACTTTCCCAGAAAAAAATCCGGTACCCATTTAAGGCTGGGTGAACCCGGAAGCCGTCGGTTGGGATCGAACCCTACCCCTTGTCTGTGGTAGTCCAGTTCACTAACCACTGAGCTATCGCGGCTCCTTTCGGTTGCTATGTTTTGTTTTAATGTATTTTGGGGGGAAACTGGAGTAAGAAAGTGTCTGTGCACTCTCTATTCTATGGAAGTCTGGAATTGTCACCTGTGCCGCATATTAGAACTGCTTGGTAGTCGACCTGGTCAACACAATTTGGCAACGCGCTTTGGCGGTAGCGGTCACATAAGTGGAAAGGATCTGGGGATTTCCCAACTGTAGTGATACTGATTCCATAAATAGAACAGAACAGATTGTATCAATTATCTTGAAGACACAGTCTTAATCGTTACAAGTGAAAATGAGCTATAGAAAATGTACACCAGCTTTATATCTCTAGCGATGGAACTGAATTTGAGTAGATTTTTTCCTGCTAATTTTGCCCGAACAGCGATTGTTGTTAACCTATTCTTTTCGACTTTTCGTTTTCCGAGCAAGAGGGATTGACATCAGATCATGTTACCAAGAGGGATTGACATCAGATCATGTTACCAAGAGGGATTGACATCAGATCATGTTACCAAGAGGGATTGACATCAGATCATGTTACCAAGAGGGATTGACATCAGATCATGTTAGCAAGAGGGATTGACATCAGATCATGTTACCAAGAGGGATTGACATCAGTTCATGTTACCAAGACACCCGGGGAGGATAAAGCGAGGAAAACACGGACTGGAAGTGAAGAATCTCTACCTTTGTTTTTGTGTGATTCTAATCCGTGAATTTCTTGTCAAGAAGCATATGTTTTATCTCTAGACCACCACCCCCCCCCGTTACCCACCGTCTCCCTACCCCCTCTCCCCCCCCCCCCCGATTGAAATTCAACATCATCAAGTACCAAGCCTGCTGGTGTAGGTGATCATGTCTCTTCACAGCTTTCGATCTCGACAGTTATTTATCATTTCTGTTGTTGACAGTCTGAGAGACAAGATCAGAAATGAAGAACTGAGAAAAAAGCTAGGAATAGCCCCCGCCATAGAATATATAAGGAAACAACAGATAAAATGGTTTGGCCACGTGACAAGGCAGAAAGATCAAGACACAACACAACGAGCCTTCAACAAACGTTAGAACACCAGACCCAAGGGTCTACCACGAAAAAGATGGATCGGTGAAATATTATAAGCACAAGCACATAACAGCAGCAGTGGCGAACAGAAGAGCAAAAGACCGCAAATTATATCTCCCCTCGACGCTGAAAGGCAGATGAGGAAGGAAAGAAGAAGTTATTGACCTAAGCCCTGATAATTTAAATAATATTCAGGAAAAACTCAACAGCATATCCTACAGGACTGCAGCGCTCTCGACAGCCCAAGAACACAAATTAGTCCGAAAGAAGCAACCCTACATGGCAAGTGTACATGCTAACTGGTGAAAGCTTCAAAAGCGCCGTCTAGTTCGTGACACAAGCGGGTCTAAATGTCGAATAGCAGATCACTGAATGAAAAAATAAAGACATCAAAATGATGGAAAGTAAAAATAAAGTCCTTAGCCTCGACAGATAAAAAAGACATCAAAATGATGGAAAGTAAAAATAAAGTCCTTAGCCTCAACAGAAAAAAAAGACATCAAAATGATGGAAAGTAAAAATAAAGTCCTTAGCCTCAACAGAAAAAAAAAGACATCAAAATGATGGAAAGTAAAAATAAAGTCCTTAGCCTCAACAGAAAAAAAAAGACATCAAAATGATGGAAAGTAAAAATAAAGTCCTTAGCCTCAACAGAAAAAAAGGACAGAAGAATTGAGCGTAACAATGGCAAATAAGTCCCCAAAAGAGAAAACTAAAGTAAATGGTATAGCAAACAGGTAAATGAATTTTGAAATGATGAAATTGGCGTACGCGATCATGTCCTTCCATAATTCAATGTCTTCGGTGCATAATATCAGTTCTGTTATTGACTGTTTGTGCCGTAGTATTCACGTTATTATCTAATATCTTATCTCATTTCCTATATTTTGCCAGTTATAACCAAATATTCTAGCTTTCCTTTACTTATGATGTGCCCGAAAAATGCCGATTGATCCTATCGTATTTTTTAAAGGAGCTTTCTTTTTGTGCAGTCCTTGTTGAAAGTTTTCTCAGTGGTCTTTTTTTTGCTATTATCAAAATTTTTCTCAGAAATCCTATGTCTAATCGTCTTTCTTTTGTTTTTGTCTACTGTCCATGATTCACTTCCATAGGTCTGAATTGGCTGTATGACAATGCAGAGAAAGAGTTCTTCTTGTGTTATGTGGAGTCAGTCTTGAGTCATGAAACTGAATTTTAAAGAAACAGACAACAGACGATAACAATTAATTGTGGTTATGGAAATGTTGTTGTGTAGAGGAATGTTGAGAATACTGTTGACGTGTAAGGAGAGTATCAAGGAAGTTCTGTCAGAGACTTCTTCTTCTTCCTCCAAGTCTTCCTCTTCTTCTTTTTTATCTTCTTCTTCTTCTTCTTCTTCTTCTTCCTTCTTCTTCTTCTTCTTCTTCCCTCTTCTTCTTCTTCCCTCTTCTTCTTCTTCCCTCTTCTTCTTCTTCCTTCTTCTTCCTTCTTCTTCTTCTTCTTCTTCTTCTTCTTCTTCTTCCTTCTTCTTCCCTCTTCTTCTTCTTCCTTCTTCTTCCTTCTTCTTCCCTCTTCTTCTTCTTCTTCTTCTTCTTCCTTCTTCTTCCCTCTTCTTCTTCTTCTTCCCTCTTGTTCTTCTTCTTCCTTCTTCTTCCCTCTTCTTCTTCTTCTTCTTCTTCTTCCTTCTTCTTCCCTCTTCTTCTTCTTCTTCCTTCTTCTTCCCACTTCTTCTTCTTCTTCTTCTTCCTTCTTCTTCCCTCTTCTTCTTCCTTCTTCTTCCCTCTTCTTCTTCTTCTTCTTCTTCTTCCCTCTTCTTCTTCTTCTTCCCTCTTCTTCTTCTTCTTCTTCTTCCCTCTTCTTCTTCTTCTTCCCTCTTCTTCTTCTTCTTCTTCCTTCTTCTTCCCTCTTCTTCTTCTTCTTCTTCTTCCTTCTTCTTCCCTCTTCTTCTTCTTCCTTCTTCTTCCCTCTTCTTCTTCTTCCTTCTTCTTCCCTCTTCTTCTTCTTCCTCCTTCTTCCCTCTTCTTCTTCTTCCTTCTTCTTCTTCTTCTTCCCTCTTCTTCTTCTTCCCTCTTCTTCTTCTTCCCTCTTCTTCTTCTTCTTCTTCCTTCTTCTTCCCTCTTCTTCTTCTTCTTCCCTCTTCTTCTTCTTCTTCTTCTTCCTTCTTCTTCCCTCTTCTTCTTCTTCCTTCTTCTTCCCTCTTCTTCTTCTTCCTTCTTCTTCCCTCTTCTTCTTCCCTCTTCTTCTTCTTCCCTCTTCTTCTTCTTCCCTCTTCTTCTTCTTCCTTCTTCTTCCCTCTTCTTCTTCTTCTTCCCTCTTCTTCTTCTTCTTCCCTCTTCTTCTTCTTCTTCTTCTTCTTCCTTCTTCTTCCCTCTTCTTCTTCTTCCTTCTTCTTCCTCTTCTTCTTCTTCTTCCTTCTTCTTCCTTCTTCTTCTTCTTCCTTCTTCTTCTTCTTCTTCTTCCTTCTTCTTCCCTCTTCTTCTTCTTCCTTCTTCTTCCCTCTTCTTCTTCTTCCTTCTTCTTCCCTCTTCTTCTTCTTCTTCCCTCTTCTTCTTCTTCTTCTTCCTTCTTCTTCCCTCTTCTTCTTTTTCTTCTTCCTTCTTCTTCCCTCTTCTTCTTCTTCTTCCTCCTTCTTCTTCCCTCTTCTTCTTCTTCTTCCTTCTTCTTCCCTCTTCTTCTTCTTCTTCCCTCTTCTTCTTCTTCTTCTTCTTCCCTCTTCTTCCCTCTTCTTCTTCTTCTTCTTCCTTCTTCTTCCCTCTTCTTCTTCTTCTTCCCTCTTCTTCTTCTTCTTCCTTCTTTCTTCCCTCTTCTTCTTCTTCTTCCTTCTTCTTCCCTCTTCTTCTTCTTCTTCTTCACCCTTCTTCTTCTTCCTTCTTCTTCCCTCTTCTTCCCTCTTCTTCTTCTTCTTCCTCCTTCTTCTTCCCTCTTCTTCTTCTTCCCTCTTCTTCTTCTTCTTCTTCTTCTTCTTCCCTCTTCTTCTTCTTTTTTATCTTCTTCTTCTTCTTCATCTTCCTTCTCCTTCATTCTTCTTCTTCCTCCTTCTTCTTCCCTCTTCTTCTTCTTCCTTCTTCTTCCTTCTCCTTCTTCCTTCTTCTTCCTTCTCCTTCTTCTTCTTCCTTCTCCTTCATTCTTCTTCTTCCTCCTTCTCCTTCCCTCTTCTTCTTCTTCCTTCTTCTTCCTTCTCCTTCTTCCTTCTTCTTCCTTCTCCTTCTTCCTTCTCCTTCTTCCTTCTCCTTCTTCTTCTTCCTTCTCCTTCTCCTTCTTCTTCTTCCTTCTCCTTCTTCTTCTTCCTCCTTCTCTTTCTTCTTCTTCCTTCTCCTTCTCCTTCTTCTTCTTCCTTCTCCTTCTTCTTCTTCCTTCTCCTTCTTCTTCTTCCTTCTTCTTCCCTCTTCTTCTCCTTCTTCTTCTTCCTTCTCCTTCTCCTTCTTCTTCTTCCTTCTCCTTCTTCTTCTTCCTTCTCCTTCTTCTTCTTCCTTCTTCTTCCCTCTTCTTCTTCTTCCTCCTTCTTCTTCCTCCTCCTTCTTCTTCCTCCTTCTTCTTCCCTCTTGTTCTTCTCCTCCGTCTTCATCTTCCCCTTCTTCTTCTTCCTTCTTCTTCCTTCTCCTTCTTCTTCTTCCTTCTTCTTCCCTCTTCTTCTTCTTCCTCCTTCTTCTTCCTCCTTCTTCTTCCTCCTCCTTCTTCCCTCTTCTTCTTCCTCCTTCTTCTTCTTCCTTCTTCTTCCCTCTTCTTCTTCTTCCTCCTTCTTCTTCCTTCTTCTTCCTCCTTCTCCTTCCTTCTCCTTCTTCTTCTTCCTTCTTCTTCCCTCTTCTTCTTCCTCCTTCTTCTTCCTCCTTCTTCTTCCTTCTCCTTCTTCTTCTTTCTTCTTCTCCTTTCGTCTTCATCTTCCTCCTTCTCCTTCCCTCTTCTTCTTCCTCCTTCTTCTTCCTCCTCCTTCTTCTTCCTCCTTCTTCCTCCTCCTTCTTCTTCTTCCTCCTTCTTCTTCCTCCTCCTTCTTCTTCCTCCTTCTTCTTCCTCCTTCTTCTTCTTCCTTCTTCTTCCTCCTTCTTTTTCCATCTCCTTCTCCTTCTTCCCTCTTCTTCTTCTTCTTCCGCCTTCTTCTTCCCTCTTCTTCTTCTCCCTTCTTCTTCTTCTTGTTCATCCTCCTTCTTCCCTCTTCTTATTCTTCTTCTTCTTGTTCCTCCCATTTCTTCCCTCTTCTTCTTCCTTCTTCTTCCCTCTTCTTCTTCCTCCTTCTTCCTCCTTCTTCTACCTTCGTCTTCTTCGTCTTCTTCTTCCTTTTCTTCTTCTTTTTCAGCTTTCAAAACTTCTGATCTAGCGATCTTCACGCGTTGTCCTGTTTCATGATGAAGGAGTGAGAACACCGTGACACAAGAGAGGTCAAAGCAAAAAGTAAACGTGCTGCCAACATTAGAAAGAAACAATCTGATTATTTTGCCAAGTGGTGCAGCGCATGTACACTGTGGTAAGTTGGAAGATTGTGTTTGAGAAGAAGATATAGAGGAAAACACAGCATAGATGCCAGGTAGTTTTAAAGGATTGGTTTGTTAGTCAAGTTATCACCATAATTAATTTACAACTGTAGAGATATAACGTCGTGGACAGACATAGTCACCAACACCAGCAGGTACAGATGATGATGCATTATTTTTATTATGTCTTTTAAGGGGTGAGGCGACACTGCCATTAACTACCCCCTTTCACTTTTCTGATCACATAGGACAAAATTCGAAGCACTGACGTGAGCCTTGGAGTACTTTCTGAGGAGTGCTATTAATAGTTTAATGAGGATGGAGATTGTATTGCCATTTTTACGCGAACAGCGTGCCAATAATTACGGTATTTTGGTTTCTTAACTGATCCAGTTGTCCAGTTATTGATTTCTTCACTTGACGTATTTGTATTAGTCCGTCTTTGGAGTCACCGAGACTGTTCAGAACCGTGCACAGATGCAAACTAAAATGGGATACATATTAATAATAAACATGTTGTTGGAATGGGGTAGGTCATGTGCTTGGCAGATATCAAGAGAGCATCATAATGAATGGAAGGAAATGAGAAACTGTGAAAAAAAAACATGCTCAGTAAAGGACACAATGGGGACACCAGATGCGGGAAAATCACATATTCTTCTTCTACGATCATGACTCATTCAGACTAAGATTCCGAACTCTCTTATCTCTCTCTCTCTCTCTCTCTCTCTCTCTCTCTCTCTCTGCGATCAGGACTCAATCAGAGTAGGATTCCAGCCTCCCACATGAAGTCAGCTGTCAGGATAAGTGTGTTGATCGCCCCCACAGACAGAACGTCACATTTAGAGTCTGCCAGATCCACTCTGACTGAACACCCGTTAAAACGTTGCACTGTGTTCTGCGCCAGTGGCCCAGTGCATCCGATTTCTGCCAGCATTTTATTCAGGTTCGCTTTCCTTAGCCTTTGATTGTCCCCAATCTTCCTGCAAGGCAGCACATTGTCTTTTCTGTAGGGGGATTCTGCCCTTAGATGGTCGGCCCTCCCAGGTTTACGAGCACCATCTGCCCGAGTCACTAGAGGTGACTAACACAGACATGCACACACAAAGATATGAGATGTGAATAACACAGACATGTACACGAACTCTCTTATAAAGGCTGTTGTATATTTAAATGATTTGAATGCCCCTATAATTTCTCTTCTAGAGAGGTGTGTGTGGGCCACATTGTCCTCCTCAGGTCTGTGTACTGGGGGCAATCCTGTAGAACATGTTTTGTTTCCATGTTATCTAGGATACAGTGATATTGGCTGGTAGTTCCTATTTTGAGTTTAGTGAACATGTGATTTCCCTTTCTGTTGTGTCCAGCACTTTGCGAAATATAATGACTGGATCCTTCCTTGATAGATCGTGGTATCCATCCCTCTCGTTATACTTTGGGTTTTCTCGTTTCCATTTTTCATGGTACTGGCCTTTGATGATGGATTTGGCTTCGTCGTAGCTGATCAGATGCTTCTCCTGTGGTAATCGCATATAGAGCAAAATGGAGACATTTTGTTGCTTGGTTCTCTATCTCTCTGTCTGTCTCTCTCTGTCTCTGTCTCTCTCTGTCTGTCTCTATGTCTCTCTGTGTCTCTCTGTGTCTCTCTGTGTCTCTCTGTGTCTCTCTGTCTCTGTCTCTCTCTCTGTCTCTGTCTGTCTCTGTCTCTCTCTGTCTCTGTCTCTCTCTCTGTCTCTCTCTGTCTGTCTCTATGTCTCTCTCTGTCTCTCTGTGTCTATGTCTCTCTATGTCTCTCTATGTCTCTCTCTGTCTCTCTGTGTCTATGTCTCTCTCTGTCTCTCTCTGTCTCTCTCTGTCTCTCTCTGTCTCTGTCTCTCTCTCTGTCTCTCTCTGTCTCTCTCTGTCTCTTTCTGTCTCTGTCTCTCTCTCTCTGTCTCTCTTTCTCTGTCTCTGTCTCTTTCTCTGTCTCTCTCTCTCCTCGGAGCGTTCAAACGTTAAGTTGTCGTGGATACATTGTATCGCTAACTTACTGCAAAGCCGCGATATTTCAGCCTTGAGGTCGGATACATTCATCTTCAACATAAGTAGAGTAGATTCATAAGTTTTACCCGGGCAACGTCCATATTTTGCTTACTCTTTTAGACATTTATCTGACAAGGGAATCTTGAACGTGCGCGAGTGCACACGGGATCTCTTTTTCAGCTTTACAAGCAAGACATCAAATCCCACCACCAAGAGACTAGGGGAGGTAACGCCACGAAGAAACCACGGATTACAATTTCTGTGGTGGTATTTGAACCCATGACCTTTCTGCTCAGAGGCTGACGTCATAAGTCTAGACCACCCAATCCCTGAAGAAGTATCTGATTCATCGAATTCACCGGCTTATCTAACATATTGCTTTGTCTAGATGTCTTCATAGATACGTCAAATTGATTCTTCATTTTTAACTTTTAGGGTTTATAATTATCATATTTATGCTAATTCTGTATTTCTGGAGGCGAAGGCGCGCCTTCCAGCACCAGAGCTGGAAGTTGTCAGCGACCCACAGCTGATGGCTTGCGCCAGGATCAGTGAACCAAAACCATCCAGACCTTGCTCCACCTCTCTGTGGTGTCTCCAGTAACAGACTAACCTGTCTAGTCTGGCCAAGCGTGCAGGGATCGAAGAGGGAAGACAACCCGGTACTCAAAAGTGTCGTGCTGAAGTCGGATGTGTTGGTCCGAAAGGCGCAAATATAACAGTTATACTGCAAACCACAACACAACGCAGACACGTCCACTACGTCCTTGTAAGGGTGGATGATGAAGAGGAATATTCTAGTCTACCACGATACTCTAGAATACTTTAGTCATTGGGCGAACGCAACCAACCAACCATACTGTATTTCTCATCCGATTCTGCCGCTAAATGTACGTCATGTCTTGATCTCTTTTCAGACATTCCGCCCTCAGAACGTCCTCGAATTTACTCATCATCAACCTAACTGTGGCCGACCTGCTTATGACGTCAGTCAACTTCCCTGTTCTGTCAGTGTCAAGTCTGAAAGGCTGCTGGATGCTGGGATATCTAGGTCAGTGTCAAAGTGTTACGTAAGTGTAGACAGTGCAGACAAGTAAGGTTGAGAGAGTTAGTGGGAGGTCAAGAAAAGATAAAGTCACACAGAGACTCATTCTGTGCGCGTGGATCCAGAAAGGGTGTCTGACTGCAATATATATATATATATATATATGTATATATATATATATATATATATATATATATATAAGTAAAAAAAGTAAAGTACCCCCGTCACGCCAAGTGGCGTATAGGGAAATATGGTGTTAGTGACCCTATATTTTACAGACCTTCAGCACATGATTTTTTGGGGTAATGTGGTCGGTATTACGCCCATGCTGCTTTACTTTCCCAGAAAAAATCCGGTACCCATTTAAGGCTGGGTGAACCCGGAGCCGTCGGTTGGGATCGAACCCTACCCCTTGTCCGTAGTAGTCCAGTTCACTAACCACTGAGCTATCGCGGCTCCCACTAATTTTTAGGGAATTAGTAAAACCCAGGTGTCCTCGCCAGGGAACGAACCCCGGCTGTTGCCGTGGTAAGCCAACCGCCTATCGATTGTGCTAACCGGACATATATATATATATATATATATATATATATATATATATATATATATATATATATATATATATATATATATATATATATATATTCACATTTGATAAATTATAACAGTTTGATAGTTTTTAACAGTTTGATAGTTTTTAACAGTTTGATAATTTATACAAATTTGAAAAATTATAACAATTTGATAATTGATAAATATTTGCTACGCTCCGTAATTGAGGACTAGAGGCATCTTCTCTCACTCGTCATCGTTCGCCTTTAAAATGACGTCAAACTGACGTAGATGAGTTGTGCTTATAGCACGATATTTGCGCTGTTGGCCCAATACATCCGTCTTTAGTTTGTCATTTTTTGGTACCAGGTTGCCTTCCCTATTTGAGAGACATGACTGATTAGTCTGTTACTAGGGGAGCGCCGATTTGGTGGAGTAGGGTCTATTCTATTCTATTCATGGAATCAGTTTCACTGCAGTCAGGGCATCCCCATATCTGCTCCATCGCCTGTTCCAGCATTTCTCGAAGAGTAAGCAAACTGATTGTTCCTGAAAGGTTTTGATAAAAGATATATCTACTTTTCCCACTAAGCGCTCAGGATCGACTAGATCCCCTTTCCACCTTTCGACTCCTCAGTCTCTCGATATATACATCATTGTCCCACCAATTCCTCTTCTCTTCTCTTAAGAAATGAAGAACAAACTTGTTGATATCCTCTTTGTTCAGAGTAAGACCACACTCAGTGATAGAACTGCCAGATAGGCTCTATCGGCTATTTCATTGCCGTGTACACCAGAAAGTCCTGGAAAGTACATCCAGGTTAACGTGCCCACTTTCGGGCCATCCAAGAGCTTCATCCACTCCTGCCGCAGTTACTGGCTGACAATCTTCTGTAGCATACTTTGCGGATCAGTCACCAAGACTGCGTGATCCCCGTTCTGTGTAACCAACCATGTTATCACCACCATTGCTGCTTCTATCTCCATTCTCTTGCCGGACACCGTAATGCTACACTTGCCAGATTCCCTAGCCACTTCTCAGCCATGTTGGTATGTCACAAAAACCCAACTTCAGCGCCTCTGCGCTTGATGCAGAACCATCCGTTTCGATGATCGGATCCTGATGTGACACCACATTTTCTATGGACTCTCGTATTACGACCACGGTAGCTCCGTAAGCCCAAATACGACACTCTCTGCCGAGCTGAATAATTACTTGGGTTAACCCCTTTTTTTCCCGCTGTTACTTCTATCCAATTCTTGCCAGCCCTAATGTAGCTCAGATCACATACTCTCCATATGGACTCCTCCGCCTCGGCCATACAGGATTTTCCACACCAGAGGCGCCTGCCCTTGGTCGCACCCAATTCTGAACGCAAGGGATGATTTATGTTCCTTACCACGTTCAAATAAGCCCAGACCTGAGCAGATCCATGCTGCACTCTAATCCTCGGTAAATCAAGTAAGTACCTCATTGAACGGAAAGGTGTATCTCTGGTGCATCCGAGAACTGCCCTCGTTCTGGGCCCGTTCTGCCTCTCGTAGGCCCTCGTTCTGAACCCTTTCCAATCTTGCTATCGGATTTGACGAGAGAGTGAGTCTATATAAACCATTGTCCAGTACTGAGAGCACCACAGCCTGCATGAGCGAGAATTGTAACGATTAATACAGAATAGTAACGATTAATACAGAATAGTAACGATTAATACAGAATTGTAACGATTAATACAGAATAGTAACGATTAATACAGAATAGTAACGATTAATACAGAATTGTAACGATTAATACAGAATAGTAACGATTAATTCAGAATAGTAACGATTAATACAGAATAATAACAACGATTAATGGGCAATTTAAAAAAGTAAAGAGCCCCCATCACGCCAAGTGGCGTATAGGGAATATGGTGTTAGTGACCCTATATTTTACAGACCTTCAGCACATGATTTTTGGGGTAATGTGGTCGGTATTACGTCCGTGCTGATTTACTTTCCCAGAAAAAAAATCCGGTACCCATTTAAGGCTGGGTGAACCCGGAAGAATAGTAACGAATAGAGAATAGTAAAGATTAATAGAGAATAGTGTTTTTACAGTGAGCTGAAATCTACTGAACCAGTTATTAATTGGATAGCCAAAGGGATGTGCCACTTTGGGGAAGACAAGTAAGCAGTATATAAATAACCACCACTGAGATGAAATGTGTTAGACAAATGACAGGAAACATGACCAGAAATGAAGAACTGAAAAAAAAGGAATAACCCCTGCCATAGAATATATCATATATGAGACTTCCGGTGTGTGACTGTGCTGGCAACACGACACAATTTTCGATGGGAGTCAAATTTAAGTTATAAGTGAATTTCAATGCCCGTAGAAAAAGAAATTCAAGCGTTCTTGTGCTATTTCAAATGGATTTTTTATGTGATTTATATAGTTTGTGCGAATAGTACCATACAATTTAAGAAAGATCAATACATGTGAGATGCGATGCTTGAGAAAAGTAACAAACAACACAAGAAGAGATAGAATACCAAATGAAACCATAAGAAAAATAGTAGGAACAAAACCCTGCCAAGAATATATAGAACAACAACAATTTAAATGGTTTGGCCACCTGGTCAGAATGAATCCTCACCAATCACCATCAAGGGCGTTCTTCTCGGGAATGCATGGAAAAAGACCAAGAGGAAGATCCAGAAGAAGATGGATAGATGCAGTGACAGAGACATGTAACAACAAAGGAAAATCACTAATACAGACAATTCGAGCAGCTCAAGAACGACAAATGATATAAACCACGACACCTTTTAGGTATCAGTGAAGGAGAAAAGAGGAAGAAGAAGAAGTAACGATTAATAGAGAATAGTAACGATTAATAGAGAATAGTAACGATTAATAGAGAATAGTAACGATTAATAGAGAATAGTACAGATTAATAGAGAATAGTACAGATTAATAGAGAATAGTAACGATTAATAGAGAGTAGTAACGATTAAAAATAATAGTAACGATTAATAGAGAATAGTAACGATTAATAGAGAGTAGTAACGATTAAAAATAATGGTAACGATTAATAGAGAATCATCATCATCATCAAGTATCGGGCCTGCTGGCGTAGGTGATCATGTCTCTCCACAACTTTCGATCTCGACAGTTATTTATCAATTCAGTTGCTGACTTTCTGCCAAGCCATTCTTTTAAGCTGTCTGGTATCTTTTCTCTTTGCTTTCCTCTATCTCTTCGTCCCTCAATTTTCCCAGTCGTTACAATATATTCCAGTTGTTCTCTTCTCATTACATGGCCAAAAAATGATGATTGTTTCTTCCTAATATTGGAAATTAGCTCTCTTTTTGCTTTGGCTAAACAAATTCTAATAGAGAATAGTAACGATTAATAAAGAATATTAACGATTAATAAGACATAGTAACGATCAAAGAGAATAGTAACGATAAATAGCTCTGGTTCACAGATCATGACGCAAATCATGTTTTGTTTCTTGAGAAAGTAGCAAGAAATGGAGAATTTGAGAGTGAGAGACGCCAGCAAAAGATCTAACGAGTTACTTTGAGCACATCGACATCGATAATGAGTTAAATGATAACAACATAATTATTACTAAATGTTACTTTCACATCTAAAAGAGTGAAGTTAAAAGAGCCAGGCCCAACGTGGTGGGGAAAGGGCGGGGGGGGGGGGGATTCTCCAATGACCTCTCACATCTGACCTCAAATGACCAATCTGATCTGACCTCAAATGACCTCTCAGTTCTAACCTCCAATGACCTCTCAGATCTGACCTCCAGTGACCTCTCAGATTTGACCCCATACAGCAGTACAGTATAGCTCGTCAGTATATATTTTAATATAAAGTGAGTGACGAAGAATATTTCTAAAATAATACCAGTAACACATTTGTTGTATATACTAAGACGTCTGGCCCATTAATAAATTAACTGATATACATGCACTCTATGTGGTTGGAACAACATGCAAACTGTCATAACTACCACTGGACCTACGGCTTTTAGTTCACTACCATCACCCCCCATCTCACGGCAGACCCGGGAAATTGGATAAGCCCCAGATACTTAGAATTGGCAGACGTCCAAGGATTTTAAAAAAATGTGTCGTTCCTCATTTGCCTTTCAGCGTCGATAAGAGATATAGTTTGCAGTCGTTTGCTCTTCTGTTGCTTCTGATTTTGTTTCTGTTTCCTAGTGTTTTTAATATTTCAACAATCCATCTTTTTTATCGTCGACCCTTGAGTCTGGTGTTCTCGCAACGTTTATTAAAGGCTCGTTGTGTTGTGTTTTATTAAGTTTGACTTATCTACGTGACCTAACCAGTTTATCTGTTGATTCGGTTGGTCTTCAATGGCGGGAATTATTCCTGACTATTTTCTCAGTTCAGCTTTTTGATCTTTTTTCTCCTGCGGTTTCCTGTCTAACACATTTCATTTCTGTAGTGGCTATTTTTCTTATTGTTCTTGAGTAAGCGTCTATGCCTGACATTGGTAGAACAACTTTAGTATAACGATGAACCGCAGGCCGTTGGACTAATAACGAACGAAAATGTTTTTTATATTGACAATGGGGAAAATACAAGGTAAAAGAGGCAGAGGCAGACCAAGACTAACATTGGCGAGGAACAACAAAAGATGGACAAGTCAGCTTTTGATAACCTGCACTATCAAAGCAAGAGACAGGACGGAATGGCGCTCCATGGTAGCCAACCTTCGATGTGGAGACGGAACTCAATGATGATAATGAGATTATCATATTGCTAGACTCCAACCGCCAACACAGACCCATTAAACAGTAATTTATGCCGTGTGATTACAAGTGAAAGAGAGTTCATCGGTGCTATATAGAACCAATTCTGACCTATGGAAGCGAATCATGGACAGTAGACAAACAAATGAAAAGACGATTAGAGGCCACAGAGATGGGATTTATCAGAAGAATGTTGAAAGTTCCCTGGACAGATAAAAAGACCAATGAGGAAGTTCTCAAAGAGGCCAACACAAAAAGGCAGCTCCTAAAAAACATCATAAAGAAACACTCAACATTTTTCGGGCACATCATGAGAAGAGGAAAGTTGGAATACTTGGTTATAAGTGGCAAGATAAAAGGAAAGAGAGATCGCGGACAACAAAGAGAGAAAATACTGGATAGCTTGGTTTCATGGCATGGAAAACAGTCAACAACAGAACTGATACGACGCACTGTAGATAGAAGATTGTGGAACGACATGATCGCCTACGCCAACCGGTCTGGCACATGATGATGATGATTACAAGTGCGTGTTTTTTTCCCACATATTACGGTAAATTTTAATTATCATTTAATTAAATAATTATGCGTACTTAACCATTTTCCTGTTCCCAATTTAGCCAGCTCATATTATATTTGTTGCAATTTTACTATTCCTTTTTAATTAATTATAATATTGGGCACTTCTTCCTCTTTTGCTAGTTCCCTTTATTTTGTCGTATCTTTCTCTTCTATTCTTGGATATATCATATATAATTTATTCATTTTTGTGGATTAGCTCAGAATCTATATATGTACTTACTTTTATTTTCTTGACTTTCATTCATTCACGTCATCATATCGCAGGCTGCCAGATTTATGGATCAACGTCGTCCATATTTAGTTTGGTCACAATCAACACTTTGGCTGCCATCTCCTTCGACAGATACGTCGTTGTCGTTCACAGATTGTCCAGGGTTCACAGAATGACCAAGTCAACTATAGGTAATGTACCAGTTAACATCTCTTTATTTATTTTTTTAAAAAAATCATATACCAGATATGTGGCAACCTGCGTCACGACCCTAATTTTGTTTTCTTAATTAATTATTTTTTTTTTCTGGGAAAGGAGAGAGGTGCACGTTTTTTTTTTTTGTGTTGTTTTTTTTAAATTACAATATTTAGTTTGGTCATCAACATCATCCTCATTGAACAACAGGCAACTCCATAGTTCTCTCATCCTCTCCTCAGCACGTTTCACAGTATGGAGCACGCTTTACATACCAGTGAAAGCACTAAAGATGGCATCCACCAAGATACACGAACTCCGTAAGACCGGTGAAGACCTTGATCTCAACATCCTTAGTCCACCCTTAAAACACCTGGTGACTGTAGCTCTATTTTGTTATCAAATCCTCGGCCATGACCTCGGTAGCCACATGGACTATCTTCTACATTATATTTACTTCATAGTTTTGAACGCTTTTAAAAAACAAAGATCAATTTTATACATTTTCTATTGGTTGGAGAGGGAGTGTGCATCAAACTACTTGGCTTTATAAAAGAGACTGAAGATTCGCTGGGTGTTACAGAAGGGAGCGAGTGGATTGGTTATTCATCATCATCATGTACCCTGCCGGTTGGCGTAGGCGATCATGTCCCTCCACAATCTTCTATCTACAGTGCATCGTATCAGTTCTGTTGTTGACTGTTTTCCATGCCATGACACCAAGCTATCCAGTATTTTCTCTCTTTGTCGTCCGCGATCTCTCTTTCCTTTTATTTTGCCTGTTGTAACCAAGTATTCCAACTTTCCTCTTCTCATGATGTGCCCGAAAAAATGTTGATTGCTTATTTCTGATGTTTTTTAAGAGCTGCCTTTTTGTGTTGGCCTCTTTGAGAACTTCCTCATTGGTCTTTTTATCTGTCCAGGGAACTTTCAACATTCTTCTGAGAAATCCCATCTCTGTGGCTTCTAATCGACTTTTCATTTGTTTGTCTACTGGATTGGTTATCCTTTAACATACAAACAACCACAGAGCCTCAAAGAAATAGACAAAACTGATGAAACAAGCTGGGAGAGAGAGAGATAGAGAGAGAGAGAGAGAGAGAGAGAGAGAGAGAGTTGTATGGAAAATATGCGCCAGAACATGACAGCTTAAACAAACTCAGCAGACATGAGCAGACCAAAATATTCAGACAAACAGATCATAGTGGCCTCAGAGCACATCTCCACAAGACAGCACTCGGTGACTTTGCAACATGTGACTGCGGGAGATCCAGACAAATTCCAGAGCATGTTTTAAAGGAATTTAGCACTCTCAACACAACACAAATATGGCCCACAGAAGCAACTCTACGTGACAAGTTACGGTGAACCGGTGATGACCTCAAACGCACTGTCTTGTTCGTGACCTAAGCTGGTCTAAAATTGTTAATTACAAAGCAGTAGCTGATCGCTGAAGAATACGGTTGTTATTATAAGGGGTTGTTATTATAAGGGGTTGTTATTATAAGGGGTTGAAGGCTCCTTAACCATTACGGTTGTTATTATAAGGGGTTGAAGGCTCCTTAACCATTACGGTTGTTATTATAAGGGGTTGAAGGCTCCTTAACCATTACGGTTGTTATTATAAGGGGTTGAAGGCTCCTTAACCAATACGGTTGTTATTATAAGGGGTTGAAGGCTCCTTAACCAATACGGTTGTTATTATAAGGGGTTGCAGGCTCCTTAACCAATACGGTTGTTATTATAAGGGGTTGAAGGCTCCTTAACCAATACGGTTGTTATTATAAGGGGTTGCAGGCTCCTTAACCAATACGGTTGTTATTATAAGGGGTTGAAGGCTCCTTAACCATTACGGTTGTTGTTATAAGGGGTTGAAGGCTCCTTAACCAATACGGTTGTTATTATAAGGGGTTGAAGGCTCCTTAACCAATACGGTTGTTATTATAAGGGGTTGCAGGCTCCTTAACCAATACGGTTGTTATTATAAGGGGTTGAAGGCTCCTTAACCATTACGGTTGTTGTTACAAGGGGTTGAAGGCTCCTTAACCAATACGGTTGTTATTATAAGGGGTTGCAGGCTCCTTAACCATTACGGTTGTTATTATAAGGGGTTGAAGGCTCCTTAACCATTACGGTTGTTGTTATAAGGGGTTGAAGGCTCCTTAACCAATACGGTTGTTATTATAAGGGGTTGAAGGCTCCTTAACCATTACGGTTGTTATTATAAGGGGTTGCAGGCTCCTTAACCAATACGGTTGTTATTATAAGGGGTTGAAGGCTCCTTAACCAATACGGTTGTTATTATAAGGGGTTGCAGGCTCCTTAACCAATACGGTTGTTATTATAAGGGGTTGCAGGCTCCTTAACCAATACGGTTGTTATTATAAGGGGTTGCAGGCTCCTTAACCAATACGGTTGTTATTATAAGGGGTTGCAGGCTCCTTAACCAACACGGTTGTTATTATAAGGGGTTGCAGGCTCCTTAACCAATACTGTTGTTATTATAAGGGGTTGCAGGCTCCTTAACCAATACGGTTGTTATTATAAGGGGTTGCAGGCTCCTTAACCATTACGGTTGTTATTATAAGGGGTTGCAGGCTCCTTAACCAATACGGTTGCTATTATAAGGAGTTGCGGGCTCCTTGACCAACACGGTTGTTATTATAAGGAGTTGCGGGCTCCTTGACCAACACGGTTGTTATTATAAGGATTTGCGGGCTCCTTGACCAACACGGTTGTTATTATAAGGAGTTGCGGGCTCCTTGACCAACACGGTTGTTATTATAAGGAGTTGCGGGCTCCTTGACCAACACGGTTGTTATTATAAGGGGTTGCAGGCTCCTTAACCAACATAAAAGGGGATCGTTATTGAAAAAGATTGACTTTATAAACAATCTTTATTTGCTATTACCAAGTAATGACCGATATGTCAGTTTATTTATGTGAGGCTTTACAATATTTACACTATATTATAAAACAATAATAACTGAGTAATGACCAATATGTATGTTTATTTATGCCAAATTTTATATTTTGTACTAAGGTGACCAGACGTCCAGATTTTTCCGGGACAGTCCCATTTTTTACTGTTTTTTTTTTTCAACTTTTGTCCCGGATTTGTTACTCTCCCGAATTTGTCCTGATTGTTGCCGATTTTTTTTTTACCTTTTATCCCGGATTTGTTAAAACACATTAGTGACACAAACCTTTAACAATGTTGCCAATATGGTAAACGTCTCTTCGACTTAAAAATATACATTATTCCGTTGTTGTGAAGAAAATGTTTAAAACGTTTGACCTGGCTGTTCACTTAGCGAAACAGTAACAGTAAAATACGCTCCAAGTTTTAAATCTTGTATACTGAAACTCAACAAGTAGCATCTTTGCGGCCACGACATTTCATATTCTTGTATATTCATTGTGTTACTTTTGTTTACCGACGAAGTAATTTTTTTTATTATGTTGTTTAGTGATAGAGGTTATTGCATTCATTAGATTTTATTTACATTTTGCTATTATTCAGTTACTTGACATTTTAATGTTTAAGAACTTATGCTATGCATATGGTATAGTCATAGAAAATTATTATTTAAACTATAGTTAGTTTGTAAATTTTGTAATTGTTGCAATAAATGGCATCAAAACGTAAATGCAGTTTCAATCAAGATTTACAAAAGGAATACCCCTTTCTAAAAAAAAGTCTACATCAGACTTCACTATAAGATGCAGTATATGTGCCTCTGGGTTTTCGATTAACCATAGTGGACGTGGTGATATTCAGAGTCACATAAATAGTGCGAAACATAAGAGAACCGTCGCTACAGATGCATCAAGCTCGTTGTTAAACAACATTTTTTCGAGCTGAACAGATTGGTGACAAAGAAGAACAATTAGCTGCTACAGAAGGTGCACTTGCCTATCATACAGTGATACACAATCATACATTTAGATTTAGAACACCAACGTGGGAAGATATATTCAGAGATCTTCATCATTAATGAGTCAATCAGTACCTTTAGTCGACTTTCCAGAAAATGAAATGTATGACGAATATGTTTACATGAAGTAGTTTGTTACTTCTAAGAAAATTAATGAGTGTATATTAGTAAAACATTACCAGGGAAGCGTTGGATTGAAATGGCTTCCCATTTCAAAAACAGGCATGTGCCAATTTCACATATTCTGAAGCTGGCAGAGCTCTTTTTGTGTCTACCGGGAACAAATGCTGCAACGGAAAGATTGTTTTCACTGATGAACAGCTTGTGGACAAATGATAAAACACATCTAAGTGTGGACACTATAAAGGCCATATTGATCACCATAGTGAACAATGAGCAAACATGTGTTGAATTTTTTTAAGGTGCTACAAACAAAGAAAGATCTTTTAAAAAAATCCACTCATCAGAAAAGTACAGCAACTCTGCTTCACCTTCCATATAAGTGAGTATCACTAATGTTTTTTTTTTTCATCTCCTGAAAACGTTTTCATCATCGAGAGCCTTCTCCGCAACGAAGGTTGGCTACCATGGATCGCCATTCTACTCTGTTTTTTGCGTTGATGGTGCAGGCTGTCATAGATTGACTTGTCCATCTTTTGATGTTACTCGTCCATGTTAGTCTTGGTCTGCCTCTTTTACCTTGTATTTTCCCTTCTAATATTACATTTAGTAGACTGTTGTGTCTTTTAACATGCCCCAAAAATTTCATTTGTCTTGTCTTAATTGTATTTAGTAGTTCTATTTTTATTTTCAGTTGTTTTAAAACTTCATCGTTTGTTTTCTTTTCTTTCCATCCAATTCTACCTATTCTTCTATAAATCCACATTTCAAAGGCTTCAATTTTCTGTTCTGTTTTCTTGTCTAATGTCCATGTTTCTGCACCACACATGAATATTGAGAAGATGTAACATTTTGCTATTCTTAGTTTCAGCCCTGCTGATATTTGTTTTGTTGTTAGTACATTTTTTACGGCATTAAAATTACTTTTTGCCATACCTATTCTTTTGTTTATTTCAGTTGCACATTTTCCATCACTGGTTATAATATGTCCAAGGTAGTTGTAGTTCTGAACTGTCTCCAGGTCTATTCCTTCAATTTTGATATCCATTTGTGGGTTTTGAGTTTTTCCTTTGTTTATGATCATAGTTTTAGTCTTTTTGATATTCATATCTAGTTCATATTTTTTGTTTGTTATGTTTATCACATTAAGCAATTGTTGTTGGTCTTTCGGATTTTCTGCTAGTAGAACAGTATCATCAGCATATCTCAGGTTATTGATTATCTTTCCATTAATGTTTAGGCCTGGCATCTCGGAGATGTTTTTAAAGATTTGCTCAGTGTATAGATTGAACAAGCTTGGTGATAGGATGCATCCTTGTCTTACTCTTCTTTTTATGTCCATGGGTGTAGAGTTCTCCTTGTTATATCTTATTATTGCTGTTTGCTCCCAGTACAAATGACATATTAGTCGTATGTCTGAGTCGTCTAGATTTATATCCTTTAGGCAGTCTATAAGTTGGTTGTGGCGTATTCTATTGAAAGCTTTGGTGTAGTCTATGAAGCAGGTATGTATTGGTTTATTTACTTCTGTGTACTTTTCAATCAATGTTCTCATGCTAAATATGGCTTCTTTTGTGCTACTGTTTTTCCTGAATCCAAATTGTTGCTCATCTAATTCAGTATTGATTTTATTCTGAATCCTTCCCTGTATAACTTTTAGTAAAATTTGTGTAACATGGCTCATTATGCTTATTGTTCTAAAATCACTGCATTCAACTGCACCATTTTCTTTAGGCAATTAAATGAAAGTTGATGTTTTCAGTTCGTTTGGTATGTATCATGTATGGTATATGTCATTGCATATGTCTGTGATCACTTCAATGCCAAACTATTCTAGAGCCGGTATCATCTCTATCTGTATATTGTCAGGTCCTGCTGCCTTTCCCTTTTTCCTTGTTTTTATTGCTTTTTCTACTTCAGATTTCAGAATTTTATAGTTGCATATACATTTTATGAATGGTTTTTGTCCATTGCGTCATGAAATAATTCTGTTATATATTCTTGCCATCTATCTATTATATCTTTATTGTCTGTTAGCATTCTTCCCTCTTTGTTTACAATACAATAGTTTCCTGCAGCTTTTTTGTATTTATTAGTCATTCTCTTTATTTCTGTGTGCATCTCTCTTAAGTTTTGTTTCCTTTCCATAGTTTCGACATCTAGACATCTTTGGTTGAGCCAGTCTTCTTTTGCCTTTTTGCACATTCTCCGTATTTCATTGTCAATATCCTTGTATATGGCAGTGTTTTTCGCTTGTCTTCTTTCTTCCATTTTTTCTCTAAGATTTTGTCAGTTATCCATTTTTGTTTTTTGTTACTTTCGTTTTTGAGCAAGGTGTTGCAGGATTCTTGCATGCTGTTTTTTATGCATTGCCATTTTGTTGTGACTTTTTCCTCAGGATTTTCTCTTCTGTACTGCTCAGTCCCCTCTTCTAGCAGCTTCTGATATGTGTTCTTTACTTGTACAGTATAAGTTTCTTGTACATCTTTCTGGTTTAACGCTGTTATATCTATTGGTGTTGCTGAATTAGTTTTTTTTTTGTGTTTCTGTTTAATTTGATTTTCATTTTTATCATTACAGGATTGTGACGCTGTTCCGGAATCTGTCTTTTATCATTATGTAATCTATTTGATTCCTTTTCCTGTCTCCAGGGCTTTTCCATGTGTATAATTTCCTTTTCTCTTGCTCAAAGAAGGTGTTGCATATTATCTGTTTGTTTTCTTCACAAAATTGTATTAATCTTTCTCCTCTGTTATTCCTTTTTCCTAAACCATGATTTCCTATAATGGTCTTATATTTACCGTTTCCTACTTTAGCGTTCATGTCACCCATTATAATCAAGATGTCTGATGATTTCTCTTGTTTCATGACTGTGTTTAGATCTTCATAGTATGCCTCTATCTGTCTGTATAGTCTTGAGTAGGTGCGTATGTCTGTATTATTGCTATGTCAAATGGTTTTGCCTTAATTTTTAATAGTATAATCCTACCATTGTATGTCCAGTTGGTATTTATATATTTTTGTAGCTCTCGTTTTATTAGAATGCCTACTCCTCTTTGATGTTCTGTTGTGTTACCTGAATATATAAATGTATATTTATCGTCTTGTATGTATCCACTTTCCTTCCATCTGTTTCTGATATGCCTAAGATATCTATGTTTAATCGTTCTGCTTCTACCATTAGATTTTCTAATTTTCCTTGTTGGTATAAGGTCCTAACATTCCATGTAGCTATTTTTAATTCGGTCTTGAAACAGTAGTTATAATTTCTCTCCATGGCTTTCTTTGGAGTGTTACATGATGAGGCTCCAATCTCTTTCACGGTGGTCTGCCATATTCGTGTTCTGAATATGCCTCATGTGTACCACACACTTTACTATTTTCGCTTTCTGGGCCGTTGATAATTTTTTTTATTCATCCGCCCCATCCACCGACACCGACTTTTTATATTCGGGTTGAACATACCCGGCGGAGCCATTTTTTGTCGAACCATGTGCTTGACTATTGAACCGCGAACACACAACACAAATAAGAATAAATCTTATTCCACTTAAATATCGGTAATCACAGTTTACCCACACGTTCTAAGTAAAACATACACCACAAACGGGGAATAGCAACATATAATTTCATAACTCGACTGTCGCTTAAATCACTTAAATATATCGGCAAGAGCCGAAATATAAAAACGAATCATAAAAACGAAAACTTTTTGTAAGCCTATATTGTTAGGTGTTTTAATTAGTTTTAAAATATATGTATTATTCACATGAACAAGGCGGAAGAAATTTAATTTTATTGATGCAAAATTTAAGTCAAATTAATCCGTCCCGAATTAGGGTTGCAAAAATATGGTCACCTTATATTTACACTATATTGTAAAACAATAATAACTGAGTAATGACCAATATGTCCGTTTATTTATGTCAGATTTTAAAATATTTACACCATAATATAAAACAATAATACCAGTTCTCAAAATCCAAAAGAAAACTACTAAGAGAATAAATGATGATAGACCACATCGTAGCCCCAGTTGGTTTCTTCTCGCTGATCTCCTATTACTCCCATATACAGCTAGCACAGCTGAATGGTAAGCATATTTTTTTTAAATAAATACATTTTTTTCTCTGCAATAATTATAAACCCCTATTTATGGCTAAATTAAGAAAGATAAATACATGTGAGATGCGATGCTTGAGAAAAGTAACAAACAACACAAGAAGAGATAGAATACCAAATGAAACCATAAGAAAAATGGTAGGAACAAAACCCTGCCAAGAATATATAGAGCAACAACAACTTAAATGGTTTGGCCACCTGGTCAGAATGAATCCTCACCAATCACCATCAAGGGCGTTCTTCTCGAGAATGCATGGAAAAAGACCAAGAGGAAGACCCAGAAGAAGATGGATAGATGCAGTGACAGAGACATGTAACAACAAAGGAAAATCACTAATTCAGACAATTCGAGCAGCTCAAGAACGACAAATTATATAAACCACGACACCTTTTAGGTATCAGTGAAAAGAGAAAAGAAGAAGAAGACAATTTATGGCTAAGAAATTAAGTCATAAGCACCTTTTTATTTACTTTGAGTGGTAGGTTCTAGACTACCATTTTAAATTCATGTTGGAGGCAAAGGAACGCCTCCCAGCACCAGAGCTGGAAGTTGCCAGCGATCCACAGCTGATGGCTTGCGCCAGGATCGGTGAACCAGAGCCATCCAGACCCTGCTCCACCTCTCCGTGGTGCCTCTAGTAACAGACTAACCTGTCTAGTCTGGCCAGGCGAGTAGGGATCGAAGAGGGAAGGCAACCCGGTATTCAAAAACGTCATGCTGAAGTCGGATGTGTTGGGCCGAAAGGCGAAAATATCACGGTTATATTGTAAACCACAACACAACGCAGACACGCTTACTTAACATCCTTTTAAGGGCGGACGATGACGTGGTACAGTCCTTAAGTCATCGGGCAAACGCAAGCAAATTCATGTTTATTCTTCATTTGCGTTGTTGGGAGATATAATTAACGGTCTTTTGCTCTTTTGTTGGCTTCTCGTGCTGTTATGTTTTCTCGTGTTTCTTATGTTCCAACTTTTTCTAGGTCGACCCTTTGGTCTGGTGTTATCGCAATGTTTATTGAAGGCTCGTTGTGTTGTGTTTTGGTCTTTCTGTCTTATCATATGGCCAAACCATTTTATCTATTGTTTCTTTATGCTTTCAATGGCGAAAATTATTTCTAGCTTTTTTCTGTTCTTCACTTCTGATCCAGCTCAGACTGTTTCTTTTCCACATTTCACGTATGTTGCGTTTTTCCCCCCTTATTGTTCTTGTGTCTAGCATCCAGGTCTGGCACAGCGTTGGAATGAAGGTTGTTATGCTGTAGCGTGTCCGTTTCGCCTCTAGATTTATTTACTTGTTGGACATTAGTGGTGACATCTGTTCGATGATTTGACAAGCTTCGTTGAATATTGAGCCTATTTCTGCTGCTTGTAAATTATAATCGTTTGTTACCAGACTTCCTATGTATAAATGACTCCACCTGTTTTCATTGTCTGCGGACTATAGTTAAATTGATGCCTTTTTTGTTCATTATTTTGTTACGTTGGTGTTCGCGTTGTATTGGGTGCCTATGTTGCTAAGTATATTCAAGTGTTTTTGTTCATGTTGTTTGTTTGTGTACGCCATCTTTTTTTATCTCTAGTAAAGTCCCGAGGGGCTGAATTTTGCGTGAATATCACTTTTTCCCATTTTTTTTTCATTCCAACAGCCATATGTATGCTCAGGTGTCCCTCGACATACAGGCAGATATCTCTGACTTCTGAGGTACTCTAACTCTATTTTATATTTTTATCGTCGAGAGTTTTGACGCTCTAGGTTGCATTTTTTTTTTATTCCTGTCAATTTTGCCCTGACAGCATCCAATTTTGAACTACTCTTTTATTTTTCCAATGGCCAATGGTTCTTTATTGTGCACAATTTGCACATTGAACCTCCTGTTTTTTGCCACTATCCGAAAAGGCCAGATATCAGATCTCACTACCCTGGGCAGAGGAATCAGGATTATAAATACAAATATGGACAGAAGTGAAAGGAATAGTTGACAAAGAACAGAATAGTCTACAGCGAAAAACAATAACTCTCAGTTTCCTGGATGAAGAATACCCACAAGACCTATGGATTCGTGTGTACACAGATGGATCAGCACAGAATGGGGGAGCATGTGCATATATAGAGTACCCAAATAACACTAGGGATATGAATAAAATAGCAACAGGGAAATATTGTCACAATTATGATGCAGAAATACAAGCAATAAAGTTGGCAATAGAAAAACTGCTGAACAGTAATCTTAGCCCACATCCTGTAGTGTTTTTGACAGATGCAAGATCAGTACTCCAGGCACTACAATCCAGAAAATTACCACATCTTCAGACCTTATTGACTGAACTCTGCAAGCACCACAGGGTTGCCCTACAGTAGATCCCATCTTACTGAGGAATACCAGGAAATGAGAAAGCAGATCAGTTGGCAAAGGAAGGTTCAACAGGCACACAACTAGATACACCGGTTACATACCATCATAAGAAACAGATAATCAATTCAATCAGAGGACCACAAGCCCCAAATCAGGATGCCTTTCATAATATGAATAGATATGAACAAGTTATCATTATACGCCTCAGAACAGGACACAATTCACTCCATAGTCACATGTATACAAAATTCAAGATCGGCACATCAACTACTTGTACATGTGGACAGGCGCCCCAAACTGCTGAACACATACTTCAAGACTGCACTGAATATAGTGGACTGAGGAAAATTCATTGGCCCATAGATACAACTCTACAGACAAAACTATATGGGCCACTGCAAGAATTACAAAAGGCAGTAAAATTTATATAGGAAACGACATTGCAGATATAGACTATACTTCGGGCGAAAGAAAGATAGATCTCACTACCCAGAGACTGGGGTTACCCCCACTTGTGTCACTTCTTCTTGGTTATTTTGTCACTACAGTCCACTATAATATAAATTGAAGAAACTTCCATAATTGAAGAAATATAAATCAATTTCACTTAGAGAGAGAATACAGTTACTTGATCATCCACCATGTATATATTTTACACATCATTAATAAAACATGTAACTATTCTGCTACCCCCCTATCTAAAAGTCAAAATCACCCACTGGGGGGTGGTAGCGCTCAGGTTGAAGAGCCATGCTCTAGACCTAGTCTTTCTATTTAAAATCCCATATAAAACCATTTCATTCTTTTTCTCCTAAGGTGTTATCATCATTACTATCTGGCTACTGAGCATCATGTGGTCTATGCTGCCTCTTGAAGGACTAGGCTCATACCGGCTAGAAGGCCTGGGAACTTCCTGCACGTTCAACTATGTTGATCAAAGAAGCTCCCAGAGATTGTTCTTCTTATTCCTTGTTACGTTCAACTTCTTCATTCCTCTACTGGTAATAACATACTCCTACTGGCGAATATATTTATTTGTAAAAAATGTTAAACAAGAACTCAAAGTTCTGCTGAGAGCCCAAAACGGTAGAGCATTGCGGCAGTTTATTGAGACACGGACAGAGATTCGAACTGCTTTCATTGTGATCATTATAATAGTCATCTTTTGTGCAGCTTGGACGCCTTACGTTATAATATCATTCATTGGACTCTTTGGCTCCAAACATAGCATCACGCCACTCATCTCCATGTTTCCAAATATTTTAGCAAAAGTGTCGACAATCTTCAACCCAATTCTGTACACAATTGGTCACCGTGAGGTCAGGTACAAGATAAAAGCATGTCTAGTTTCCAGATCTCATTTCCTGTGTCATCCCAATTTTATTACAACGAACAATGTCTGCTGTGGGCAGTTCCACAGTCACAAGAGCAACAATGTCTGCTGTGGGCAGTTCCACAGTCACAACAGCAACAATAAGAACAGCACTGTTTCCACATGGCTGTAGGCAGTTATTGGTGAAAAAAATAAAACTTCAGCGGAAATAATCACAAAATTATCACATATTGTGCTGAACTGTCCTTGTTATCTTGTCACAGGCTCAGCGTATGGATTATAGCTCATTTCAAAATAAACATATCAGTGTCAGTCTGTTTTAGATGAAACATATCAGTGTCTGTCTGTTTTAGATGAAACATATCAGAGTCTGCTTGTTTTAGAATAAACATATCAGTGTCTGTCTGTTTTAGATTAAACATATCAGCGTCTGCTTGTTTTAGATGAAACATATCAGAGTCTGCTTGTTTTAGATGAAACATATCAGCGTCTGTCTGTTTTAGATTAAACATATCAGTGTCTGTCTGTTTCAGATTAAACAGAGTCCGTCTGTTTTAGATTAAACAGAGTCTGTCTGTTTTAGATTAAACATATCAGAGTCAGCCTGTTTTAGACTAAACATATCAGTGTCTGTCTGTTTTAGATTAAACATATTAGTGTCTGTCTGTTTTAGATTAAACATATCAGAGTTAGCCTGCTTTATATTAAACATATCAGAGTCAGCCTGTTTTAGATTAAACATATCAGACAAAGCAGATCAATGTCACCCCACCCCACCTTGACACAGACTCATTATATCCATGTCACCTTAGCTCTGACTCTCAAAATATCAATGTCAACCTAACCCAGATGCAACACATCAATGTCAACATGACCCAGACTTTAAACATCAATGTCAGCATAACCCAGACTCAGCATTTCAAGTGTCAGCCTGATCCATTCTAACCATATCAGTGTAAGCTTAACCCAGACTGGACATAAATCCCACAGCAACAGCCTGCTGCTATATGCTGACATGGTTAGCCAAAGTCATCTATACCTAATGAAAGATCACAATCATGTGTTTACTAAAGTGACTATTATCAAGTGCCATGTACAATCATGAATCTCCAAGACTTCTAGTCTCCAATGACCTAAGCAGTAATTAAGCTGTTTTTAAATTTCTTCAGGCCTATTTTTTTAGAATTAAGAAAAAAAAGCTTAAATGTAATATGGAAAATGTGAATGCTTTAATGGAGTTTATTGTTTCATTTTTGTAGACTCAATGCTTATGGTAACAAAGAATTATGGAAATATACTGGTCAAATACCAGTGAATAAAGAGATACAGCAAAGACAATGGCGCTGGATAGGACACACACTGCAGAAGCCAACTGAGAGCATTACACAACAGGGCCTTTTTTGGAATCCCCAGGGGATAAGACAAAGAGGAAGACCAAGGAATTCTTGGAGAAGACAGATAGAAGCAGAGATGAAAATGATGGGGAAGACATGGATTGATCTTAAAAGAATGGCAAGAAATAGAGCGGCTTGGAAAGTGTTTGTTGAAGACCTATGCTCCACAGGGAGCTGAAAGGTAGAAGAAAAAGAAAAAAGCTTATGGTAATAAATATTATATTATACGGGGTGTTTATAAAGTCATTATGCAGTGAAAATATTTTTGAAGTTACATGTAATTGTAACATAAATTTGTATTATTAAGACACTACTGCTCTTGGTTAGCTGGTACTGGGTAAAGCAGCTGTTCACACAATGAGGTGGTGTCTACAGCATGTGTTCAAACTATCCACCACGAGCCTCAAGACATTTGTTGACTCGCCTCTCCATATTTTCAAAAACCTTCTGGATAATGACCGGTGGTATTTGTTGAATCAGGGTGACAATTTCTGCCTTCAGGTCATTAACTGTTTGTGGATTATTGAGATCAACTTTTCCTTCCAGCGCACCCCACAGATAATAGTCAGGCATAGTTGGGTCTGGTGAATGAGCTGGCCAGATTCCAGATGAAATAATGCGATTAGCAAATATGTTTTCTACATAAGTGATGTTGCGGCTGCGTGTGCTGTTGTCCCATCCTGCTGAAATCAGGCTTCGTTAATTTCCCGCTCTGTAAGGTGGGCTATGAATGGTTCCAGGATTAAAGTACGGTAACGTTCTGCGCTGATTGTTGCATTGAATAAATATTGACCCAATTATCCACATATGATTACGGAAGACATGTTGAACCAAACATACCCTGTTTTCAATGTTAAATATAATTTCCTTTCAGCAATGAAACCGTGAATATATCAATGGCTTGTTGTGTCTTGCTGCAGATGGAATTGTGGAAACAGCAGGACAAGCCAACAGAAGAGCAAATGACTGCAAAGTATATCTCCCCTCAATGCTGAAAGGCAAAGGAGGAGGAAGGAAATGGGGGAGGGGGGGGGGGGAAAGAAAAAGTAATATATATTCTGAATTCTTGGTGGTTTAGAGGTAAGATGTTGGCCTCTGGGCAGGAAAGTCCCAGGTACAAATACCACCATAGACAGAGATAATTTTTCAAAGTTAAATCCATGGTATCTTCATGAAGTTTTCCCCTGGTCTCTGCGCAGTGAGATCTGATGTCTAGCCCTCTTTGAAAATGGTGAAAACACTGGAGATCCCACGCACACATGCACATCCACATTAAAGATCGCTAGGCAGTTAAAAATGTAAAAGAGTCTGTCAAAAATGACTGCTGCAGAGGAAAAAATTGTAGCAAAATCTGTCCATGACGAAGACAGGTGTGTCAGACCTGAAGGTGCCAATATCGCAGCTTTGTCACAAACTAGTGACACAATACATCCATATCCACTTAATGGATGAATGTTAAGAAGAAAATTATAAATACTTTTATTTTTAAAAATAACTTTCTTGTGCAGAATAAAAAAACATTTAAACTGAAGCTACTTTCTAGGATAAAGAAACCAACCTTTATTGTGCATACATAAGCAAAGTTATCATCACAACATATACAGATTTATCACAGTATAAATCTGAGTTTTTCTGAATTGAACCAATTATTTTAATTGAAGATGGCAGCTACAGTTCAGCCAGACCTTTGATAATGTTTTTAGAGATCAAACTAATGAAAATGTTGGAAGGAAGCAAAAGTTGTGCTCCACAAACCTGATGGGAAGGTTGTAAGTTGTAAAATTTAAATCTATCTATTGAATGTGACATCTAAATACTTTAGTTTGTAAGATATTACTTTCATGCAGAAATACATGTTGTCAGCATATTTTTTAAACAACAAATCTACTGGAGAAAATAACAAATAACACTCACAATTTAATTTTCTAAAATTACAAATAAATAAAATCAGTTGTGACTTATTCAAATTATGCATGACTGCGACTTGTTTTTATTTTTTCCTTTTAGTTATCATATGGGTACCGGATCTTTTTCTGGGAAAGTAAAGCAGCACGGGCGTAATACTGACCACATTACCCCAAAAATCATGTGCTGAAGGTCTGTAAAATATAGGGTCACTAACACCATATTTCCCTATACGCCACTTGGCGTGACGGGGGTACTTTACTTTTCCTTTTAGTTATCATATTTATTTTCTTTTTACTTTTCTCCACTTCTGTTGTCTTTCAGCAAATGCAGTGCTGGAGACATTGCTGTATGGCATATCTTGTTCATTGCGTGCATCTTGATGTCTGAGATTTCATTGATCCATCATCTTCTAAGACTGTCTGTCTCCTCTTTACCCATGAAACTGAGTGTTAATGCTCTTTGGAGGGTTCTGATTGGTGGCGATCATTTTATATATTTCAATAATTTGAAATGTTGTTTCTTAACACAAATCAGCTGTCATGTGAAAACCCAACTCTAGGGGCTGTGTGGTCTAGGAGGTAAGATGTCAGCATCTGGACAAGGAGATCCTGAGTTTGAATCCCAACACAGACAGGGACATTTTTTCATCCGGAATCTGGGGTCTGATGTCTAGCCCTCTCAGAAAACAGCACACACACAAAAACGGGAGATCCTGTGTGCACGTCATGAACCAATAGCAACAAGAAATAAAATATAGTAGGCCGAAAACAGCGCTTGCCTGGGCAAAACTGAATGGAAAAAATCTAAATCCACCCCTTTCACAAACAAAAAAAATAAGTAAAAACTCTTCACGATAAAAACAAGAGAACCTCTGAAGTCAGAAAATATCTGTGTGTATGGCAAGGGAGACCAGTGCACATGGCTGCCTGTGTGAGAAATTGGAAAGAGTGCTATTCATGCAAAATTTAGTCCCTCAGGACATAGCTTAAGTTAAAAAACTGGTGTATGCAAAACAAAGAAACAAAATCAAACTTTTTTCTGATACCATTGTTTCTGACTCTGCCTTTTCTTGTCATGTTCAGTATTCTTCTTGGAAACAAGGAAGTGAATCATGGACAACAGACAAGAAATCTTCAGGAGCCTAAGAAATATAGTTTCACAGAAAAAAATGTAACTAAAGGGAAACAGAGAAAAAGATACTACACATCCTAGGAACATGGCATGGTAGGAAGCCAACAGCATTGAAAAATGTGGTGAGACCTATATCAGCAGGCACGGCACTTGATAATGATATATGGACTTAAGCAGGAAGCCCCAACTGAGAGGCTCAAATAAGGAGTGTGTTAACATACTTAAGGAACTATCTATATGCATACATTGTGTCATCTTTTGGGAAGAACTAAAAACCTCTGGACCTGAAGTGAGACTCATTCTTTGAACCTATTAAACATCAATAAATGGAAATGTTCCGCTAGTCTGTGACCAAGAAAGGAAGCATTTTTCTGATATGAAAGGATCAATTCAGTTGTGTTAAAAATAATAAAAATAGACCTTAATAGCAGGGCTAACTGAAGGTATAGAAGAATGGAATGAACTAAGGGAACAAAGAAAAATAAAACAAATAATTAAGTTTTGAAACAACTAAAAATTGAAGAAAGAATAATTTAACACAATTCAAACAAGAAAAATATAATTTTTATGAAGTAAAATACACAATAACTTACTGAAAGCCATCTAGGAGGGGAAAATACAAAGGTAAATGAGATTAAAGTGGATTGACATCATCAAGAGGCGGAAAAGGGAAAAAAAAACTATGACAGGACAGGAGAAGCTATGACAGTGTACACCATCAGGGCAAGAGAAAGAGTAAAATGGAATTCCACAGGAGACAGCACAAGATGATGGTAATGAAATGAAGGTACAGCACTTAGATATGTAAAGGATAAATTTAGTATTATTTTGTCCACAATGACTACAGCAGATTTAGTAAGGATTAAGTAAAGGAAAAACAGAGGTGAGGAACAACCTTAGATATAGGTAAAGGTAAAGTACACGACGAATCAGCATCTTAACATGCAAATTTTCACCCATATGCGCTCAGCCGCCTATCCAGAAGTGTTCTGAGACATCTGGATAGTGTCGCTTCAAGCATCGAAACTCATGATGCGAGGCAGCATTCCTCACCTTCTCAGAGTAATACCCTGGTACTCATTTCTGCCAACGGCTGGGTTGACAGCAGGGTATTTTTTTCTAACCATGAATACAATTCACACTGATTCCACTGGAATCGAACACGGGTTGTCAAAACATCGTAGCCCAGTCGGGTGGTTTTCCCAACTAGGCTACCAAGACCCCCCAAAGATATGAAAAGATAAGGGTATGGGGAGGATGGGACTGTTAATAAAAAAAAATATGTGAACTAATATTAAAAATAGATCAGACTTTCAAACTGAGAAATCACACACAAACGTAAATGTCCAGTCACTAAACAGAGTGTTCATGACTTGTTACTAATTATATTCTCAGGACTTACTCCTACACATATCAGCAACTGCAACAATATTTTGTCATTTCACAACATAGCTTACACGCATACAAAATATTGCACTATTTTCTAACATACAGTCTCCAAGAGTAAGCAAAATTACTACAAGTTGAAATGTGTCCCTTGAACAGCCCACAACGAAAGCAAATTAATATGAAAGCCACTGATAGGTCAACCCCTAAGTGTGTTATTTTCCCTTTCCTTGTGCCTTGAAGTGCTGGTAGTAGTTAACAGTTATGTCAACCATGAGATCCTGTGTGCAGTCAGGTAGCTCATTCACCATCTTACCTGAGAATAGAAGGAGAAATGGTTGACGACTTATTACTCATAACAGAAGCACTTTTTGATACAAAAAAGGATATATTTCAGTATGGTCTTGGAACACCCATACATCAATAAGCAAAGCAAAAAGTAGGTTTGATTCTATGTTGTTTCAGTATGGTCTTGGAACACCCATACATCAATAAGCAAAGCAAAAAGTAGGTTTGATTCTATGTTGTTTCAGTATGGTCTTGGAACACCCATACATCAATAAGCAAAGCAAAAAGTAGGTTTGATTCTATGTTGTTTCAGTATGGTTTTGGAACACCCATACATCAATAAGCAAAGCAAAAAGTAGGTTTGATTCTATGTTGTTTCAGTATGGTTTTGGAACACCCATACATCAATAAGCAAAGCAAAAAGTAGGTTTGATTCTATGTTGTTTCAGAATGACTCCTTCATCCTATAATTAATGATTCAATTCTATGTACCTTCCACTCCTAGATTCCAAACTATCCCAATAGATCATCCACTGCCCTGATTTGTGGATTTCCTGGAAAAACAGATCTACATAAAGTGAAAAAAACCTTGAACAATCAATATACTCATGATTCAGTCATTCATTTTGACCTTTTTGTACCTGGTCAGTCCCAAAGCTGCTCATTCCTTCTAGCAGACAATGACAAAGTTTGGGAAGTTAGAGCCATCAATGAGAACATGCATGTTTATAAAGAAGCCCAGCAAGGACAATGAACCACATGAGATGAGGCTTGGCAGAGAACATTGATGAGGCATGACATATGGTAAACAGCACTCCTGCGGTTAAGTTACATAACAAAGAAAGTAAAGTACAGAGCCCCGTCACGCCAAGTGGCGTATAGGGAATATGGTGTTAGTAACCATAATTTTTACAGACCTTCAGCACATGATTTTTGGGGCAATGTGGTCGGTATTATGCCCGTACCACTTTACTTTCCCAGAAAAAAATCCAATAACCATTAATGGCTGGGTGAACCTGGAAGCTGTTGATCAGGACCGAACCTGACCTCTTGTTCTTTGTAGTCCAGTTCACTAACCACTAAGCTATCATGGTTCCCTGTTAAGTTACACAATCAGGTTTATTTTCTGCTAAAAGTCCTGTAACCAATGAAGTGGGGGAAAACAGACAACAGTAAGTGCCTTCTCTGCTATGGAAGACAGACCATTCAACACATTCTCTCCTTAATTGAGAGAGCACTAGATCAAAGGCACTACTCATGGTGATATAACAAAATACTTCATGAACTTACTGCCATCAAAGGACAGGCCACTCTTGTTAAGTAACACAACTGGAACAATTCAACAATCCTGGATATAGAAAATGATTGAGAGATGGCTGTGGACCTCACAGGGCAAGGGATGTCCCCTATGTACATCAAGTGATCTAATATGCATTCAGACGTTGCACTACACACATCAACTATGATGAATGTCATCCTAATAGAGTTCACTTTTCCATTTGAATCCAGGATATAGAAAAAGCATGTATTTAAACTAAGTCAAAATCTAGCCACAGAGCTCTGACAACAGGGATGCCAAGATAAGATAATTACAGCGGATGTCACAGCGAGCAGTCTAGCAGCCATGTAAACTTGTTAGGATCACCATCACTGCATACCAGAGACGAATCCATATACTTCCGATATCCCCCTCAAGAATCTTGCCATCACGAAGAAACCCCTGATTAATTTTTCCTAATTTTAACAAAATCACCAGTTCCTGTGGTAGGCTTTGAACCCGAGTCCTTCCTGGTGAAGTGTATCTCTAGACTACCCTCCCCATAATATAGCGTGTGACTTATTAAAGCAGTTAAACCAAAAGGAGGGGTATAAAAAATGCTAACTAAGCTGTTGTTGAAATAGCTGAGAAGGCATCTTGCTAGCTGTGGAGAAACTGCAATGTTATTGGTTATGGAAGGCCTCGGTATCAGTGCAAACGAATCAAAATCCATAATTGCTCAACCGCCCGTGCCAGTGGAATCATCCAAATTACTAACTCATCTCCCAAACAAAGAAAGGTTATTTTTCAAATATTTGAAGAAGGTAAAGGGGTTACCTGATAATGCCAACTGATAAACCAAACAATAATCTCTGGATAATTGGAGGTTTGGCCGATAGTTAAAGGAAACCTAGGGGAAAAGGGGGAGGGGGTAAACACACATAACCTGGAGTGTTATCAGACAAAGTCATGGCGATTAGACGACCATCAAAACAGATTATAAATCTGACATCTCATGATAACACATTTTCAATGTTTGCTGGATTTATGCTGACTATCAACAGTCAATGTATCTCTACGTGATGAGTTGTGCCATGGGCTGGGTGGTCTAAAGGTAAAGATTTATGCCAACTATCAACAGTCAATGTATCTCTACGTGATGAGTTGTGCCATGGGCTGGGTGGTCTAAAGGTAAAGATTTATGCCAACTATCAACAGTCAATGTATCTCTACGTGATGAGTTATGCCATGGGCTGGGTGGTCTAAAGGTAAAGTGTCGGCCTCTGGACAAGAAGGTCTTGGGTTCATTTCTCACCACAAGCAGTGGAAAAATTTATTTTTAAAAAATTGGAATAAATGGTTTCTTTGTGGCTTTACTCTCCCCTGATCTCTGAGCAGTGAGATCCAATGTTTAGCCTTCTCGATAGCATCGAAAAAAAAAAGGCGGTCCTGTGTACATTTTGCACACATTAAAGAACCCTTTATGGCTTAAAATTGAAAAGAAGGAGCCAAAAATAGCTACTGTCCAGGCAAAATTAATAGGAAAATCTTCTACCCAAAATGTTAAAACTCTCGATTATAAAAATATGAGAGTACCTCTGAAGTCTGAAAATATCTGTCTGTATGGTGAGGGACACTTTGGCATACGGCTGACAGTGTAAAAAAAATAGCAAAAAATGAAATTCATGCAAAATTCAGTCCCTTGGGACTTTGCTAGAGATATAAAGTAAAGAGCTGGCAAACGAAAACAAATCTATATTTTATTTAGAATTCAACAGCAAAATAAGAAATTTAATTAACAGTAGTCAATAAAAATGCTATGTATCAGATATGTGACATAATCTACAAAAAAGCAAAATATGTGTACTGACCTGGGGAGCCAGAATACAGAGTGAAAGGGGGAACAACTGTCTCCGGAGGAAGTATTGTGTTATCTGCTATAGCACAGCAGTCTTTCAGAACTGACCTTCGACCCTATAATATGAATAAAATTAACAATTTAAAAAAACTTGTTTATATCTTCTCTATAAAACACAAATGTATACACATCGTCATACAAGAGGGAGAGAGAACTATTTGTACATTATGATAATATAATATTCAAAACCTAATATATTAACATAAAAAAATAAATTCTTTTTATTCTTAGTAGCAGATGGACAAGCTAACAGTAACTGACTCATTTTTTGGTATTTTGTTATGGGAAACAACTATAGAGCACAACTGCTGAAATAAGATTAGTGCTAAGAATACTTAATGTTTACAGAAATGGTAAAATAAGAAATGAAAAAAAAAATAGGAAAAGAGTGGAAGTAACATAAGTCCTGAGTAACATTCAAAGAAAACAAATTAACTCTAGATTGCAATACATATCTGAAACTCTTCCTGTTACGATACAGTAGTAAATATTACTACCACTTAAATGTAACATTAGGTGTTCTAAAAATAGTAATTTCTCAGAACTCTTGACATAGTCACTAGGTAAAACACAGGGACTTGAAATTCCTGGCTCAGGTTGATTTATGATCTGAGTTTCACTTCATAGATTATACATGTTACAATGTCTATTGGTATGGTCACCGTAAGTGCGTTGACAACTGCCTAATGTTATTCGCTATGTTTCCTGAGTCACAAAAGGGTTGTTTGAAGTTTACCAATGGCCAGGAAATCTCCCTGGTTGCAGCAAAAAAAAAATATATTTAAAAAAAAAGGCCAATTTCTTGAAAAGTGGTAATTTATTTTGCCTTAAACAATGTATTTCACAGTCAGAAAAAAAATTCCAACAGCAATGGAAACAAATTAAACACTCATGGGTAGCTGAAAGTGGTAATTAGGAAAGTACATGGAGTTGCTTATGCTTATGTTTGAATAAGAAAAATTCTCATTTGTGTGCTTTGATGTGGTAAATTTTACTTTGGTATCATAATCTAGAACCGTTGATCTGAGGTTTAACAAGCCGCTATAATAAAAACGCTTTTGTTAATGAAACAGGGATAATAACCGAATAACAAAGCAAGCCCTCATGTGGGAAACAACAGGTAAGAGGAAAATAAATCGACCCAAAGAGACACTGAGATGAACATTGATCAGAGAGGCAAGAGCAGCAGGAATCGGCTCCCTCAATGAGATAGAGTTGCTTGCACAGAACAGAGAAAAATGGTGAGATTTGATAAAAGATCTTTACAGGGATTGAAAACTGCTAGAATAAAAATTTAGATAAGAGAAAGAGTATCTGGGTATAAGCCCTATGGACTGGCTATGGCTCGAAAGGTCAACAGATAGATAGATCATAATCTAGGGTCAAATAGTCTGGACATATAATATATTTACCAGTAAACAGAAAAGCACTCCACAAAATGCAGTCAGGTGTAACAACAGAAAAGATAGAGGAAGACCTTCCATCTGAATAACAAGCAGAATATCTTCTTACATTCACCCAATGACTAAAGGAAAAGTTACTCTCTCAGATAGTTCTGGTTCAGGGATTCTGACACAAGCTATCCTTCTTCATCGTTCACTCTTAAAAGGGTGTTACATTGGCATAAATGTGTTATAGTTTTGCAGTGAAAACTGTGATATCTTCGCCTTTTAGCCCAGCACATCCATATTCAGCGTAGTGTTTTGAGTACTGGGTTGCCTTCCCTCTTGATCCCTACTCACTTGGCCAGAAGAGGCTTGCTAGTATGTTACTTGAGGCACCCACATAGAGGTGGAGTAGGGTTTGGGTAGTTCTGGTTCACTGATACTAGCACAAACCATCAGCTATGAGTTGCTGGCAACAACAGCTCTGATGCTGTCATGTGTCTTTCCTTCCAAGTGAAATATCTGACACCACACAGAACACCATGTGTGAGGCAAATCAAAGAACAGAAATAAAATTACTATATTTCCCCTCAATTTGGAAGTAGAAGAGAATAGGAAACAGAGGAAACAGAAAAAAAAGTCTCCATTCTGCTCAATATGTGGCCATCCATGCAGTGTATATCAACTTTGACCTATATTGTGCATCTCTGCTTACATTGTTTTCTACCAGGCAATCGCTGAGTCTGGAGACAAATAATAATAAATGAATATTATTATAGAGGGAAACTTCTGAGGCGATAATCAGCGAATCATTTCAGAGGAAGAAGTATGTTTACAGCACTCGGAAAAATTGACAAATAATCAACAACAGAAAAAAAATATGGACCAAAGCAGGATCGAACCCGTGCTCAGTGGCACAGCGCCTTGCCACGAAAAGCCAAACGCTAGGGAACACTGCTAATCTTTGAGCTGTCTCTTTTTCACTTTTCTACCACAAAAGTCCACTGCAGTTCTTGTAATGGTTTCTGAATTTTTTCTGAGATTATGACCTATCTAACTTTGGTTTCTGAATATTTTCTCAGTACATGACCTATTTAACTTTGGTTTCTGAATATTTTCTCAGTACATTACCTATTTAACTTTGGTTTCTGAATATTTTCTCAGTACATGACCTATTTAACTTTGGTTTCTGAATATTTTCTCAGTACATTACCTATTTAACTTTGGTTTCTGAATATTTTCTCAGTACATGACCTATTTAACTTTGGTTTCTGAATATTTTCTCAGTACATTACCTATTTAACTTTGGTTTCTGAATATTTTCTCAGTACATTACCTATTTAACTTTGGTTTCTGAATCTTTTCTCAGTACATGACCTATCAAACTTTGGTTTCAGAATCTTTTCTCAGTACATTACCTATCTAACTTTGGTTTCTGAATCTTTTCTCAGTACATGACTTATCTAACTTTGGTTTCTGAATCTTTTCTCAGTACATGACCTATCTAACTTTGGTTTCTGAATCTTTTCTCAGTACATGATTTATCTAACTTTGGTTTCTGAATCTTTTCTCAGTACATGACCTATCTAACTTTGGTTTCTGAATCTTTTCTCAGTACATGACTTATCTAACTTTGGTTTCTGAATCTTTTCTCAGTACATGACAAATCTAACTTTGGTTTCTGAATCTTTTCTGAGTACATGATTTATCTAGCTTCAACTTTGGCCTGCAACAGAATCGATACAATACAATGTGGAGAGAGAATTATGGAAGGACATGATCATCTATGCCAATCGGTATGGTTACATGATGATGATGATTGCTACCAACTTACAATGACACAATTTTTGCCGATGTGGACAAATGATCCAACTTGGGCTGCATTGACAATTGAGTCTTCCTCAATGAGCACATGATCACCAATGTGGAGTGGAAAGAATGCAACACTGTAACAAGTTAAAGAAATATAGTAAAATTAGCAGCAAATAATACTAAAAATATATAAATAGTAATAGTAATAATAAACAAATGATGAAATCTTATAACAACTAAAAATGAAAAGAGAACTAGTAAACACAATTCAAACAAGACAAATGAAAATTTTTGGAGCATTTTAAAAGACACAGCAGCTTACTAAAAGTAATATTGGAAGGGAAAATACAAGGTAAAAAAAGGCAGAGGCAGACCAACACCTAACATGGATAAGTAACATCATTGGGCAAATCAGCCTATAACAACCTTCACTATCAAAGCAAGAGACAGAGCGGAATGGCGCTGTATTGTAGCCAACCTTCGATGCAGAGATGGCACTCGATGATGAAGCAAACAGTCATCTGTCATAAATTAAAATGGCTAAAATAAATCGGGACTTTCTTTTTCACCAATCGTCTGTTAAGTGGGCGTGGATCCCTTATATCACTGGTTTATGGCAATCTGTAATATCTTGTTCTTCTTTCAGCCTGACACACTCATGACTCATTTTTGCACGGATAGATGTTCAACTACTTAACAAATTTTCCCAGTCAGCAGTCATCTGGGCCTACTCTTTTTTACTTTTAACAGCCACTGAGGTTCTTCAACATGTGCAGAGTGCATACGGGACTTTCTATTCTTCACTTTTATTTGAGAGGACTTGACATTGGATCTCATTATCCAGAGAAGGGGGGAAGGAAAAGCCATGGAAAAACCACAAATTTGTAGAGAAAAATTGCCACTTTTAGCAGTGAACTCTCTGGTACAGAGACTGAGATCTGACTTGTAGACAACACAGTCACTGTGTACTTGAAGTCAAAGTAACAAAACAATGAGCTTATAAGCAATAACAGGAAATAAATATCATTAACCCTACATAACCCAAATCTATGTCAATAGAAATGAAAAAGAGAGTTCATCGGTGCTATATAGAACCAATTCTGACCTATGGAAGCGAATCATGGACAGTAGACAAACAAATGAAAAGATGATTAGCGGCCACAGAGATGGGATTTCTCAGAAGAATGTTGAAAGTTCCATGGACAGCTAAAAAGACCAATGAGGAAGTTCTCAAAGAGGCCAACACAAAAAGGCAGCTCCTAAAAAACATCAGAAAGAAACAATCAACATTTTTTGGGCACATCATGAGAAGAGGAAAGTTGGAATACTTGGTTACAACAGGCAAAATAAAAGGAAAGAGAGATCACGGATGACAAAGAGAGAAAATACTAGATGGCCTGGTGTCATGGCATGGAAAGCAGTCAACAACAGAACTGATACGATGTACTGTAGATAGAAGATTGTGGAAGGATATGATCGCCTACGCCAACCGGTATGGCACATGATGATGAACCCTAGGGTATGATCATCATCAAGTACTATGCCTGCTGGCATAGGTGATCATGTCTCTCCACAACCTTTGATCTCAACATTTATCATTTCTGTTGCTGACCTTCTGCCAAGCCATTTAAGCTGTCTGGTATCTTTTCTCTTTGTATCTTCCCTCTATCTCTTTGTCCCTCAATTTTCCCAGTTGTCACAATGTATTTCAGCTGTTCCCTTCTCATTGCACGACCAAAAAATTATGATTGTTTCTTCCCAATACTGGCAATAAGCTCTATTTTTGCTTTGGCCTCTTTCAGTACGTTTTCATTGCTCTTCTTTGATGTCCATGGTATTTAGATTATGATACTGTTAGTAAAAATTACTGCATCAAAACACAAATTCTTCCAAATTTGACATTTTGCTGTATCCAAACATTATTCTGTTCTTTACTTACCCTTTAGAGAACTTCTTGAAGGCCGGCCGAATGACAGCATTGGTGCTGATAATACAATGTCTGCCGATACGGACATTTGCCAGATCCCCTCTGATGACACATCCTGTCATTACTATTGTCTAGTAGGGACAATTAAAATAATGGTAAAATTGTGAATTAAAAAACATTAACATTAATATCACAAACTACACAATAGAACCATTTAATGCATGATAAATATGATGGCATATTATCTTAAATAAAAGGAATAAGTAAAATAGTAAAGAACCCCGTCACGCCAAGTGGCATTTAGGGAATTTGGTATTAGTGACCATTATTTTTACAGACCTTCAGAACATTATTTTTGGGGTAATGTGGTCGGTATTACGCCCGTGCCGCTTTACTTTCCAGAAAAAAAATCCGGTACCCATTTTTGGCTGGGTGAACCCGAAAGCTTTTGTCCTTTGTAGTCCAGTTCACTAAGCACTGAGCTATCGCAGCTTCAAATAAAAGGAATGGTATATGCTTATTTGCATTCAACAGATGACTAAGGGAATACAACTTTTCGTCATCCACACTTAAAAGGAAATTAAGTGGTGTGTATGGGTTTGCAGTATATCTGTAATATTTGTTCCTTTCAGCCTAACACATCCGACTTCAGCATGTTATTTTTAAGTACCAGGTTGTCTTCGCCTGTCTGATTCCTACTTGCTTGGCTAGACTAAACAGGTTAGTCTGTTTCTAGAGGCACCACAAAGAGGTGGAGTAGGCTCTGGATGGTTCTGGTTCACCAATTCTGGCACCAACCATCAGCTATGGGTCACTGACAGCTTCCAGCTCTGGTGCTGTGAGGTGCCTTGTCTCCGGAATGGTATATAACTTTGGGAGATAAAATTAATATTTGAAACATAGAAGAGATAAATATTCTTGTACATCTATACTGTCATTAAAAGCTGTACTTTTATTTATTTTTTTATGAAGAAATTGTGAAATTCATTTGCATTTTTTGTCATTATAATTAATGATGAAAAGAAATAAAAAGGACAAAGTGGTATGGCTACATCTTTACTTAGGTGAGAAACAAAACAAAGTCAAGACAATGTTGTGGCTCAATAGGTCTTCAGCTAGAACAATAGACAATACACATACACACATATGTTACACCATTCCTAGTGTCTTACAGCAGTTTTACATTTTTAATGCACTTTTAGAAGAAGGTAGTTTCAAAACATCAAAATCTTGAACATAAGAACAGAAAATCTGGCTAGAGACAGACAGACAGTCTTTCAGATGGGCTGTATTGAATGTAATGTTCTGCAAAGGAAAAGAAGCTTACTGAAGATGATGCATTTTAATACCTTTACCACTAAAATTGATCAAGAATGTCAGTTATTGTTTGACCAAGTAATTAATAATGAATAAATTATTGACATCAAAACTGAGATGGATCGACAGAATATTAGAAGCACTAGGAAATATACCAGCAGCAGAGGCAAATATAGAATGGAACGAATTCAAAACAAACGAGGAAATTAGAGAAATCGCCAATCAACCACTAATATCTTCAGTAATAAAGAAAAGACGATGGTCATACGTTGGACATGTGATGAGAAGAGATAATAATCGAATAGCAAAGCAAGCCCTCATATGGGAAACAACAGGTAAAAGAAAAAGAGGAAGACCCAGGGAGACACTGAGAAGAACATTGATGAGAGAGGCAAGAGCAGCAGGAATCGGCTCCCTCAATGAGATAGAACTGCTTGCACAGAACAGAGACAGATGGCGAGATTTAATAAAATATCTTTAAAAGAAAACTGCTAGAACAAAATTCATATAGGAGAAGGTGTATCTTGGTCTACGCCCTATGGGCCGGTTACGGCTCGAAAGGTCAATAGAAGATAGTAGAAGAGGCAAATAGAAGAGCAAAAGTCTGCAAATTATATCCCTCCTCGACGCTGAAAGGTGAATGAGGAAGGAAAGAAGATGATGCTGATGGAAGTAGTCACTGTTCAATCTTAATATGTTGTTTGGTGTCTTGACCCCCAGACAATCAGAATGATAAATGGTAAATGCCAACAAGCAACAACAGAACAAAAATGCTATGCATTAAAATTCTGGAAAACAAAACGTCCAAACCTTTCCATTAATGACTATGTTTTGACTCCCACACAAAACTGACTGGCGACTAACTTTATTTCCAGAGGCCTAGAAAAGGAAAAACAAATGCACAATAACAAAAGTTAATGCAGTGTCAATCACATCTTTATTTGAGAAAACAGCACTAATAATAATAATTATACACGACCATTTGCAGAAGTTACCACCAAAAATATATCTATCTATCTATTGACCTTTCGAGCCGTAGCCGGCCCATAGGGCATAGACCAAGATACACCTTCTCCTATCTGAATTTTTGTTCTAGCAGTTTTCTTTTAAAGATATTTTATCAAATCTCGCCATCTGTCTCTGTTCTGTGTAAGCAGCTCTATCTCATTGAGGGAGCCGAATCCTGCTGCTCTTGCCTCTCTCATCAATGTTCTTCTCAGTGTCTCCCTGGGTCTTCCTCTTTTTCTCTTACCTGTTGTTTCCCATACAAGGGCTTGCTTTGCTATTCAGTTATTATCTCTTCTCATCACATGTCCAACATATGACCATCGTCTTTTCTTTATTACTGAAGATATTAGTGGTTGATTGGCGATTTCTCTAATTTTCTCATTTGTTTTGAATTTGTTCCACGCTATACCCAGTATTCCAAAAAAATATATGGTGGTAAATAAATCTGAGAATGAATCTGAGTTAGACACTGAGAAGAACATTGATGAGAGAGGCAAGAGCAGCAGGAATCGGCTCCCTCAATGAGATAGAACTGCTTGCACAGAACAGAGACAGATGGCGAGATTTGATAAAATATCTTTAAAAGAAAACTGCTAGAACAAAAATTCATATAGGAGAAGGTGTATCTTGGTCTACGCCCTATGGGCCGGTTACGGCTCGAAAGGTCAATAGATAGATAGAAATAAATCTTGGAAGGAAGAAGTCATCTTCTGTGGTATTGTTAGTCATAAAATTATAATTATTGCACATTGAACAATTACCCCTAAATGCTCAGATTTCTTCCTCAGCAAATCCCCAACAGCTGTGGAAGCCAACTGAGTGTATTACACAACAGGCCCTTTTTTGGAATCCCCAGGGGAAAAGACAAAGAGGAAGACCAAGAAATTCTTAGAGAAGACAGACAGAAGCAGAGATGAAAATGATGGGGAAGACATTAAATGATCTTAAAAGAATGGCAAGAAACAGAACGACTTGGAAAGTGTTTGTTGGAGACCTATGCTCCACAGGGGGCTGAAAAGTAGAAGAAGATGAAATCCCCATAGCATGAAATGAAACTATGGTGGTTCACTAGGCTTCCTCCATTCTCCCTGTAGCTCTCTTGAATTTAGGCAACCTCTCTCTTGACTTAAGGATTTGGGAGTCACATCAGGGCTGCAGATTCATAAGCAGCACTGAAGTCTTTATCCCACCCTAATTCTTTGAATGTTACGGGATATATAATCTTCCATCACAAGGCCACATTGTCCAAAGGCATATGACGAATCACACATTTTTGGTGTTCACCCGATAAATTCTCTTCTTTATCGAACACCCTTATATGGATATTAAATTGATATGTATGCAATTATATAATGATTACAGAAGCATGGTTCATACAAATCAGTGAGCATCTAAACTATTCTAGACTGTTCATGGAAGCACTTGGTGTAAGACAAGGATGTATTTTATGATCACTCTTGTGAATTACTAATATTATAAGCATAGGCCCATAAATGAAAATAATATCACTGATCTCATCACTACCATCAAGTACCATGCCTGCTGGCATAGGAGGTCATGTCTCCCCATAACTTTCAATTGACAGTTATTTATCATTTTTGTTGTTGACCTTCTGCCAAGCCATTCTCTTAAGTGTCTGGTATCTTTTCTCCTTGCTTCCCAGTTTGACCTTCTGCCTTGCAGGTATGCTCAGGAGATTAAAAGGCTGGGAAGCAGCCCTATTACCTTAGCAGGAAAGCTGGGAGGGTACCCTAAAGTAAAGCAACCCCACTGTCTTGTGGGTGAGACTTTTTAGTCACAGGCTAAGTGGATCAACCATAAACAAACTGACAGAAGGCAACAGAAAACCACCATCATAATTTCTTTGTAAAGCACAGAAAACCACCATCATTATTTCTTTGTAAAGCACAGAAAACCACCATCATAATTTCTTTGTAAAGCTAAGAAAACCACCATCATAATTTCTTTGTAAAGCACAGAAAACCACCATCATTATTTCTTTGTAAAGCACAGAAAACCACCATCATAATTTCTTTGTAAAGCTAAGAAAACCACCATCATAATTTCTTTGTAAAGCACAGAAAACCACCATCATTATTTCTTTGTAAAGCACAGAAAACCACCATCATAATTTCTTTGTAAAGCACAGAAAACCACCATCATAATTTCCTTGTAAAGGTCAATTTTAGAATTGCATGACACTAATATTAATGGGGACTCCAATCACTGAACTGCTCTTGCAAATTAAAAAGTCTTGAAACCAGAAGCAGCCAAGAAATTGCAGCATCTCATGCCCACACATCTGAGAGCTGCGATAGCTCAGTGGTTAGTGAACTGGACTACCACGGACAAGGGGTAGGGTTCGATCCCAACCGATGGCTTCCGGGTTCACCCAGTCTTAAATGGGTACCGGATTTTTTTCTGGGAAAGTAAAGCAGCACGGGCGTAATAATGACCACATTACCCCAAAAATCATGTGCTGAAGGTCTGTAAAATATAGGGTCACTAACACCATATTTCCCTATACGCCACTTGGCGTGACGGGGGTACTTTACTTTACTTTTATGCCCACACATCAAGAATATAGAATAAAAACAACATATAATCAATAGTGATGGCAGAGATGCTTAAATACACCTACTGGATGTTACTGTAAAAAACAGGTTAAAATGTAAAGGCAGTTCCATAGCAACTGCCATTGTGAAATAGAGTGTTAGTGGTTTCATTGTACTCAGCCTCAGCTTCGTGAGGTGGTCAACTTCCTTCCTTGTTGCTTTTCCTACCCAGAGAATGTCTCTGGTACCCATTTAAAGAGGCTTGGTGGACCATGAGAGTCTTTTAGAATAGAAGAAAAAAATTCCTGTCACAATTGGTATTTTAATCAGAATCTTCAGGCTGGCAAGCGTGTGCCTTAATGAAAATACCACCAGGCTATCATAAGACAGGTAGCAGATTAAAAATTTGTAAAAAGAACATTCTTAAAAATGGTAACGTGGGAACAAAAATTGACAACTGAACTGTAGTAAGACAAAACCAAGTACTGGAAAAACAAATATTGGCTATTTACATTCTACTCTTTAGTCTCGAGCTCTTCATTTTCTAATCTTTCTATTTTATATATCTCGACGCTCATCCCACCTCCCCTCATGTAGCCTCCTTCCTTATTTCAACATCTTACTTTCTTCTCTCTGTCCACCTCTCCCTCCACTTGACCATCTACATGTATTTATAGATAACTGTGCTTCACTGTTTGTTGTCGTTGTATGCTGAAGATGGCCACAGGCTGAAACGTCAATATTGTGTTGTGTTCCTTCCTTGTAAAGCTGTCACCATACCTTGGAGTGTTTATCACACCCCACTACTGGTTCCAAGTATTGGAACAGCTGGCTCTTTTTCTGCAACACAAAACAGTGCCTCTTACCAACAGCACATTTTCATCTCCACTTTTGTGCTACCAGTGTCAAACATGATCATTCGTTTCAAGTCAAAAGCAGAAATTAGTAGCCACATATGTGAAATGTTTGAGAAAAGTGGAAGTAGCTGGGATGACCAAAATAGGAATGAGAAGATAAGAGAAATGATCAACATAGAAATAATCTTGAAAATGCAGAGACTGAGACAACAAAGATGGCAAATGTTTGCTCAGGTGAAGAGAATGCCTTGTCACTTGTGATTACCCAGACCATCATACCATGTAAAGATGTTTATACAATTTTATCCACTCATTTTAACTGTAGTGCCTAAGTCTCCTTCTAAGAATTAATTATTCTACTTATGTCTTATGATCTTATCTAATATGAATTTTTATTGGGTAATTAACTTAAATGTCTAAGGAAAATACTTGGTATAGAATGGAACGAATTCAAAACAGAGGAAATTAGAGAAATCGCCAATCAACCACTAATATCTTCAGTAATAAAGAAAAGACGATGGTCATACGTTGGACATGTGATGAGAAGAGATAATAATCGAATAGCAAAGCAAGCCCTCATATGGGAAACAACAGGTAAAAGAAAAAGAGGAAGACCCAGGGAGACACTGAGAAGAACATTGATGAGAGAGGCAAGAGCAGCAGGATTCGGCTCCCTCAATGAGATAGAACTGCTTGCACAGAACAGAGACAGATGGCGAGATTTGATAAAATATCTTTAAAAGAAAACTGCTAGAACAAAAATTCATATAGGAGAAGGTGTATCTTGGTCTACGCCCTATGGGCCGGTTACGGCTCGAAAGGTCAATAGAATTAACTTACAGTCTGAGTCAGAGTACACCTTAATTAGTCGTTGACGATAGCGTTTCTTGTTATAATTTAACCATTATTTACAAAATTTACATTATTTTATATTCATATTTTTACAAAATAAATACAGTAATTAACATTTACATTAATCATTAATTTATAGTTTGATGATTGATTTGTCATGTGTTTGCATTTCGAGTGTTCCGTTTCATAGTTTCAATCAATAAAAATAACACATAAAATCATTAAAATCATAAAAACAAAATATAAATTTAAGGTAATTTCTTAGTTTGATCAGATATAGTATTTCAGTTTGGAAGAGTGATGTCCCCTAAAATATGTCTGCCAAAATACAGTGGTTCTACGCATTCTTGGCATTGGGGTCATTACGCCGATTGGTAATCAACCGCACAATTCCTTCGACTTCGATCAGAAGATCATAATTAGGCCGAGTGGCGTCGTTTTTGTCACGTGTTATAATATATTTATAAGTATTTAACACTAAAGCTAAACCTAACCCCTGGACCCAACGCCCAATCAACAGATACTCCGAAATGATTACATGCCAGCGTAATGATGACCCAACGCCAAGAATGCGTAGAACCACTGTATTTTGGCAGACATATTTTAGGGGACATCACTCTTCCAAACTGAAAGACTATATCTGATCAAACTAGGAAATTACCAAATTTAAAATTGATATATAAATAAATAATAAAAATATCATAAATAATAATAAATATATTAAATACATAATAAATTATTATATAATAATTATATAATATAATTTAACTTTAAATAATAATTTAATAATAAATACAATAAATTAATGGATCACAACGTATTATACCGTTTCAATATATTGAGCACTGTTATAAAATTCATCACTTAGCTCCATGGAATGTATAAGTCGTGAAAATCCTGACTTTATTAAGGGAATTTTATAAGCAGGTAATTGTTGTTACTAAACAAATGAATTGTTTCATCCGGAACAGGAAGTTCAACATTTATAGTGCGAACACTTAAACCATTCGTCTACTCTTCAGTCTATAGTCATCATCGTGTGCCATATCAGTTGGCGTAGGCGATCATATGTCTACATTCATCTTTCCACAGTGCGTCATATCAATTCAGCTGTTTTCTGTTTACCATGCCACGACACCAAGCTATCTTCTCTATTTGTCGTCTGAGATATATATTTTCCACTATTTTGCTAGTTAGAACCAAGTTTCCTCTTCTAATGATTCAACTGAATACGAAAATTTTAAAGCAGAAACTGAGGCCATCAGAGATGCTGCAACACTGGCTACTCAACACAAAAATAACATGCACAATAAATTGGTGATTCTGACTTATGCACTGTCAGTACTATCAGCTCTAAAAATCCACAAGAACAATGAACTAGATGAATTGAGAACAACCCTAGACCAACTGTGTAATAACTTCCAGAGAGTAGTCATTCGGTAATTGGTGATTCTGACTTATGCACTGTCAGTACTATCAGCTCTAAAAATCCACAAGAACAATGAACTAGATGAATTGAGAACAACCCTAGACCAACTGTGTAATAACTTCCAGAGAGTAGTCATTCGGTGGATACCTTCACACTGTGATATACATGGGAACTATCGCGCAGACAAATTAGATAAAGAGGGAGGGAGATTACCACAAGAGAACCATCCGCTCAGTTATGATGAAGCCAAATCCATCCTCAAAGGTCAGCTCCATGAAAAATGGAAACGAGAACACCCAAAGCATAACGAGAGGGACGGATACCACCAACTATCAAGGAGGGATCAAGTCATCATACTTCGCCTACGCACTGGCCACAATAGAATGAGAAATCACGTGTTCACCAAATTCAAAATAGGTACAACCAGCTTATGCCACTGTACACTCGACAGTATGACTACAAAACATGTTCTACAGGATAACCCCCAGTACACAGACCTGAGAATAGCAATGTGGTCCACACCCACCTACCTGGAAGAGAAACTATATGGGGCAATCGAATCACTTAAACAGACAGCTGACTTCATGAGAGAGTCTGGAATCCTACTCTGGTTGAGTCTTGATCGCAGAGAGAGAGAGAGGGGGGGGGGAGAGAGAGAGAAAAAAAACGAAAATGATGATTGCTTCTTTCTGATGTTTTATTTTTAGGGGCTCTCTTGTTATGTTCTGAAATGTGTTTTATCAGAAGAATGCTACAAATTCCATGGATGGCACACATGACAAATGAAGAATGTTTTAAACAGGCTGGAGAAGCCAGAAATATAAACAAAATCATAAGGAAGAGACAATCTACATTTATTGGACATGTCATGTGAAAAGAAGGCATTGAGGATACTATAACAACAGGCGGATTGAATGGAAGGAAAGGAGAGGAAAACCAAGAGAGAAAATATTGAACAGCTTATCGAAATGGTATAACAAAAGATCACCGACCGAAATTATGTTATGCGCGACTGATGTGCAGAGAGATGATCGACTACGCCAACCTGCAATGCACCTGATGATGATAATGTCTTTTAATAAGCTTTTAGTTTAATTTAGTTGACAGATCATCTTCTTTGAACATCTCCATAACGCTGAGATCCCCTCCCTAGCAACCCCTCTAGCGAGTGCCCACATACGATCTCGATAATCGCCATCTCCGGTGCATGCTAGCGAAAGCATTGAAGATGGTTTCAGCTGAGATGCAAGACACACCGTATCACCGGCGAAGATTTTACATAAATGGAAAAGTGTAGAGAGTGGTGGGGAGAGTATCTAATTGATTTCTTCTTTTTCCGCGATCATGACTCTTTCAGAATAGAATTCCGGACTCTCTCATGAAGGCAGCTGTCTGTTTACGTGATTACTGATTATATGTTAGAACGTTGCACTATTGGTTATTGGTTATGGAAGCCCTCGGTATCACTGCAAACGAATTAAAATCCATAATTGCTCAACCACCCGTGCCAGTGGAATCATCCGAATTACTAACTCATCGCCCAAACAAAGAAAGGTAACTGTAGTCCCCATCGTAGCAGTCTCAGCACACGCCAAAAGACATAAGGCGAAACCGCGCAGAAAGTGAACACAGCCAACTGTTCCCTGTCATACGATATCATCGTTCATCGTAAACAATTGGAATATCGAAACATGATCAAAACGGATGAGACACACAGCTCACGTTGCACTATGTTCCGCGCCAATGGTCCAGTGCATCCGATTTCTGCCAGCATGTTATTTAGGTTTGCTTTCCTTAACCTTTGATTGTCCCCAATCTTCCTGCAAGGCAGCAGATTGTCTTTACTGTACGGGGACTCTGCCTTTAGATGGTCTGCCCTTCCGGGTTTACGAGCACCATCTGCCCGAGTCTTCTGTAGATTCTATGTTCACAGCACGCCTCTATATCTAGAGGCCGGCTACTGTTCCACTAGTGGACACGTTTAGAAGTAGATCAAGCCGTTTACTTCTGTGCGACAGCTGGATAGCGCCTAAGCTCACTCCACGTATGAATCCACTGTTCGTATTATCAAAGATGGGTCAACTTACATTAAGTCCGCAGTGAATTAAAATACCATACAATCCTTATCAATGAAATTACGCCAACATCATCGAAGAAATAAAAATAAAAACAATCACATGAATCATGCAGGATAACTGCTACATGCATATGTTCACCCTGCTATCATCTTTAATCGAAATGCACACGGTTATCTAATTGATTTGTATTTCAACAATTTCATTGTTATTTTTATAACAATCTTGTCAGGGTAGCGCCTATATTTTGCAAACTCCTTTCCATTGTTATTCAGTGGTTAGTGAACTGGACTACAAAGGACAAGAGGTAGGGTTCGATCCCAACCAACGGCTTCCGGGTTCACCCAGCCTTTAATGGGTACCGGATTTTTTTTCTGGGAAAGTAAAGCGGCAAGGGCGTAATACCGACCACATTACCCCAAAAATCATGCGCCGAAGTTTGTAAAATTTATGGTCACTAAACACCATATTCCCTATACGCCACTTGGCGAGACGGGGGTTTACTTTACTTACTTTCCATTGTTAGATGCTTAGACCTCTTTAACGTGCGCAGAGTTTACACATGAGCTCCTTCTTATCGCAGTTACCTGGTTATTTGATGTCACTGTCCAAAGGTAAATCCACGAAGAAACAACGGGTTCGAATACATAAATTCCTGGGACCTCTTGTTCGGAGGATGACGCTTTACCTCCAAACCACCCACTCCCCAACTAATAATAAAAAATTACAACCCTGCTATTGACGGATGAAGCAGTCACTGTGCAGATTGGTGTTTTCGTTCAACATGGTGAACTGTGCTGATTGGTGTTTTCATTCAACATGGTGAACTGTGCTGATTGGTGTTTTCATTCAACATGGTGAACTGTGCTGATTGGTGTTTTCATTCAACATGGTGAACTGTGCTGATTGGTGTTTTCATTCAACATGGTGAACTGTGCTGATTGGTGTTTTCGTTCAACATGGTGAACTGTGCTGATTGGTGTTTTCGTTCAACATGGTGAACCGTGCTGATTGGTGTTTTCATTCAACATGGTGAACTGTGCTGATTGGTGTTTTCATTCAACATGGTGAACCGTGCTGATTGGTGTTTTCATTCAACATGGTGAACTGTGCTGATTGGTGTTTTCATTCAACATGGTGAACTGTGCTGATTGTGTTTTCATTCAACACAGTGGACGAATTTTAAAACAAACCAAACATTAATAGTCTGAGTTTTAAAAAAAGGTTCCATCCACGCCTTACTAGGCTAGTGGGGAGATGGCGCTAGTGCCTCAAGTTTTCCAAGAAACACTGCACACATTTCGGTGATGTGATATGTATCACCAGTCTTAATATACGCAAGTGTTTTTAATGTAAGAAAAACAAGGTTATAGTGTGAATCTTTGTATCCACCGCCAGTTTCGGGGGTGGAGTGGGGTGGTGTTTGCTCCCGGCACCACCAAAAGGTAAACGATGTGTTCATGGCCTCACATTCACCAGGTGCTGTGGTTACTGAATGACAAGGTCGTCTGGGTGACTCTGATATGCCGCAATTCGATACCACTGCACTGCTGCGCCCAAGACCCTACCTACACATGGACCTCCATGTTTTCGCAAAGTTGGTATTGGACGTGAGCGAGTTCGCGGCGGTATAGCTATACAGGGATGAGATGAGCAACTATAGATGCAGGATCAGAACCCAACGGTGCGTGATACACGTAATGGTCCTCATTCACACACTCACTCTCTTTCTCTCTCTCTCTCTCTCTCTCTCTCTCTCTTTCTCGTGTCCTTGTATTCCCTTATCTTCCATCTTAATACTACCTCTACAGGAACCCCATGTGAACGGGGTGGAGCTTGTCGCTTTGAGACCCCCTACTGGCACACACAGAGGACCGACGGCTTCAGCCTGATGAAAAGACCCTCTATCACAAAATATATCGCAAAGACACAATTGGCCCAGGATTTGACAATCCTTTGTCGTTACACATGGCCTACACATAATACCCATGAAGAAGCAGAGCAAGTGTCAGTAGACAACAGGTGGCGGGGAATGGTCCGATGTGAATCCTGTCTGACTCCACAGGAATAAATCTTCAAGTATGCCATGTTGGGAGTTGCGAGACGATGAGGTGGGCGCAAATTTCATCTTGGGGTGAGAAGATAGTCAGCAGATTGACAATGCCATGTCCTGCCGAGATCATTACATGATAATGTGCCTAAGGGCGTCAGCTCACAGGCTTCTGGGTCCATATCAACAACAGTTTCGCTTTGGGTTGCCTCCTTTGACTGCATTAGTAAGTCAAGTTTTTGGTCGTTAATTTTCTGCCTGCTTTCTTTTCTCTTCTTTCTTCACTTCCTCTTGTACCCATTCAGGTGTCAAGGGAGAAACAAAGTTCTGATTTTTCTCCTTTTGGCGGCTTCAATCATTGTGAACTGATGTTGTAGCGCTGAGACTAGGAAGTGAATTTTGCGCGTTAATCCGTTTTTTCCTGGCAGCCGTGTGCACAGTGGTCCCTGCCGCACAGGCAGATAACTCTGTCTTCGGAGGTACTCATATTTTTTCCGTCGATGAGTAATTGACGTTTCAAGCCGGGCCTCGCTGCTGAGACCAGGGGTGGTTGTAGCAGAGAGAAATCATAAATAAAAATCCTAACCGGTGTAGCCGGGATGTGAAGCTCGTCTTGCCTCGAGACCAACCATTTTCTCCGCTCCGCTCCCCCCCCCTCCCTTCCCCAGCGTTTCTTCTGATTTTGCTGATTTTTTCTGCCCACCTTACTCTGGGTCTGCCTATTGCTCATCTCCCCTGTCCTCTCTTAATATAAGCTTTATATGGTAAAGAATCACACGACCTTCATTCCACATGAAAAATAAATAAACATTTTATTTGTTCTTGTTACCAATTTAGCTTCATCAAAATTTTGAGAATTTTCCTCAGGTTGGTTGATTAGATTAAAGGCAAACCTTTTCCGGGGTCTATGCTCTTAAAAGGGATATAGGGAGCTGAGTGGTCTAGTGGTAAGACGTTATCTATCTATCTTTCGTTCACCTGAAGTATTGTCTATATCTGCAATGTTTTTCCTGTATAAATGTTACTGTCTTTTGTAATTCTTGCAGTGGCCCATATAGTTTTGTCTGTAGAGTTGTATCTATGGGCCAAAGGAGTTTTCTCAGTCTACTATATTCAGTGCAGTCTTGAAGTATGTGTTCTGCAGTCTGGGGCGCCTGTCCACATGTACAAGTAGTTGAGGTGCCGATCTTGAATTTTGTATTGGTTATTGGTTATTATTGGTTATTGGTTATGGAAGGCCTCGGTATCACAGCAAACGAATTAAAATCCATAATTGCTCAACCGCCCGTGCCAGTGGAATCATCCGAATTACTAACTCATCTCCCAAACAAAGAAAGGTAACTGTAGCCCCCATCGTAGCAGTCTCAACACACGCCAAAAGACATAAGGCGAAACCGCGCAGAAAGTGAACACAGCAACTGTTCCCCGTCATACGATATCATCATTCATCGTAAACAAGCGGGATATCGAAGCAGGATCAAAACGGATGAGACACACAGCTCACGGTGTGCACAGAGCACTTAACTCAGTAGCTCCTGCAATGGGATGCACTGCAGGGCAACCGGTAAGACGTTAGTCTCTGGGCAAGAAGGCCACGGGTTTCAAATCCCCCAACCGGCAGCGGGAGTTTTTCATTTCCAATCCATGTTTTCTTTGTGGCTTTACTCTCACCAATCTCTGGTTGGTGAGATCCAATGTCTAGCTCACTCGGATAAATGCAAAAACAGGAGGTACCATGTGCACACGCTTACGTTAAAGAAAAATTGGCAAGTTAACATCGAAGAGAGTAGGTCGAATATAACCTCTGCCTGGGCAAAAAAAAAAAAAAAAAAAAAATAGTCAGGCAAATCTATGGCGAAGATGGATGTGTTGGGCCGAAAGACGCAGATATCGCGACTTTGCAGTAAACTAGTGACACAAAGCATCCCCGCCCACTTAACGGTTGAACGGTCAAAAAGATGTAGAACTCTGAAAACATGTGTGGGTTTAGCAATTCTGGTAAGTATGGCTGTGTGGTCTAGACGTAAGATGTCGACCTCTGGACAAGAAGGTCCCGGATTCGATTCCCACCACAAGCGGTTGCAATTTAAAGCAAAAAAGTATTCCAATATGTGGTTTCTTCGTGGATTTACCCTCCCCTGGTCAATGGGTAGTGAGATTCGATTTGTGCATTCTGTGCACGTTAAAGCACCCTTGGCAGTTGGAAATCGAAAAGAATAGGTAAAAACGGCCGCTGTCCGGGGAAATTGATAGGAAAAAATGTAGACAAAACGTTAAAACTCTCCACGATAAAAATACGATAGTACAGTACTTCTGAATTGCGAGAATATCTACCTGTTTGGCGTGGGACACCATAGCACTCTGCTGCCGGTATGAAAAGTACCGATATGTGCTTTTCATGGACAATTCGTTGGGACTTCGATAGAGATATGAAGCTGCTAACATAAACAAACTGGTAAGCAAATTCTGACTTTTTTTTTTACTTTGTTAATTAACTACACATATCGACATCTAACTCATCATCATGTACCCTGCCGGTTGGCGTAGGCGATCATGTCCCTCCACAATCTTCTATCCACAGTGCATCGTATCATTTCTGTTGTTGAATGTTTTCCATGCCATGACACCACGCTATCCAGTATTTTCTCTCTTTGTCGTCCGCGATCTCTCTTTCCTTTTATTTTGCCAGTTGTAACCAAGTATTCCAATTTTCTTCTTCTCATGGTGTGCCCGAAAAATGTTGATTGTTTCTTTCTGATGTTTTTTAAGAGCTCCCTTTTTGTGTTGGCCTCTTTGAGAACTTCCTCCTTGGTCTTTTTATCTGTCTGACATCTAACTACATACTACTAAATACAATTAAGACAAGACAAATGACATTTTTGGGGCATGTTAAAAGACACAATAGCCTACTAAAAGTAATATTGGAAGGGAAAATACAAGATAAAAGAAGCAGAGGCAGATCAAGACTAACATGGACGAGTAACATCAAAAGATGGACAAGTCAATCTATGACAGCCTGCACCATCAAAGCAAGAAACAGAGTAGAATGGCGATCCATGGTAGACAACCTTCGTTGCGGAGAAGGCACTCAATGATGATGATGATCGACATATCTTTCACGATAGCAACATGGGTTGTGAATCATGGACAATATCGCAATCAGCAAGGAAGAAAAACGATTCATTCGAAACAAAATGCTACAGAAAAATCCTTAAGATACCTTGGATAATAAAAAAAAAGAGCAATGAAGAGATATTACAAGATTTAAACATTACAAAGGAAACCCCATTTTACAGAAGAAATTAAAATACAATGTCCACGTCAAAATACACAGCGGGCTCGAAAGAACAATAATGAAATGCATGGTTTCTGGGCGACGCATCGTGGGTAGACCAAGAAGAAGGTGGTTTCACGACATTAAGGAGACCCTGAACTACAGAAGAAGGTGGAGATCTGGCTTGAGACAGAGATTATTTCAGACGGGCTGTGATAAATGCTATGTTCTGTGGGTGATCTGCCTAGAGACAGAGATTATTTCAGACGGGCTGCGACCAAAGCAACGTTCTGTGGGTGATCTGCCTAGAGACAGAGATTACTTCAGATGGGCTGCGATCAATGCAACGTTCTGTGGGTGATCTGCCTAGGGACAGAGATTACTTCAGATGGGCTGCGATCAATGCAACGTTCTGTGGGTGATCTGCCTAGATACAGAGATTATTTCAGACGGGCTGCGATCAATGCAACTTTCTGTGGGTGATCTGCCTAGAGACAGAGATTATTTCAGACGGGCTGCGATCAATAAAACGTTCTGTGGGTGATCTGCCTAGAGACAGAGATTATTTCAGACGGGCTGCGATCAATAAAACGTTCTGTGGGTGATCTGCCTAGAGACAGAGATTATTTCAGACGGGCTGCGATCAATAAAACGTTCTGTGGGTGATCTGCCTAGAGACAGAGATTTTTCAGGCGGGCTGCGATCAATGCAACGTTCTGTGGGTGATCTGCCTAGAGACAGAGATTATTTCAGGCGGGCTGCGATCAATGAAACGTTCTGTGGGTGATCTGCCTAGAGACAGAGATTATTTCAGGCGGGCTGCGATCAATGCAACGTTCTGTGGGTGATCTGCCTAGAGACAGAGATTATTTCAGGCGGGCTGCGATAAATGCAACGTTCTGTGGGTGATCTGCCTAGATACAGAGATTATTTCAGACGGGCTGCGATCAATGAAACGTTCTGTGGGTGATCTGCCTAGAGACAGAGATTATTTCAGACGGGCTGCGATGAATGCATAGTTCTGCAAAGATATGCGACCTGATGATGACACATATTGATTTCGCGAGGAAGATTGTTTAAAGTTCTCATGTGCTAACAAAAACTATTATTGCTTCTACTTTAATTTCTGCCTGGTCCTTGAAATACTTAAAAAAAAATATTATCTTTGACAAGGTTGTGAATGTATACGTGAAATGTCCCTCGTCACCCAGTGAAAATAATACAATCTGGTATTTAAAAAAAAAAATGATTTCATAGTAAACTCAAGAATTTTACCGATATAAAACTTAATTAAGAACTCATAGAAAAACGTTATCCACTTCACAAATCTAGTGAGTAGTTGTAGTAGTAGTAGCCTCCGTCAGTCATAGTTGACTATAGTAGCCTCCGTCAGTCATAGTTGACTAGTAACCTCCGTCAGTCATAGTTGACTAGTAGCCTCCGTCAGTCATAGTTGACTAGTAGCCTCCGTCAGTCATAGTTGACTAGTAGCCTCCGTTAGTCCTAGTTGACTAGTAGCCTCCGTCAGTCATAGTTGACTAGTAGCCTCCGTCAGTCATAGATGACTATGGATTTTGCCGCGCCCCTAGGAAATGCTATTTTAGCAGTATATTCTTGTTTCTATGAATCTGTCTTCTTCTTGCTTGAGTTGGAGCTTTAGGGAGTGTTTCCAAAAATTGCGGTCTGCAGCTAATTTTTCCCAGGGTGCACAGTTTGTGTTCACAGTCTTCACGTCACGTTTATACACGTCTATAAATCGAAGTTTGGGCGCCCCCTAGCTCTTTTGCCATCTCCTAGTTGTCCATAAAGTATATCTTTTGGTACTCCGCCTTTTTTCATGCATTGTAAGTGATAAAGCCAGCGTAACCCTCGTAGTTTTGGCAGCTTGTAGATGTTCGGGAAGCTTGTGTGAGTGAGGACCTTCATGTTTGCCTACAAGACATTAAAAAAATATACAAGTATTTGGAAATTCAAAATCTAACAAACACACGAAACTCAGAAGGTTCAATTTTTATGTGATAGGTCTACTTATGTTAATATATTAATGCGAGAGCTGTAAATAAAGTCAAGTTCTAGAAAAGAGTCAAGTTACTATCGGAAATAAATGCCCCAGAAGATTTAAACATAAATTGGAGAATCAAATGAAATTATAAAAGAAGTCAATCAAAACTGAGTGTCAAGTCACAGACAATGGCAGGTCATGTATTCAGAGTAGACGAAAGGGGGTTCCCACGTTAGGTCATTATGTGGTGAGCATAAGGTGACAAACCCAGCCTTAAATGGGTACCGGATTTTTTTCTGGGAAAGTGAAGCTGCACGGGCGTAATACCGACCACATTACCCCAAAAATCATGTGCTGAAGGTCTGTAAAATTTATAGTCACTAACACCATATTCCCTATACGCCACTTGGCGTGACGGGGGTACTTTACTTTTTTTTTTATAAGGTGACAAAAGAAAGCAACAACGAAATATTGACATTATTTCTTCTCCATGTGCCGCCTTCAGCTAGAAAAGCTAACAGAACGTAATTTGGCGCCTCACCTACATCGATGACTTCTTCTTTCCTTCCTCATTTGCCTTTCAGCGACGAGGGGAGATATAATTTGCGGTCTTTTGCTATTCTCTTCGCCTCTGTTATGTTTCCTGGTGTTTCTAATATAATACTCGTGATCGGCACTTGGGTCTGGAGTTCTCGAAACATTTATTGAAGGCTCGTTGTGTTTTGATTACTCTGCTTTGTCACGTAGCCAAACTATTGTTTCAATCAGTTCTTCATTTCAGATCTTATCTCTCAGACTTTTTCCTGTCATTCGTCTAACACATTTAATATCAGTGGACATTATTTTTCTTATTGTTCTTGCATCTAGGGTCCAGGTATGGCATTGATAGCGCAACGTTGGGATGAAGATTGTACCGTAGAGTGCCTGTTTTGCCTCTTAGAGTTATTTCCTTGTTGGACAATAGTGGTGATTGCTGTCCAATGATTTGACAAGCTTTGTTGCATCTTGAGTCTATTTCTGCTGTTTGTGAATATCGATGACTAACTGCAATAAATCGCTTGACTGTCATTTGGGAACATTTGAACGAGTTTTTAATTGGTCCATCTCTTGATGCTATCAGCTGTTCCAGGCATGGCTGGATATAAACTTGTTGAGGTGTACCTCTAAGCTGGATAAGCTAATGTAACTTTGAGGCCCCCTGTTAAGAAATTAATACCAGACGGTTTCTATCATAGATTACAATATAAACCAATTTGAGCCTCCCTCAGTTTGTGCGGAAGCTGTAGCTTATCTAGCCCAGGCTTAAAACCCGGTTCTGTTTCCAGGCCATCTACAATGTATACTTTAAGTATAGCGCTGTTTTGTCATCTTGTTCCTCAAGGTACCATTTCTCTTTATGTCCACACTATTTCTTGCGTAAAATCTTCATCTTTTCGGTATTTCTTATTTAGTTATATAAAAAGTTAATTGATAAAATTGCATACTTTATTTGTTTTTCTTTCTATCAGATGCCCCCGCATTCATTCTATTTCGTCATGTTTTATGGCCCGGCTTTGGCAAATTGGCTTCCACGTGCTTGATCCATGTCCAACCCCTACCAATTAGTATTTCAAATAAATACATGTTTTATATTCAGCAAGTTATTATTTGTATACATGCTAGAATGTTCTCCGTACACATTTAATGACACTTTCTGTGAAAAAAGCATGAGGCAAAACATATAACAATTGCAACTTTTATATAAATTAAAATCGTTACCAGACATGGCCATGTCCACCAAACACGTACCTGGCAGATCATGAAAGGTCAAGCCGGAGTTCACAGACGACACTTCTGCTGATGTCCGCCTGCAAGGACGGAACAAGGAACGATGGAGGCATCTCTTTGTTGTGCTCAATTGAAAGATAGAAATGAGTTTTAATGGATGCCAGCACTTGCAAGCTTACAAAGCAGATACAGGGGTTGAAACTTTTAGAATTATTTACTCGTATTTCGTTGCTTGTTCAACAGCTGATGCCTGGAGAAGAAAGGTGAGTGAGAGTCTAGTTGTAGTCGGTTCTTGGTCTAGGGGTGGGAGCAGGGGTGTATTTGGTGTAGGAGGTAACGTGTTGTAGTAGTTAGTTAAGTTTGGTTTTTAACAAAATTGTGGGTTGTGAAAAATACAAATAAATTATGGATGTAGGCAGAGCTTTCAAACTCAGGGTATACACATGTTGCAGGATAGGATGTTAGGTGTGTTTCTTTCAATCAATCTTTCTTTCTTTTACTTTTTAACAGTTTTAAGTTTTAAGCATGAGAATATAATTATGAATATAGAATCTATATTATTATATAGACTCAGTATGAGTATGAGTATATTAGTATACTAGGCTCTACTCTATTTTTATATAAGTCTATACTATACTTATATATTTGATACTATTTTGATTTATAGTATATAATAATAACAAGTTAGTTATTTTATTACTAACTTAATTAATTAAATTAAAAGAAAAGTAATTAGTAGTAATTTAGGAGTATCCAAGTCATTGCTTTGTTATAAATAATTAAATAATATTAATATCAGTATGAGTATGAATGAATTGAATGAATTGATTGATTTATGTAAAGGAAGTGCAAACATGAAGTATTCTTAGGTTATTTAATGTTAAGGTTGTGATGATTCACTAATTACTTACTTAAACTAACATTCATTATCATTATTTACTAAATTATATATTTATTTTTAATAGAGTCAAGAATTTTGGATCCTGTAATTTGTAATATTAACAAAAAATACTTCTTAGTCATATTTTACTTCTGTATGGAGAATGAAATATGCATTCTCATGATGTTTTAATGTTTAGTGTTCTTTGTTCTAGTTCTTTCTTAGCACATTTGAAGATTTGGTTTTTCTTTATGGTCTGATTCTTGAAGTAATTAATCTCCTCACATTTTGATGCCCCATTATTGATTTAATTTGTGTTTTGTTTGTTCTTAGAATGTATGTTGCATAATTATTTTTTGATTGTTTTAAACAACACAATAATGATTGGCTGGAGTGGAGGTTTTCAGAAATGCATTCTCAAAAATAAAGTGTGTGTCAAAAGTTTTTATTAGTCTATCTCTATCTATTGATCTTTTGAGCCGTAGCCGGCAGGCATAGACCCAGATACTCTTTCTCTTATCTACATTTTTATTTTAGCAGTTTTCAATCCTTGTAAAGATATTTTATTAAATCTCACCATTTGTCTCTGTTCTGTGCAAGCAACTGTATCTCATTGAGGGAGCCAATTCATGCTGCCCTTGCCTCTCTGACCAATGTTCTTTTTATTAGTGGAGGGAGGAAATTTCAGTTTCTTGAGTTTGTATACAATTTTTTTAATACTTAACACATACAAGTTGGAGACACATAATATAAAAGTAGGACTTTATAAAGAGACAGGACAAATATGGCTTGCTGAAAAGAGTTACAATTACATATTGCTGGTAGAGAAGCCTACTGTTTCGGAGTTCAGCCACCATAATAATAAAATCCTTTCACTGGTACATAGTTATAAGTGAAAACTTAGAATATATAGCATTACTGATAGATGTCATATCCATGTTTGAAATAAATGTGAGAAGATGCTAGACAAAAGCCATTCTTTGTGTCTAAAAATGTTGACTATCTATCGATCTATTGACCTTTCAAGCCATAGCCGGCCCATAAGGCTTAGACCCAGATACTCTTTCTCTTATCTAAATTTTTATTCTAGTAGTTTTCAATCTTTCTAAAGATATTTTATCAAATCTCGCCATTTGTCTCTGCTCTGTGCAAGCAACTCTATTTCATTGAGGGAGCCGATTCCTGCTGCTCTTGCCTCTCTGATCAATGTTCTTCTCAGTGTCTCTCTGGGCCGGCCTCTTTTCCTCTTGACTGTTGTTTCCCACATGAGGACTTGCTTTGTTATTCAGTTATTATCTCTCCTCATCACATGTCCAACATATGACCATCAACTTTTCTTGATTACTGAAAATATTAGTGATTGATTGGCAATTTCACTAATTTCTTCGTTTAAAATGTAGACTAGGAAAGGAAAATTATTGTGTATATGTTAATGCATTGTAAAAAAACATAACCCCATCCCTGTGGCCACAGAAATCACACTGCATGAGCTAAATTTCTTTTGTGCGAAATTTTAGCAATGAAACCAAGTAAAGAAATTACCTCAAACTTATAAAGAGAAAGGAATTAAATGGATAATAAGTAGCCTTTAATGATGCCTAAAGTTATTTTTTGTATTCCGCAGGCTCAGATCTGCAAGTGTATTGTTTGTGATGAAATTAAGCCACGACTCCATGCTTGTTTGTCCTGTATCTTCTTTGGATGTTATGGCAAAAAGCACATTCATCAGCACTCAGAAGATAGAAAGCATCATTTAGGTAAAAAAAAAAAAACAACACTTTGACTATTTAGTCTCATTATTACTGTTGCAGAAGTCACCAGTCTGTTCTTGACCACTTCTTCATATTTTACTTCCCATTTAGGGATCTAGAGGTAAGACATTGGCCACTGAGCAAGAAGGTCTTGGGTTTGAATACAACCATAGGAAGTGGGGAATTTTCCCCATAGAATCCATGGTTTCTTGCGGCTTCTTTTTCCTACTCTCTTGGTAGTGAGATCCAATATCTAGCCCTCTTAGATAATGGTAAAAAAACTTAAGGTCCTATGTGCATTAAAGAATTCATTGCAATTAAAAATCCAAAGAGTAGGACAAATAACTGCTGTGTGGGCAATATCGTTAACATTTTTTTTTTAAATCTCTAAAAATGTTTGCCTTTCAATGATAAAAATGTGAGTTCCTCTGAAGTTAGCGAATATCTTCATTTGATACATTACTGGAAGCCGAGCAAAAAGTTTATTTTTATTATAATAGTAGGTTGTCACCCTGTTCATTGTACACTACATTTATTGATGAGGCGAGTCAACAGGAGGTTTTGCAACTTCATCATAGGTTAGATTTGGAAAAAAAGCTTAATTTTCAAACAAATCACATCTGAACAGCCGTGTTCTCTGGTAGTTGGTTGTCTTCCATAGCAATGTTCTCTTGCAGTCTTCCCTAGCAATGTTCTCTTGCTGTCCGTAGCAATGTTCTATAGCAGTCTTCCCTAGCAATGTTCTTTTGCTGTCTTCCCTAGCAACGTTCTGTGGTTGTCTTCCCTAGCAGCGTTCTGTGGTTGTCTTCCCTAGCAGCGTTCTCTGGTTGTCTTCCCTAGCAGTGTTCTCTGATTGTCTTCCCTAGCAGTGTTCTCTGATTGTCTTCCCTAGCAGTGTTCTCTGATTGTCTTCCCTAGCAGCGTTCTCTGATTGTCTTCCCTAGCAGCGTTCTCTGATTGTCTTCCCTAGCAGCGTTCTCTGTTTGTCTTCCCTAGCAGCGTTCTCTGGTTGTCTTCCCTAGCAGGGGTTCTCTGGTTGTCTTCCCTATCAGTGTTCTCTAGCAACCTTCTCTTCTTTCCTATCTGTCCTTCCTTTTCTCCTTTCTATTCCAGAATTTTCTCTTTATGTCCTACCTTTTTCTTCTTATTATCAACTGAAAATAATGCCACCAGTTTCACACCATCACCACATGACAGAGGACATTTTTATAAACCCAAGGTTGAGTGTTCTGACTTGGCGGAATAATATATCTAGGATGACAGTTGATATTTATAATGACCTGAAATCTCTGAGCCTTACCATTCAAGTCTTGATCCTCAAAAAGTGCTCTGCTCCCTAACCTGTCATTCCAAATGTTGTGAGACAAACTGATCCCATTTAAGGGCTCCTTATACTCTGCTTCATCTGCTAGGAATTCCACTACAAACTTATTGCTAGGTCCACTGTACTGATTAACCTCTGAGTCTCTAGCTAACTTACTGTCTTACTGTTACATTGAGTTTTCAGTATGATGAACTGAAATCATTCTATTATGTTTGTCTGTTATGTATTAATATTCTGTGACTTTCTGTGAGTATTGTTTATTTATTTTATTTTGTCATGATTTACAAGAGTGAACATAATTAAGTGCTTTTGTTGAAGCAAGACATTGATTATGATGAACATTTTGACAAAGTGGACATTGATTATAACAAAAAACTATGATACAATGATTATGAAAAGATACTTTTAGTAAAATAGGACAATAATTATGAAAATGAAAAAAAAAGATTTGAAGGAACAGGACACTGATTATTATATTAAAAAAACTTGACAAAGTGAGACAATAGTTACTTGCATTAATTACAATGTGCGGTGATAGTTTGACACGTGGTAAGATACACTGCAGGCCCTGTACAAAGTGTGACACTTAATAACAAAGATCATCTGACATGGATAGTTTAGAATTTCTGCCCTATGAGCCAATTATTATTATTAAAGAAATTAGAATCAGAATGGCTAAAGCAGCAATGTCTTTCAGAAGCCTTGAAAAGTTGTGGAAATCAAAACTCATCAGCACAAACACAAAACTTAGGCTATTCAAATCAAATGTACTATCAACCCTTACGTATGCGTGTGAAAGCTGGAAAACAACAAGAGATATAGAAACAGAGACAGATGGCGAGATTTGATAAAATATCTTTAAAAGACAAATTGCTAGAACAAAAAAATTCATATAGGAGAAGGTGTATCTTGGTCTACGCCCTATGGGCCGGTTACGGCTCAAAAGGTCAATAGATAGATAGATAGAGCCAATTATGACTTAACAAGACAATAGATAGATAGTGATAGCTCAGAAAGCTTAAGAAAAAAATATGGTTACCTGAAGAGAAATTATGGTCTCCTCATACAACAGCTAATTATTTTTTTTTATTTTGCTTAGCCAATATTTTGGATCTCCTTGAAAGAATAATAGCTGCTCCTTGATTAATTTATTATCAAGAGCCAACATAATTGCACTTGGGGCAGCCCCATAGGTAATTTTAGCTGAATGACTCAGACTAGGCATATTGGTGAAGTTATTTTTCACCAGTTTTATTTATTAAATCATGTCTAAAGAGTACCAAAATGTGATCACTAAGCAAACTTGTCCCAGACCTTACTAAAGCCAGGATTATAATTGGGGGTTTGTTTAATATCCCAACAAGCCACCACTGGAAAACATTACAATTATTACAGAAAAATAAACCACTTAAAAAGGGAACTAGGAAATTACATCAAGCTTTATAAGATGATGTGCTTGTATCGGACATGTATTCAGAATGAGAAAACACCATTCTTCTTCTTTTGACACTATTATGTAGATGGCAAAAGAAGAAGAGGTGGAACAAATACTTGATATGGAAATAAAAAGAGAAGAGTAAACCATGGGATTAAAAGTATGAAAGATCTACAGGAATCAACAATGCAGTATTCAAGATGAGGAACAATGGTTTTTGTCCCAGGTACTAATTTTCTGGAGGATTAGCATGTCTAATAGCTAAGACAGGTAGTATCAAAATTGTTATTTATGACAATACTTAATTGTTATAATTGTAGATTTGGGGGGTAAAACACATGACAGCATCAAAGCTGAAAGCTGTCAGCAACTCATAGCTGATGCCTTGTGCCAGGATCGGTGAACCAGAGCTATCCTGACCCCACTCTTTGTGGTGCCTCTAGTAACAAACTTATCAGTCTTGTCTGGCCAAGCAAATATGGATCAAGAGGGAAGGCAACCTGGTACTAAGAAATGCAGTGCTAAGGTCTAAATGTGAAAATTTAAAATAAAAAAAAGGAAAAAGTGATATGGTAACAACATATTGTAGGTGAGAAACAAAACAAAAGTAGACCAATGTTTCAGCCAAGGACTTCCGCTGGAACAACAACCTGTTTTATTTCTATTTAATTTGTTTGTTGTTCCAGCTGAAGGGCTTCTTGGCAGAAACATCGTTCTACTTTTGTTTTATTTCTCACCTACGTAAAGCTGTTACTATACCACTTTTTCTTTTTTTAAAAATGTTAATTATTATCATCAGCTTTACAGCAGCTTTGCATTTCTATGCATCTTGGTGCATCTTTATGTCTTTACCCCTGCGATCTAATGTGTTTGGCCGAAAGGCACAAATATCGCGGTTCTACTCCAAACCACAACATAACACATCTACACCCACTTAATATCCTATCCTTTTAAGGGCGGATGATAAATAGACTTATATGTTTCATTAGTCATTGGGTAAACACAAAAAGAAACATTTTTATTGCAGCTTTTAAACAAATGAAATAAAAAATACATCTTCATCCCCAGATATTTATATACAAATTATCATTTCCTGTGTGTTACCGGGGCCTCATTATGAGGGAAGTAAAGAATAGTAACTCTGTGACCTTCCAGGCATGTCGTAAGAGGCGACTAAGGAGGTTGATTGATGGCTTGACAAGCTGTAATTGTAAAAAAGTATTGTTATGGAAACAGAGCCATAGATTTTAGAAGCTGTGATCTCTGCAATATGAGCCATTTTGGCATGCAAGGTTTCTGTTTTTGAGATTGTGATTCTGCCCTATGTGCCGTCTTCGGCTCGAAAGGACAATAGATAGATAGATAGATACATTATTATTCTACACCAAGATTAATGTAACAGTATTTCTCATGGTTGACAATGTATGTCTCACAATAGCAATTGACATATCATATGGCACTGTGTTCTGCTTTGTATGCGGGGACTATGTCTACGATTCACAGCTGGAGGATCTAGCAAAGTTCCAGTGCCAGGTGGCCTCTCAATCTTTAGGTAACTACTGTATTTATTTATACCTCATAATATGTTATTTAATATTTTGTCTATTTGCTGCTTGCAGGTGATAGATACTTCATGATTTTGTCATTGAGAAACAGAATTACATGAAAACTTTTATGTTTTTTAAGTTGTTACCTTGGAATTTATAAGATTAAAGTTCAATTTGTAGATTTTTATCTTAGCTTAGTTTTCTATGTTTAATTCATGTATTTTAAAAAAAAAGGGGGGGGGGAAGAGTAGGAACCTGTTTTCTTATTTATCGCATTTTCTAGATTGGGGGAGGGTGTGTGTTAAGTTTTTTTTTTCTGAAATGAGTGTTTTATTCTCACTTTTGTTTTTCCACCTGGATGGTGTATGTTAAAACTTAGGAGTAGATAGTAAATAAACATTCTGTAACAATATTGCAGTAACTGCCATTTCTCTTACTTCAGTTTCTTATAAAATTATTATATGCCAAGAATAGTATGACATTAGTCATCTGCATTACACAGACTTTTAATGCTATATGCAGGTCTTAGACAAAGATTTTTCCCCTGGCAACCAACAGAGGAGGAGATGATTCTGTTACGATGTAATCCAAAACGCAGACGTGTGACAGAGTCTTCTCACATAGGTAATCCACATTGACTTTAGTCTGTATTCTTCTACCTTCATATGTAAAGATTGACAAATTATGGATGTCTTATTTTGTTGTAAAAGATCTTTACAAGGATTGAAAACTGCTAGAATAAAAATTTAGATAAGAGAAAGAGTATCTGGGTCTATGCCCTATGGGCCTGCTATGGCCCAAAAGGTCAATAGATAGATATATATTTTAGGCTTTTTTAAAAATATAATTCTTGCTCAAAAGATTGATGTTTTTCTTACAAATATTCAATCATTAAAGAAGTTTAATGCCTTGGTACTTGAAATTCACAGAAGAGTGGGAAGAGTTTTGTGGAGAGAGAAATATTGATTTTCTGAAGCACCTGAAAATGAAGAAAGAATTGAGTGCAATCAAAACAAGACAAATAAGATACTGTGAACATATAAAAAGCTCAAAGAAAACACTGAAACTCAGAAAGAAAACGTATATGGAAACAAAAGGCAGACAAAGGTTAAAATGGGCTAAATATATCAGGAGGTGTATTGAGAATCAGTCATAAAGAGTCATCATCATCAAGTACCATGCCTGGCGGTGTGGTGATTATGTCTCTTCATAACTTTCAATCTCAACAGATATTTATTACTTCTGTTGTTGACCTTCTGCCGAGCCATTCTCTTAAGCTGTCATATATCTTTTCTCATTGCTTCCCTTTATCTCTTCATCCCTCGATTTTCCCAGTTGTTACAATATATTCCAGCTGTTCCCTTCTCATTACATGGCCAAAGAATGATGATTGTTTCTTCCTAATATTGGAAATTAGCCCTCTCTTTGCTTTGGGCCTCTTTCATTACTCTTCTTAGCTGTCCATGGCATTCTCATCATTCTTCTGTAAAGCCACATTTCTATGGCCTCCAGATTATTTCTTATCTGTTGTCCTATTGTTCATGATTCACATCCATATGTTAAAAAACTGGCTCTACATAACATTTAAGAATCATACAGAGTACCATCAAGATAAGAGACTATAGAATATGTGTTCAACATTAGCCAACCTTTACTTTGGATATGGCACATGGTGACAGTAATGACTTTAATAAATTCTTGGCAGTAGTCTTGCTGTTAACTTTGTAGTTCTTCTATATCTGTGTGATGATTAAATTTGAAACTTTTATATACAATCTGGTTGTAAATCTTGTCCTAACTTACTTTCTATACAGACTTTGTCAGAGACAATCTGTGAGGTTATCAAAACAATTATAAAATCATTTTGAAATTAAAACCCAGGTCACATGAAAAAAAGATATATATCATACACTATCAAGATAATATGAAGTTACAGTCATACAGGAGGATACAGCCGACTGTAACATCATCTGTGTGACAAATACAGAAATGCTGAAACAGATGCTTACAGATAAACATCTGTTGCCGACATGTCTGACATTCATTAACATAACTTGTATATAGCCTTGGTGGTTGAGTGGTTAGAGTGCTCACTTCCTGATCAGAAAGGCCCAGGTTCAGGGGTTCACTCAGCTCTTTAAAAATGGGTACCAGAGATTTTTCTGCATAAAGATGGCCTTGTGTGATACCGACACATCAGCTGAAAATGTGCAGTGGTCATAGAAAAATATTGTCACTAATATCGTCTTCCCTAAACACCTAGCAAGACATGGCGGGAACCTTTTCTACATAGCAATATGGCAGCATCCACTTTCCTCTATTTTTCTTATGAACTTATCTTCATAATCATCAATGTGGACAACTAGAAATGGACAGTGAAGAATGTTAGAACTCGTTACAAAATCTTAGAGCTAACAACATCAGGCAAATATCTGACTATAATAAAACCTGACTGCTAACATTGTTTAATTTAATATAAAGGTCTCAGGGGTTTGATAAACCTGGGCAACACTTGCTTCATGAACTGCATTCTGCAATCCCTGGCACACACCCCGATTTTACGAGATTATTTTATGGCTGACAAACATGCCTGTTTGAAGACAGATGAATCTGAGCAGTGTCTTGTCTGTGAGATGGTACAGTTGTATCAAGAGGTATGTTATTCTCTTTGTTTGCAATAGAAATTTGAATGATATCATTAACAAATTCACTGCACTCAATTGCTGGTTCTATTCATGGAACTAGTTTCATTGCAGTTATGAATTCTGGTTAGATTTTGTTATTTGCTCTCAGTGATACTGTTCTTTATTGTTATTAAAAATGTTGTATTCAGTATATTTTTTTTTCTTTCTCTCTCCCTCACTTATCTTTCTCTCGTCCTTTCCAACCCCAAAAAACTGTGATTCTTTTTTTTTTGGTCATTTAAGTCGTCAGGCATGAGCCAGTTGTGATGGCCTGAGCCATGACTGATCAAATCTGACATCATCTTCTTCTTCTACCTTTTTAGCTCCCAGTGGAGCATAGGTCTTCAACAAACACTTTCCAAGTCGTTCTGTTTTTTGCCATTCTTTTAAGATCATTCCATGTCTTCCTGATCATCTTCATCTCTGCTTCTATCTGTCTTCTCCACGAAATCCTTGGTCTTCCTCTTTGTCTTTTCCACTGGGGATTAAAAAAAAGGGCCTGTTGTGTAATGCTCTCAGTTGGCTCAGTGTGTGTCCTATCCGGCGCCATCGTCTTCACTGTGTCTCTTTATCCACTGGTGTTTGACTGGTACATTTCCATAATTCTATGTTAGTGATTTTGTCCTGCCATTTCCATCCTTTTATCCTGCATAAGCATCCATTAATGAAAGTCTGTATCTTCTGTGATTATCAATTATGTCTGTGATTGTCAATTTTGTTGTTCTCCATGTTTCACAGCCATATAATAGGACCGCCTTAGCATTTGAGTTGAAAATTTTTATTTTAGTATTATAAAATACTATAATACTAATACTAATATACTAAAAAATCTGACTTCAGGCAACATTATAACTCAATAGATGCTCTGCAATAAAATGAGGTTTTATGCATTATAACTTTACTATAGTTTGTTCAGAAATTCGTGCCCACAAAGTTTATTAATTATTTCGGAAACTGTTTGATGGATTTCTGTAATTCTTTTTCGTGAAATCTTATTTTTTTTCATCGACCTTCAGTCTGATTATTTGCCCTACTGTCATGCATTTAGGAAAGATTTTTGCTTATTTGAAGTATATAAAATATGATTTTATTGCACATACAAAATTTTAGGATTTTACAATACCCACATTTGTTGTAAAATCAACTCACCATTTAAAAAGGCAAATTTCACGTGCTATCCGCACAATCTTAGCACCATTTCGCACTCATAACTTGTAAAATGCACACCACTCCAAACTGTTTGTTTGGTCATTTCATTTCCGGTTTCTTGTTAAATTGGTCTAGAGGTGTATTTTTACAAAATATTTACTATTAATGTATATTCCTTTAACCATGACTCCACGTCACTCTTTCGGATGAAAGAGTTGAGATGGGCACAACCAGAAATGAGAGACATAGTGGCTGTGTAAGAGATCTAATTAACCAACACAGAACTGGAGTCATCAGTCTCTGGACACTTCGGGACTTGCTGAGGAGGGGATCTGAGCACCTATGGACATGTTCAGAGTGCAATGATGATGACCCGCTAATAACTCAATTTGTAAGCTGTTGTGAAGTGACTACTTGATTTTTAAAACCATGAAGAGTTTAAAGTGTAAATTCATCAATATGCAAAAGGTAACTGTGTTATTGTACAGGCAATTTTGCAATGAATCTAAAAGGGGTCGGTTATATTACGATATTAAAAAAAAAACAGAACACAGGCAGCTCTAAATATAGATAGAAAGTCTTTCAATCCATGGATAGGACATAACTTTGACTCTGCAGATGCGGCGGTCAAGCAAGAAAGAAAAGTTAAAGTTGATGATTTTGACAAAAGATGTTATTAGATGTGAAAATGTTTGAATCGAATCAACGTGCTACACTGCGCAAACTTAAAGTTCGAATGCAATTAGAATGTGATATTGAAATGTAAAAAACAACTCTTTGGAAGATCGTAAGAGACATTGGTTTCACTTTTTGAAAATCTGCTAGTGGTAGAAATATTATTTTTGAAAAACCACACCTGATAGCAGTCCGAAGTAATTACTTGAGGCAGATCCGTGAGCAACGAATGGAAGGCTATGATATAGTATGTTTGGATGAAATGTGGGTCAAGGCTCATACATATGAGAAAGAATGACAATCAGTTGACAGAGAGAATAAAAGAAGCATTCCCAGCAGCAAAGGACAACTCATTATATTGGTACATACTGGCAATAGAGAGAATGGTCTTGTTAATGACACACAACTTATTTTTCAATCACTACAGGGACTACCACACTGAAATGAATGGACGAATTTTCAGAGACTGGATAGAGAACACTATACTCCCCATTCTGGATAGACCTTCATGTCTTGTAATAGACAATGCATTCTATCATAATGCGGTAGCCATGGAGGACAAAGTTCCTAATTCATCAAGCACAAAAGATCAAATCATCACACGGCTTAGAAAAGAAAATGTTTCCTTTCAAAACATCCAGTTAAAACCAGAGTTATTGCAACTTGTTAGACAAACTAAGAAGACAAAGTTATATCAGAATGATAAAATAATTGCAAAGTATGGCCACACATCTCTTCACATACCACCTTATCATTTGCACCTCAACCCAATAGAACTTGTGTGGGCTAAAGTCAAAGGGCAAGTTGTTGTGCAGAACACAATCTTTAAAATTTGTGATGTTAAAGAATTGGCGCATGATGCCCTCTCAACGATAGATATTGAATACTGGAGAAAATGTGACGACCATGTGCTCAGAGAAGAAGAACAATACTGGCAACGAAGTGGATTGCAGTTTGTCCAACCGATAACAGTTGTTAACTATTAGAGACGTCTGATATCTCGATAGATACGAGACGATAGATAAGTTGGAATGACTTATGTATGACATGTGCACAATTTTGTTGATGACACTCTTACTATTTGCTGACTATGTGTGTTTGATGTTCTGGTTGTTCCATATATTTTGTTGGCACGCCTATTTGGCGAATATGTGTGTTTGATACTTTGGTCAAAGTTTATCTATCTCTATGACAAAGATATAAAATCAAATGAAAAACTTGCCTTCTTCAATGTGATATGGATACGCTTTTGGCTTGCATTGTTAGAAAATTAACATAATTTACAGTAAAATGTAATGTTCAGAGCATGCAGTTTGATATTTTCCTAAAATTATATAACAAAAAAAACGATTTGTGAAAAATTCAGACTACCTTTGTACTTAAATGTTATAAAATCTGAAGGCCGGTGAAAAAAATAAAATTTCATGACAAAGAATTATAGAAATTCATCAAACAGTTTCTGAGATAATTGATCAACTCTGTGGGCACGAATTTGTGAACGGACTATAGTAGAGCGAGCACCTATACAAATTTGTTTCTCTGATGTGTCTCCACCACAAAGTGGTAGAGGGGCCTGTGTGCCCATATCCCCAAGAGCTGTTCTAATGGTAATAATGCTACCAAGGAATCACCCAAATGGACAGGTCAAAGGGCTGGGACTAGCAAAAGCGAGACACAAACATGTTGAAATCGGACACACTGGGCTATTTCTTTAATCATCCTATTTTGCTTTCATTATTACCAGTTTATTTCCATAGAGCTGTTATTAAAGGTTTCTGTTTTTTTTTTTCAAATTTCTTAAACTGCTCATTTGAATACAACTCTCTCAGGACAACTTTCTCTTGTGTTATCAGCACCCCAGTTTCTGCAAAAGTAAAAATTATTAAACAATATTACAACCTTGATCACAAGCTTCACAAATGTGGACAGTCATCAAAGACAATGAAACTGGAGAAGACATACATTGCAGAAGTCAACTGAGAGCATTACACAATAGGTTTTTTTTTTTTAAATCCTCAGTGGAAGAGACAAAGAGGAAGGTAAAAAATACTTGGAAGAGGTAAACAGATGATTAAGATGGGAAGACATGGAATGATCTTCAGAAAATAGCACCTACAAAACATCTTGGAAAATGTTTGTTATAGACCTGTTTTCTACTAGATGTTGAAAGAAAGAAAAAAATGAGAGAGAGAGAGAAAGAAAGAAGACTAATTTACTCAGTAATAGGTGAAAACTAAGAAATGCATAAACCATTTTTTTCCCCATTTCTCATAATTTATTCAGTGGTTGGCATGCGATTTGTGAAGATAAATATTTGTGTTATTCTAGTGTATAAATACTAGCATATCTTCTGTATGTGATCTTAACAGTTGTAACAATAAGTCAATAAATTTGTCTAACAGTTTGTGTGATATGATTATCACAGAGATGTGTGTCTGCAAATGATAACCGAAATGTGAAATAATCAAAATAATTATAGCTTTAAATATTTAAATTAAACACACTTTAAAATAATGACATTAAATATTTTTGTAAATGAAAAAATACATATCCATGAAATAAATAATTTAATAATTTTCTAAATTACAATTACATTTTTGTTGCAGCCACACTTACCTAATTATCTCAAAGTTTTTACTATACTTTATTCGCCATAACACATACAGCTTCCACATAAACTACAAAATAACATTTCAGTATTAAATTAGATATCAACTTAAGGATAAAGACTTAGAGGTGAGGAGTTACATGTGATGTTAAAGTATTCCCAGAAATGATTGTATTACTTATTTCATAGAATTTTGTGAATAAAAACAAATTTTTAAATAAAATAACAATTTAGACATCAAACTATAATTGCCATATACAAGACAATGATATGTTCAGTAGCTGTAAAATGAATTAATATTTCTGCAAGAGAAAAAAAATATATACATTAGGTGTCATTTTTTGTTTGTTTAATCATTGCACCCTCTAAAATAATTACTTGTGAAATGAAATGGGAAAGAAAAAAAAAGCTGCAACAAAATTAGAAAGGATAAATTAGGAAATGAAACCTTGAGAAAAATAGTAAGTATAGCATCAACTATTGACCTTATTGAACAACAAAGAATGCAATGGTTTGGACATCAGGCCAGAATGAAACCTGATGTCCAAACCTGCAGTTTGGAGCATATTATATGAAAACATATAGAGCTAAGGGGAAACCCAAAAAGAGATGGGTAGATAGAATCAAAGAGACAGATTAAATTTAACATGATGACCCATCTTACACAAGTAAGCAAAGGCCAAAAAATTACACATTCCTCCTCTTGGTGACACTGCACAGTAAAGCAGTAAGAATGAAAGAAAGAAGACTCCACAGAATGGTGTGAAATGCTGCTTATGCTTTTGTGTGAACTATTGTATTGGAAAAATTCCATAATTGCTATCTATCTATCGTCCTTTCGAGCCGAAGACGGCACATAGGGCAGAACCACAATCTCAAAAACAGAAACCTTGCGTGCCAAAATGGCACATATTGCAGAGATCACTGATCTAAAATCTATGGCGCTGTTTCCATAACAATACTTTTTACAATGACAGCTTGTCAAACCATCGATCAATGGAATATAATTGGGATATAATTGCTATACTCACATATTAATGACAATATGTACAAAAGCATAATCATATCATTATTATAATTTGTGTGTTTTTCTCATTAGTTCTATTCTGGCTCTCGGACCCCATATATCCCATATAAATTGCTGCACCTCGTATGGACTAATGCTAGACATCTGGCAGGATATGAGCAGCAGGATGCTCATGAGTTTCTGATAGCTGCTCTTGATGTGCTGCACAGACATTGTAAAGGTATTTTGTTGAAGCTGCTTCTGCCACCGCCTTCTTCCTTCCAACTCCCTGTAGAGCATAGGTCTTCAACAAACACTTTCCAAGCCCTTCATGTTTCTTGCCATTCTCTTTAGCTCGTCCATGCCTTCTCCATCTTCTTAATCTCTGCTTCCATCTGTTTTCTCCAAGAATATTTTGGCCTTCCCCTTCGTCTCCTAGGAGCAGGAGGAGGTATGTTTACAGCTCTCAGAAAAATTGACTAATAATCAACAGGAAAAAAAAACAAAGAACAATATATGGTCTGAAACAAGATCGAACTTGTACTCCATGACACAGCGCCTTGCCACGAAAAGATGGCAGAAACAGAGTACGGGTTTGATCCTGCTTCGGACCATATATCGTTCTTTGTTTTTTTCCTGTTGTTGATTATTTGTCATTTTTTCCGAGAGCTGTAAACATACCTCCTCCTCCTATGATTCGCTAAATTATCGCCTCGGAAGTTTCCCTCTACAATAATATTAATTTATTATTGTCTCCTTTGTCTCCTACCTTGGCGATTCCCAAAAAAAGAGCATGTTGAGTAATAATCTAAGTTTGTTTCTTCAGTGTGTGCTCTATCCAGTGCCATCATCTATGTCCACTGGTATTTTTCTGGTACTTTCCCATAGTTCTAAGTTAGTGGTTTTGCCCTGACATCTCCATCAATTTATTTTGGGCAAGCATCTTTTAATGAATGCATGTATCTTCTTCATTATTGTCATTTTTGTTGTTCTCCATGTTTCACAGCTATATAATAGGAGTTTGGTGTTACAAATTTTGGTTTTTAACCTAATTTATTTGGATTTCCATATGTTTCCTAGTGCAATGAAAGACCTCTTGCTTTTTGCATCCTTATTTTGATATAATTCTGTGTTCCTCCTTTTTCTATATTACTGCATATATATATATATATATATATATATATATATATATATATATATATATATATATATATATATATATATATATATATCTATTGTCCTTTCGAGCTGAAGACGGCACATAGGGCAGAACTACAATCTCAAAAACAGAAACCTTGCGTGCCAAAGCAGCACATATTGCAGAGATCACTGTTCTAAAATATATGGCGCTGTTTCCATAACAATACTTTTTACAATGACAGCTTGTCAAGCCATCGATCATATATATATATATGATTTAAGCAGCTTGTGTAGCCAATGTTGAAAGTGATTTAAGTCTTGAATTGTTTTGACATTTTTTTTTTTATGCTATGAGAAGTTAGAAAGCAGTAGGCAGTGTTGTTGATATATAAATTTGGAATTCAAGTGGGTCCAACGCACACAATAGCAGTTGGGCTGAACGTGGTCACTGAATCATAGCTAGCTGACTGCTTGTGTCTAAATCAGTGAGTCACAATTGATAAAAATATTACTTGGGGGGGATTGGTTGGTCTCGAGACAGAGAGGTTGTGAGTTCAAATCTCGGCTGCACCGGTTATGATTTTTATTTGTGATTTCTCTATGCAGTCACCACCCTTTGTCTCATCAGCAGACCCAGCTTGAAATGTCAATTACTCATTGGTGGAAAAAAATATATGAGTACCTCCAAAGTAAGAGTTGTCTGCCTGTATGGCGAGGGACCCCTGTGCATACGGCTACCAGTGAAAAATGGATCAACACGCAAAATTCAGTTCCTAGTCTCAAGGGACTTTGCCGGAGGTGAAAGCTGGCGACCTAGCCCCTGTGGTGGGCCTGAAGTAGATTAGCCTTACTGTTTAAAGCTATATTTAAATGACTTATACATTCAAAATCCTCTTTTTTTTTTTAATAAAAAAAAAATAAAACATTCAGTAAAGTAATTATTACAATATTTGAAAAAGGCACAACTATTGTGTCTAAATGTGCTGACAAATAAAACTCACCACATTCCAAAACTTGTGGACGTTTATTTGGTGTATAAATAGTAAATAACCATATGGTATCATTTAGGGAAGTCCCCTATATTAAAAGAAATTTCAAATGGGCAAGATCTGAATTAAAGATAAGCAGAATTGGCTGAATTAACTGAGAGTATTACACAACAGTCCCTTTTTTGGAATCCCCAGGGGAAAAGACAAAGAGGAAGACCAAGGAATTCTTGGAGAAGACAGATAGAAGCAGAGATGAAGATGATGGGGAAGACATGGAATGATCTTAAAAGAATGGCAAAAAACAGAACGACTTGGAAAGTGTTTGTTGAAGACCTATGCTCCACTGGGAGCTAAAAAGGTAGAAGAAGAAGAAGAATTGGCTTTTTTTTGTTAAGTTAAAGTATATGTTAGAATTATTTTCATAGCAAAAATAAATAAATAACTAATAAGTATCAACTCGGGAACCTAATAGTTCATAGATTCAGTATTAAATATTATTAGTAAAAATAACAAAATCTTAATCACCTTTTCAGTAAGTGTAAACTTTTACAATTCATTGAACTCTCACTTAATGGAAATGAGAGTTTCATAAATGTAAATAAGAAAGTAAAAAGTAAAGGTTCCCTCCATACCTTGCTGAGCATATGGAGAATATGGTGTTACTGACCACACCAGGCCGCCTTTATTTCCCAGACAAATCTCTGGTACCAATTTTTAGAGGCTGGGTAAACCCCAGAGCCTTGTTAGTCCGAAAAAAATATCAGCCATAGCTGGGGATCGAACCTGGACCCTTCTGGTCAGGAAGCAAGCACACTAACCACTCAGCCACCGAGGCTTGTATTTGTAAATAGGCATCTATTAATTTTAGAATGTTTTACACAGCAAAATTATTCATAATTTTCAGGGGGGAAAAATGTTCAATAATGAATAATTAGAAATAAATATGCACAAACAATAATCTGGACCATCTGGGAGGTATGCAATGGATGGCTAAAAGGAGTAATATGTTTTGAAAAAGACCAGAATTCTAATGAAAGTGTACATTACCATGTTATGTGTTCTCATATCCATTATAGAAACCTGTTTATTATGACCATAGGAGGTTTGTTTTGTTTAGATGTCACATTTTTTCCTCTTCAGAAATGACTGACATTAATGAGAGCAAACCACATCAATGTAACTGCATCATTGATAGAATTTTTACTGGTGGGTTGCAGTCAGATGTCACCTGCAAGCAGTGCAAGTAAGTGTTTTTTTTTTTTTTTTTAAATATTTCAATTCTTAAGGTAGATAGTCATTGCGGTCATCTGAAATTTGTCATATCTGATATATCTATTATCTTAAATCAAACCCAGACTGCCGAAGGTGGAGTGTGTCAGCCACAGCACAGGTTTAGGGTAAAAAATCAGGACACACACACATATGAGAACAACCATGTGACCAGCTCATCTTGTGTCATAATATTGCTCATTACATTCATTACCTCAATTGAAAACAGGGACAGTGTTACTGTTAGGTTTATTTGTTGAATCATTTCACAGTTTAGTGGATTAAGGAGGTAAAACAGAACAGATTCGGACCAGGCACAACCTACATGTGAACAGTTAAAACAAAACATAAACTTTGTTGTTGTCATACAAGATATCAGAAGAGTATTTCATAAATAAACATGTAATTTTTTTTTTACTCTACACTCATTGATATAAAAAAAGCAGTAAGACTGAGATGCATCCTATCACCAAGCTTGTTCATTCAATACACTGAGCAGATCTTTAAAAAACACAGAAATGCCAGGTCTCATCTTGATTCATATAGTTGTTCCTACTGGTTATGGTTATGTAAGGCCTCTGTATCACTGCAAACGAATTAAAATCTATAGTTGATCAACCACCAGTGCCATCATCCAAATTAATATCTCATCTCCCAAACATAGAAAGGTAGCTGCAGTCCATAGCAGTTTCAGCACACACCAAAAGACATAAAGCGAAATCGCACAGAAAGTGAACACAGCCATCTGTTCCTTGTCATATGATATCATCACTCATCGGAATATCGAAACACAATCAAAATGGTTGAAGCGCACAGCTCACGGTGTGCACAGAGCACTTAACTCAGTAGCTCTGGCAGTAAGCCAGACTTAATGTTGTTCCTACTCCTTCATGGTACAGGGCAAAGAGTCAATTTTTCATAATCATAAGACTTTGAATGCTGGAGAAGAGTCAGTCATGTAGAGTTGTTGCTTATTGTTCAATCTGATAACGAGAGTGACGGATACCATCAACTATCAAGGAGGGATCAAGTCATCATACTTCGCCCACGCACTGGCCACAATAGAATAAGAAATCACATGTTCACCAAATTCAAAATATGCACAACCAGCCTATGCCACTGTACAATATGACTACAAAACATGTTCTACAGGATTGCCCCCAGTGCATAGTCTTGAGAAGAGCAATGTGGTCCACACCCACCTCCCTGGAAGAGAAAATATATGGGGCAATCGATTCACTTAGACAGCTGAATTCATGAGAGAGTCTGGAATCCTACTCTGATTGAGTCTTAATCGCAGAGAGAGAGAGAGAGAGAATCTGATAATTGATGTGCTGCTTGTATGTAAGCAAACAAAGAAAGAATATCTTTTGAAATAATGAAATTAAGCAATCTCTTATCTAGTGAAGACAAACAATATTAATTGTTATATGATGTTTCAGTAATGTTTCAACAACGATAGACCCTATCTGGGACATATCACTAGACCTTGGACCTGGATACATTCATCCCGCTTCTGGTCTTCCACCTTCCATGACAACTCCTGCTGCACCAAAGTCTGACAGCAGCAACACTGTACCACCATCTACCTCACAGTCGACCTGTTCCACAGAGCTGTCTCACTCCCCAACCCCAGGTACCTGCAGCCTATTTTAGTATATTCTATTTTGTTGTTTTTGTAGAAAGATCTGTTATTGTATGTAACTTTTAGATATAATAGACACAATGAACAAAATCTTGATGCTGGTTAAACATATAATGCAGAAATAGGTAAGAGACTTAATAGTTACTTTTAGAATGCTTTTTGTGAATTGCAAGACTAAGAAAACATGAAATGAAAGAAAATTGTAAGAAAGCAGCATTTTCTCTCTTGATTTTCTCATCATTTGTCTTTTGAGACATTAACACAGCTCTGCTGTTTTATTGAGTTATTTGTGGGTCATTACAATTGCGTTCCGAACATGTCCGTAGGTGCTCAAATCTCCTCCTCAGCAAGTCTCGAAGCGTCCAGCAGCTGACAACTCTAGTTCTGTGTTGGTTGATAAGTCTTCTTAAACACCCACTAACTTTCTTGTTTCTGGCTGTGCCCATCTTAACTCCAATCTCTTTCATCCGAAGGAGTGACGTGTCCTTCCACATCTTGGAGAGCAGCTCTGCTATTTGTGTGGATTTAATATGTTTTTTCATTGTATTAATTTATTACTGGTAACATTAGTGCCTTATCATCTACAAAGAGAAGCTCACTGAATGTTTTAACCCTCCCTACATTACAATTTCCTCATAAAAATTCCTTCTCCATACCTTTCTAATTACTATTTCCGGTGACCCCTGAGCGTTGAATTTGTTTCATTTGACGTTGGGCTTTTTTGTTTTCAAGTGTGTCGTAAAAGGTACGACAGTATCATAGGAAGGAGGCTGTTTTATTTTAAAATAAATTTTGCCAATATTCCAATTTTTTTTCCTTCCTTTTTTTTTAATCTCATGACGGGTGAAATTACATTGGTGAGACATCAAAGAAATTATTGTAGCAAAGGGTAACCAGCGAACGACACTTTGAGAGAGCCAAACATGTGACTGGATTGACAGACTTACGTCATTCTGTATGAATAGACAATGCAATACCTCTGGCAGCCGCAGCACGATGCGTTAGAATTTCAGGCCATAAATCTTTCATAACCCAGGAAATGATTACAGCATCCGATTCCAGTGTGTGTCTCTGCTTGGGTAAACACACAGTTGTGTAGCAAAAATTCAAAGAAAAACTACAAAAAAATCCACAGTGTGAAATAATAAACTCGTTCTTAAGTTCACCTGGATCTTGTGGTAACTCTCCTGTATTTAGATATCTCTCGGCTAACATGAAGATCCGGGAGTCACTCCAGGGCTGCCAATTCCATCTCGTCCTTCATTTCGAACGTACGGGCGTATTAGGGATATACGATCGTCTATCATGATAACATCATAAAAGTTACTACAACTTGAATGTTACATTTGGGCTTCATCAATAGTAGTTCCACAGATATGTATTGTAGTCTAGGGTTAAACATCCTAGTTGCTCTTCAGAAATGGTAAAAAGCCTCTGTTAGTTCTTAATTTTCATTGGCTGTTTTGGTATATGGAGCTCAGTGGTTAGTGAACTGGACTACAAAGGACAAGGGGTAGGGTTTGATCCCAATCGACAGCTTCCAGGTTCACCCAGCCTTAAATGGGTACCAGATTTTTTTCTGGGAAAGTAAAGCGGCACGGGCGAAATACCAACCACATTACCCCAAAAGTCTTGTGCTGAAGGTCTGTCAAATTTATGGTCACCAACACCATATATGGGGGCTCTACTTTTTTTTACTTTGGTATATGCTTTTATGGGAGCCGCGATAGCTCAGTGGTTAGTGAACTGGACTACAAGGGGTAGGGTTCGATCCCAACCGACAGCTTCCGGGTTCACCCAGCCTTAAATGAGTACTGGATTTTTTTCTGGGCAAGTAAAGCAGCACGGGCGTAATACCGACCACATTACCCCAAAAACCATGTGCTGAAGGTCTGTAAAATATAGGGTCACTAACACCATATTTCCCTATATGCCACTTGGTGTGATGGGGGTACTTTACTTTTTTTTATTATATGCTTTTATGTAGGTTAATTAGAAAGGTTATTAGAAAGAAGAATTGTATGAAAAATATTTAAAAAAAAAAAACAGATAGATCAAATTCACCAACAAAATACTTAGAAATATCTTGGAAGGTCTTAAGATGACAGGAAAAAATCAAGGATGAGAAGCTGAGAAAGACAGCCAAGGAACATATAGGACAACATAACAAAGTCATTAGAAATAAATTAAGTGCTCAAACAACAAAATGGTCATGGAATGTATAGGCTGGCAAAAACCACAGGCATGATGTGTAGTGATGATCATGTTCTTATTTAACTACATAATAGTAATAAAATATTTGCTGGCAATAATTATCTTCAAGGTTGGGAACCCATACTCCACCTCATCGTGGTGCCTGCTCTAATCAGTCTAGCATGGCCAAATAAGTAGGGATCAAAGAGGAGAGACTGTTCATTGCTTTAGTAGTCAACGGGTGAATAGCAGAAACAAAGAAATAATTTTGGTTGGTATCCATGGTGTAGAGCTTTCAAGCAGGTTGTCACATAAACATAAAGCTGTTGTATTAGATATGTTTTACGTATTATTCATATTCTTTGCCAGTTTTTGGTTTACGTTGCAGGATAGCAAACAACTGTATAGGACTTAATGGATATGTTGATGGCCTCTGATCTGGCCTTGACTAAATACGTAATAGTTGTATTGACAAAGTTAACCAACCAGATAGGACAAGGTATCTCATAGCATTACTATTTTTGGGGAGTGGAGTCTAGGGCATATTGGATGCCTTTCCCGACTTTTGTATTTAAAAAAAAATTTGGCATGAAAAGTGTCCCCCATCAGATATGGTAAAGCAAAGAACTTCATCACGCATGCCAAGTGGCGTATAGGGAATATGGTGTTTGTGACCATAATTTTTATAGACCTTCGGCACATGATTTTTGGGGTAATGTGGTCAATGTTACGCACATACTGCTTTACTTTCTCAGAAAAAAAATCCGATACCCATCTAAGGCTGGATGAACCCAAAGCATTTGATCAGAATCGAACCCAACCATTTGTCCATTGTAATCCAGTTCACTAACCACTGAGCTATTGCGGCTCCCCCATTAGATATAAACATATATATTGAGAAGAAGGTCTGAACACCAATGGATATGTTTGAAGAACAAGGATGGTGATCATAACCTAACATATATTTTATTCTTTTGCAGTTGCATACACCTCTAGGCATCAATATTAATTAATCAGTTTGAAGAAGGGTTTGTTAGTTCAAAGCTGTTGACATCTCCATATATTTGTATTCAATACTCATATTTTGCTATTCAGAAAGTAATTATCAGTACATCTTCCTGACTTGTTCAGTTGTCATACATGCCCAGCTGCAGCAGACACCTACAAGCTTGGGTTAATTTAATTAGATACCTTTGATTCCACTATAACAGAATGATACAAATGTGCTCTCTTTCAGCAGCAACACCAGGTAATATAACTTTGTAATAAACTTACTATGTTTATAAAAAGACCTGCGGTATGAAAAATTATTATATCACTTGTTTCATTTGTATTTGTTTTAGTAGCTTACATCTTTTGTATTTGTTTTAGTAGCTTCCATCTTTTGTATTTGTTTAGGTTTCACAAACAGCCCAGGAAACTATGAACCTACCTCACTTGTAGAATGTCTGAAAAGGTCAGTTTGTCATCAGCTCCTTGCTACTGTGTCCTCCAACTAGTGCCTGTTTCATTTTTTTTTTTTTTTTTACATGCATTACTTTCAACAGAATAATCCCAAAGGAACCAAAAAGTAACAGAATATTAGTAATGTTTCTATTCAGTAGTTACTAAATATCTACCTTGATACTGTTTTAGAAAATAGTCAATATGTTTGCTTGGGGACAGTAACAAATTTGCAACCACTCTCTTTATTTCAAAGCTTTAATTTATGAATTCTTGCAGGTTATATTTTACAAGTTGCCATTAGCATTATTGTTCACTTGATTAAATAATATCCTCGGATTGTACAAAGTTATTACTCAATACTTATTATTATGTGTTTGTATGTTATCAGTTTTTGTATTGTATCATACCAGCATATGTTGTTGCAAGTTTAAAAATAATTATTTTCATCAGTATAAGTTTACGTTTCTTTTTTTGACTTGCAGATTTACAAAAACAGAACATTTAGGAAACTCTGCCAAAATAAAATGCAGTAAATGTCACAGTTACCAAGAGTCCACCAAACAGCTCACCATGAAAAAGTTACCAATAGTCGCATGCTTTCACTTGAAGGTTGGTGTCCATTTTAAATGTTCCTTTTAACTGCTAATGTTAAATAGAAATCTGTTAGTCTTACACAGATTTCTTCTTTCTATGTGACAAAGCAGTCAATGCCTTTTGTGTCTTAGGGCATGTTCCACAGGTTATGTTTCTTATTCTGCTGGTTCCTGGACTCAGCATGTCTCACAGAGAAATGAGTTGCCCTAATGTAACTATCTGTTAGTATGTTTTCCTCTGTAGCTTGTCTAGGATGAACCCTTTGTTTTCTTCTTTCTTTCAGCTCCCTGTGGAGAATAGGTCCTCAACAAACACTTTCCAAGCTGTTCTGTTTCCTGGTGGTCTTTTAAAATTATTCCATGTCTTCTCCAAGTAAATTTTGGTCTTCCTCTTTGTCTCCTCCCCTGGGTATTCCAAAAACAGAGCTTGTTGCGTAATACTCTCAGTTGATTTCTGCACTGTGTGTCCTATCCAGCACCATCATCTTCATTGTATCTCTTTGTCCATTGGTATTTGACTGGTACTTTCCCATAATTCTACGTTAGTGATTTTGTCCTGCCATTTCCATCTTTTTATTCTGCACAAGCATCCATTAATGAAGGTCTGAATCTTTGTGATTGTGAACCCTTTGTAGCAGTGGTCAATTGCTAAATCTGCCAAGTGATGATCCGTAGGGGTGTTAGGAGTATAACATTATCATTAGATCACATGTCCTTTGTAGAACGTTGCATTCACCACAGCCAGTCTGAAAGAATCTCTGTCTCTAGCCAGATCTCCCACAGAATGTTGCGTTCATCACAGCCCGTCTGAAAGAATCTCTGTCTCTAGCCAGATCTCCCACAGAATGTTGCGTTCATCACAGCCCGTCTGAAAGAATCTCTGTCTCTAGCCAGATCTCCCACGGAGCGCTGTGTTCATCACAGTCCATCTGAAAGAATCTCTGTCTCTAGCCAGATCTCCCACAGAGTGCTGTGTTCATCACAGCCCGTCTGAAAGAATCTGTCTCTAGCCAGATCTCCCACAGAGCACTGTGTTCATCACAGCCCGTCTGAAAGAATCAGTCTCTAATCAAATCTCCCACTTCTTCTGTTGTTATGTGCAAGGTCTCCTTGATATCTTGAAACCACCTTCTTGGTCTGTCCTTAATGTATCACCCAGTAACCATGCTTTTCATTATTGTGGTTTTCCAGACCGCTGTATCTTTTGATGTGGCCCTAGTATTTTATTTCCTCTGTAGAATGGTGTTAATAAGCCAGTACTTTTTAATGTTTAAATCTTTTAATAAATATGTATTCATTGCTCTTTTCCTTTATCCAGGGTATCTTAATGATCTTTCTGTAGCATTTTATTTTGAATGAAAATTGATTTTCTTCCTTCCTGTTTACGAGATTGTCCATGGTTCACAACTATATGTTGCTATTAGAAAGATGTAAGTATAACAGCCGAGCATATACTGTATGGTGTGTATATGTTTCATTCTAATCACTGGATACCTCAATTGAAAACATGGACAGTGTTACTGTTAGGTTTATTTGTTGAATCATTTTGAAGCTTAGTGAACTGAGGAGGTAAAACAAAACAGATTCAGACCAGGCACAACCCACATGATAACAGTTAAAACAATCTACAAGATGTCAGCACAAGTAAATATGTATTTTTTTTTTTACTCTACACCCATTGATATAAAATGAGGTGTATGACAGGATGAATCTTTAAAAATAGCACAGAGATGCCATGTCTAAACATTAATGGAAAGATAATCAATAACCTCTGATGATACATTATTACTAGCAGAAAATCCTAAAGATCTACAATTATTTAATGAAATAAACATGACAAGCAAAAAATATGGATGGGATATGAATATAAAAAAAGACTGTAACTATTATCATAAACAAAGATAATACTCAAAACCTAAAAGTGGGTATCAGTGTTGAAGGAATAGACCTGGTGACACAGAACATTGAAGTCTTTGAAATGTGGATTTATAGAAGAATTGGATGGAAAGAAAAGAAAATAAACGATGAAGTCTTAAAACAACTAAAAATAAAAGAGAACTACTAAATACAATTCAAACAAGACAAATGAGATTTTTGGGCCATGTTAAAAGACACAGCAGTCTACTAAAAATAATCTCAGTCTACTAAAAGTAATCTGGGATGGTAAATTACAAGGTAAAAGAGGCAGACCATGACTAACATGGACGAGTAACATTAAAAAATGGACAAGTCAGCCTATGACAACCTGCATCATCAAAGCAAGAGAGGAATGGCGCTCCATGGTAGCCAACCTTCAAAACACGTATTTAGCACATGATGTATTTTTTGACATACAACATGTAAATAAAAGTAAATGCAAAGGGTACTGTCACATCTTGAGTCAGTGTGTCATTGTTATGTGTTTTAGTCACCAGTAATCTTTCACATATGCGGCACACATACATACATTTCTGCTCTAGTTTAAGTAATTTTATTATGATCCAATGTTTTAGTGGATTCGTTATTATGGGGAAACATTTCTTACAATGTCTAATATGTTACCTTCTAGTGTTCAGGTCAGTTTATGGCAAAGCCATGATATCAGTGGCTTTAGGCTCAACACATCCATCTTTGGCCTGGGTTGATTTGCTTAACAATTTTTGCCTGGGCAGTGGTTTTTTTTTTGGGGTCTAATCTTTTAACTGCCAAGTGTTCTTTAACGATTGCAAATTACTCACAGGGTCCTGTTTTTTTTGCTGTTTTACAAGAGGGCTAGACATCAGATTCCCTACCCAGAGATCAGGGAAGGATAAAGCCATGAAGAAAGCACAGATACGAAGTGAACACATTTCTGCCGCTTCTGGTGGGATTTGAGCCTAGGACCTCCCTACATCTTACCTCAAGACCACCCAATTAAAAATTGTAACTTTTACAATGTAACATAAAATAACCATTTATTTTTTAAATGCTTAGCTGAGTTAATAAATAAAAAATCAACAAAGAGAGGGTGATCAAAAGGGGATTTAGCTAATAGGTGGACTTAATTTGGTTTTTTTTGTTTTGTTTACTGGAGGATGGATTAAGTAAATACTCTGAATTATACACCATATGCGACTGCATAGTGCATGTTGTTCTCAGCCTTCCTCATTATAACTAAATGTTGTAGCTGCTGAAAATTCAAGTTCAGATTTGATTTTTGTGATTTGTTCCTCAGCGCTTTGAGCATTCCACTGGTTACCACAAGAAGATCTCAACATTTGTGTCTTTCCCAGAAGAGTTGGACATGACCCCATTCATGTCTTCATATCGCAGCAACAATAATGGATACAAAACTCATGTGAGGCACATGTACCCTAACATATCATGTGATAACAAGTAAGTTTTCCTAATTCAAACAGAAAATACATTTTATTTCTGGAAGTTAAAAGACAGGACACTCATAAGACAGTTTCAAAACCAAATCAAAGTGCTCCAAGACTTGCCTCTTCTGAAATTTACAAAGGCATGGAAAAGAGTGTTGAGAGGAATAAGGTTGTTGTAGATAGACTGGAATTGCATTCGGAATCTGATTAATTTCGGTTCTCCGTTGTACTTTTCTGTGTTAAAGTAAAAGTGATAATCTTATTACATCCGCGTCGCTAAAGCGATGTTGTATGTTGGTAACAATCCAGTTTTGATAAATCAAGTGTTGTGAATGCGACCTTCCAACGTTTAGACTTGATCTGCGCTTCACGTCACATTGGTGCAGTTCATGGCCGTTGTTGGAATTCCTTGACGCAAGTTATTTCCATGTTACTTATCAATGTAAACTACTTCGTCAGCTGCAGTTTTATCTCTTTACGGAATTTGCACAGTGTTTTGTTCGTCTTAGGCTGCTTTTACTAGAGAAATCAGAAATCGAAAGGGAGCGAAATTGTGTGTACGACTTTTTTTGTGTGCTACGTCATCATAATGGTTTATTGTATATCCATAAACTCTAGACTGGCCGTACGCTAATCTTACGGTCGGCTGTTTGATGTGCGATGGGGATAATCTGACAACTGTGTGTCTATATGTTCGGAATTGGAGTCAACAACATTGGCCTAACATCATCCAGCGCTCTACATTAAAAAAAAAATATGACGATCATCATTTTCAAGAGGACGTGAACTCCCGGTATATGGCGGTTAGGTGGCAAGAACAATTGAAGGCTATGCATGAAAAGTGTTCCTTGTTGCAGTATCCTCATATTCCAAATCCGGCTTGTTGCAGGAGCTACTGAGTTTAAGTGCTCTGTACACACCGTGAGCTGTGTGTCTCATCCGTTTTGATCATATTTCAATATTCCAATTGCTTTCGATGAATGATATCGTATGACAGGGAAAAGTTGACTGTTCATTTTCTGCGCGGTTTCGCCTTATGTCTTTTGCAGTGTGCTGAGACTGCTATGATGGGGACTACAGCTACCTTTCTTTGTTTGGGAGACGAGATTCGAATGATTACGCTGGCATGGGCGATTGAGCAATTATGGATTTTAATTCGTTTGCAGTGATACCGGGGCCTTCCATAACCAATTGAAGACTGGAAGGTCCTAGACAGGAACAAATGTCTGCAGTGTGAGGAAAGCCATTTGCTACATGACAAACTCAATGTCTGAGGTGTTTTAAATTAAAATAAGATATCATAATGGGCATATCTACATTATGGCCTAAATACCTTCATCAGTGATAAGAAACAATACAGGTGAGAATTACAACTTCAGAATTTACCTGTTAAGTGGGCATAGATGATGTGTTGTGTTGCTAGTTTACAGCATGTCTGCACCTTTTGGTCAGACACAATCAATCTTCGGCATGGGTACATATTTAAAATGTTCTGAGTGCACTTGGGGATCTGTTTTTCTACCATTTTCTGAGAGGTCTGGACTTTGGGAATCTCTACCCAGACAGTGGGGGGTGGTAAAGCTACGAAGAAACAACAGACTAAAAGAAAATAAAAGACCACTACCGGAGGTGGGGTTCAAAATCAGGTTTTCTTGTCTAGAGGCAGGTATTTTACCTCAACACCACCCAGCCATGACAAATATATATACATGTATACATAAAAATAGATCATGGTGCAGCAATGGATGTTGCACCAAAAAATACAGAAAGGTTTCTGAGCCATGATTTTTGAGCAGCAGATATAGTACAAAGTTTTTGTTTTGTAAGTGTGAGCAGACATGTCAGTCACAAATATACTCACAATCTTGCAGTTTTCATATGTCCTTAGTTTGGTCTTTATGTGATACTGGCTGGAAACATTGTTTAGATCAGTTAAAGCTAATTTTAGTGTCAGTCATCAGATTATCCTCATAGAAGTCCACACAATTTTAGTTTTATTGAACCTCTTGATTTTTTCACCAGCACAAAACTGCTAGTTCCACTTGTCTTTTTTATGTTTAATTTCAACCAAATTGTTGCATGTATTTATGCAGTTTGTTTTATGTTTTTTTTTTTACATCATTGATCAGAATTGGTTAATAATGTGATATCAGATCATATGTATTGTTGTGTCTTCCATCATGTAGAGCATTGTAAGAGTTTTGTTGATTGTAGTTCATCCAAGAGGTACAGTAGTATGAAGAGTATTAGCTCCATCAATGAAAGCAGATCAGTCACAGAAGAGTTAAAGAAATATTTTTTTTTTAATGAAAGACCTATGTTCAATGTTGAATCTAACATTACAAAAACTTTAAGCAAACACAGGACAAGAACAAAATATCTATTTACCATTTTCTTTAAAAAAAATATATATATTTACTTATTTCTTTAATGACCTTGTGCTTGAAATGAAATCTCTACTGGTTTCACATAATGTTACATACTATTTGTTGTATGGTGCATGTTTGCTTCATCTTCCAATTTTTGTGACTATGATTACTTTTCTTCTCGGTGCTTCCTCCCATTAAAGATTTCATAACCAGGCATGTGGACTCTTGTCTGCCCACATTTTCAGTGTAAAGCTTTCTTGCTTCCCCCCCCCCCCCCCCTCCTTTTTCCCTTTCTGTTTTGTAACATGTGCTTAAAGGGGGGCAAAATATTACTTGCAATTTTATTTCTGTTGTAGTAGGTACTCCTTGTTTGCTGTGGTCAACCATTATGGCAGTATAGAGTCGGGGCATTATACATGTTACATCCGATCTCTGAAGGAGCAGTGGTACAGGTGTGAGGACCATCTTATCAAGCGGGCTACAGCTGGGGAAGTTCTTAACAGCCAGGGGTAAGTTCTACTCTTTGACATCGTTTGTTAACAACTCTTGGATCCTCCTCTTGATAAAATACATCTTCTTACAGTTTTAACAGTGATCCATGATTGGATTAATTGTGAGGCTTGTTTGACCATAAATCGGCAGTTGCATTGATAAGGAAGCCATTTTCTTATCAGTGAAAATTCAATCACTTGGACTAACACACGATTGAAACTTGATTGATTAAAAACACATGGAAACTGCTTCTAATAACACCTGCATGAATGAGCTACAAAAGTAATCATTTGGAATGGACTATCAAAAATGTGGATTGGATGAAATACAAATTTTATTTAAACTTTAAAACTAAAGACTCAGCTATCAAACAGCTTTTATTAGCTGGGCCGACCGAAATGACAGGTACACTTTTCTCAGCTATTATTAGACGAGCCGGATAGAAAGAGTTAATAATACTCATGAAACCTCTTAGGGTTGTATTACATAGGCCATGATACACTTCCAGTTCCTGCAGATCTTGCATATGCTTTTTAACACACATCTCTTTTGGTTGTTCTACATGGGCCTTCTTTTCCTCTGTTGTCCTCCTGAACGACCAAGGACAAATTATATTTTTACACATTCTAAGAAAATTTGCAATATAGTTCCTCACTTTTATCCTTAACCCTAAATTATGATACCATTGTAAAAATTTCTGCATCAATGCAAATGCTTCATTCAAAATTTGACATTTGGTAACAACAACCAACCCTACCCCTACCCCAATTACTTCTTCAGTGACCACCAGTGTGTTGGATTTGTTTCCTTTGGTGGTGGATTTTTTTTCACTGCGTCAGATATGATCTCATGAAATGCGAAACAAATTTGGCAATTTTCAATAAATTGGATGTTGTTCTCCCCCCCCTCCCCCCAAGGAAAAGTTCCACTGCCGTTGGCTGACATCAAACAACCCTTTGTAACATGGGAAACACAACAAATAATGCTATGAGGTAGCCGAACATACTGATGAACATAAGGCAGCTGTAGGAACAGACAATGTAACATGTCCGGTATATGTAGTCAAATTTCATGTCATAAATCAACCTGAGCTAGGAAATCCAAGTTCCCTAGTGTGAACGCCATCAAACCATATTCTTTTTACATGTCTTGTATCATATGGATATTGGTGAAATCTTTTACCTTGTTCAATTATCTAAACATTTATATATAATATGTTAGATAAATATAAATATGCAGATTGTTTCTTAAAACCATGAACAATTTTGTCTCTGAAATCTCTTCCCTTGTGTCGATAAAAAGTTTATGTATGGAAAGAGTTAAGGAGGTTAAAAGATAAATAACAAATTTTAGAAACAAAACAATATTTTTAAAAATAATTCTGCATCCTGTTTTGAAAGTGGTTCTCAAATTATGTGAAAAATCTACAGTGGACTGCGATGAAACAATTATTTTAAAAAAAAAAAACCTATTTAATTATTTCAGATATCTGCTGTTCTACCACAAACAAGTCTTGGAGTATGAGTGAAGAGATACAGGACACACCATCAGCAGATGAGGAGTTGCTGTTTATATCAGGCTGGGTGGGGGTGAAGGCTAGAAATACTGTACTTTATAAGCACATCAAAATGACTTGTTTCACCTCCTTCCTAAATGTATTTATATGAACCACCCCTGTAAGGTCATATCAAGGCTGGATTCTTGAACTTAACCTTCACTAATTTATTGGAAGACTGATGCTATTTCCATGCAATTTAAACAGTTGGAAATGTACACTTGTTACTTAATGATCAAATAGGCTGCACTAGCACAATTTATCCACCTTAATGTCATCACAGATTGAGCTTTGCAGTCTATTTTGTTGTGATGAGATACAAGTGTGTATGTGTGTGTGTAAAGTAAGCAAGTGAAGATAATGACAGAATGGATTCAGCTCATCATCTAAGGGTAATTTACAGAATGGATTCAGCTCATCATCTAAGGGTAATTACAGAACGGATTCAGCTCATCATCTAAGGATAATGACAGAATGGATTCAGCTCATCATCTAAGGGTAATTACAGAATGGATTCAGCTCATCTAAGGGTAATTACAGAATGGATTCAGCTCGTCTAAGGATAATTACAGAATGGATACAGCTCATCTAAGGGTAATTACAGAACAGATTCAGCTCGCCTAAGGGTAATTACAGAATGGATTCAGCTCATCTAAGGGTAATTACAGAATGGATTCAGCTCGTCTAAGGGTAATTACAGAACGGATTCTACTCGTCTAAGGATAATTATAAAACAGATTCAGATTGTCTAAGGATAATTACAGGAATTTGACTTATCTGAGGATAATTACTGATTGTATTCAGCTTATCTGAGGATAATTACAGGAATGATTCAGCTCATCTAATGAAATAAAAGTTCAGAGAAGCAGCACAAACAAATTAAATGCAAAAGACAGGTAAACTGTACTACAAGTTACAAGAAGTTCAGCTGTGGAAGTGAAGAATGCCATGAAACTTTACTCAGTATCCTATAATATAAAGGCCATGTAAGAAAACTAATACATTTAGTGCTACATATTAATTATGAATAGATATTGTTTCATATGTTTAAAACAAACTTCATGTTGATTTATTTTTTTAAGTACTGATTACATAACTGTACTGTAGCTCTTGGTTTCTTGTAAATTGGTTCATATTATTATGGTTTAGACTCATTGGTTGTCCAGTTCACAGTACACTGACCTTAAGGCTAAACTCAGCATCAAAGCTGCTTATTACTTTTGTCGTATTCTTATTTTCGGTGTATTATTTTAATATATGCTGCTTTTGAGTCTTTTGTTGTTTAATTACCTCAGTTTTGTCTGTTGTTTCTTTCTTAATTTATAACACCAAACACTGGGGTGTCCGGTTAGCGCAATCGATAGGCGGTTGGCTTACCACGGCAACAGCCGGGGTTCGTACCCTGGCGAGGACACCTGGGTTTTACTAATTCCCTAAAAATTAGTGGGAGCCGCGATAGCTCAGTGGTTAGTGAACTGGACTACTACGGACAAGGGGTAGGGTTCGATCCCAACCGACGGCTCCGGGTTCACCCAGCCTTAAATGGGTACCGGATTATTTCTGGGAAAGTAAAGCAGCACGGGCGTAATACCGACCACATTACCCCAAAAATCATGTGCTGAAGGTCTGTAAAATATAGGGTCACTAACACCATATTTCCCTATACGCCACTTGGCGTGACGGGGGGTACTTTACTTTTAAACACTGCACTAAAACAAATTTTTAATCCAGTAATTTGTTGGTTATTCTTAAACACCTTATAACCTGCCAAGACTTTAAATCAAAACGTTACGTTCCACGCTAACCACATTTTTTTTTTCTCTCTTGTTCTTCGGGTTTTAAGTTCCATATTTGTGGCATGCCACTTAATGCCCTTCCTCTGTGATTGTATGTATTCTTATCAATTTTCATATTTTGTTTACAGTAAATATTTAGGTGGGTTTCTTGGAAACAAACAAAAATGTGGTTTTTGTATTACAAACAGACAGTTAAGAAAACTAATAATGATGCAATGAGAGATTCCAATGCATGCATAAAACTTGTCATGGACATCCAAAGGAAGCAATCATGTGTTAAAATTACTCCATAAATGGCAACATGTAAGATTCTTAAAAAAAAATAAAAAAAAAATCACCAGAGAAAATATTTACAGAATAAAATTGTGGAATGAACAATAAGTTAATAGCAGGGCTGATAAACAAGTCTTGGGACCAACCACTGTGGAGCTCCTTGAATTACTTTGTCAGCATGGCACATGATGATTGTATATACAATAACTCTGTACCAGCTTTCTATAAACATCATCTATTAAGATCAAAGCGACAGAACATATTTATCTATCTGTCCATCTTGACAGTGATTGTTTATTCATTTGATTTGTCATGATAAATAAATGACTGACACTTAATGTCTCCTATCATTATGGTTTTTCTTTTAAATGTTTGTTCAAAGGCATGTCTTGACAAGCGGTGATAACTGTGTTTGTTACCTCAATATGTCTAGTTTGAGATTAAGTACAATTTTCAATATTGTAACAATATGCAGGCTCAAGAATAAAAATGACATCTGTGGTTGTTAATTCAGCAGCTTTTGGGTTATCTGTGCCAGACAAAAATGTATAATATCATAGCATTTTCTTTGCTGGGGAGATTGGATTTTCTGCCCACCAAGGTATTGAGACATAAAAAAAAAAATGGTCACACTAATGTAAGACATAAGGTGTTGAACAAAGAAATTGTTATATGATGCAAAAAAATTTTTTTTTATACCCTTGAGAAATAGTCTTGTGATTCCTTAGCACTCGTGGCAATATGTAAGAATAGGAGGAAACAGAACCACAGTAAGATGGAGTGACAGCATCAAGAAAACTATAATAGCATCATAACAAGGGCTTAGTCACTAGAGTAAAAGAATGGCTAATACATGTATCTCCCTTGACACCAAAAGCGTATAAAGGAAACAAAAGAAGAAAGGAATATGAAATAGAAGTGCTGGCTTTCAAAAGAATCCTCCAAATACCTTGCAGTTATAGGAACCAACACAAGCATCTTAAAAGAACTGAAAGTAATAAACAAAATCTGGCTAAGAAATTAAGAAAACTGACAAGATTTTTGCCATGTCAAATGCCATAATGGTCTTGCAACATAAAAAAAATGTTAAAGTCTAAAATTGCTACTAAATGATTTCTACATTGGCAATGGGTGCCTGAGATATGAATCATAAGCTCATGCTTATTTTCATTCATAAAAGAAATGTATGACACTTAATATTCAGTTAAAGACATTTTGATTTATATTATTAAGTCATAACAGGATGGAATTTATTATATATATACAATAGATACAAGGATATTGACAATGAAATACGGAGAATGTGCAAAAAGGCAAAAGAAGACTGGCTCAACCAAAGATGTCTAGAAGTTGAAACAATGGAAAGTAAACAAAACTTAAAGAGAGATGCTCACAGAAATCTACACTAAAATACAAGGTAAAAGAGGCAGACCAAGACTAACATGGACGAGTAACATCAAAAGATGGACAAGTCAATCTATGACAGCCTGCACCATCGAAGCAAGAAACAGCAAAATGGCGATCCATGGTCGCCAACCTTCGCTGCGGAGAAGGCACTCGATGATGATATATATATATTTTATTACATATTTACAAGACTTGTAATAATTAATTTTTTTCTGGCAAGGTCTAAGCCCTAACTAATACCTACTTTAACATAAAAATAAATCAACATGGTGTCATGCTAGAAGTGGTCCTTGCACAAAGGCAGTCTTTAATCAGAATAACATGAGCATACCACAGCACAGACTGCAACATAGGTCGCGCTCTTGTCATTAGTAAGATCAAAGCTAGAAGCAGTCACATTTATAAGACAAGAGAGCCTTCAGCGACCATAATCAACACCATAGCGACTAAAATCTCATCAAATAAAAGACATTTTTAGATCTAAGTTTGAGGAACTCATTGAAGAAGCAGAAGATCATCAAGTGTGGATGACAACAGGAACCCTCTAAAAGCAAACATCTATAATTGTGCTCTATCTATTTACGGGGGGGGGGGATATGATGATTCTCTAAAAAACGACTGGGTCGAAGCAAATTCAACAAGATTAGACCCACTTAAAGTTTATAAGAAAAAGGCACCCCCGAACTTTAAAAACAACCCTAACCAAAGTCCCAAGGTCCAGCTTAGTCACAGACAAATCACTTTGTGTGTGCAAAGCAACAAGATGCACAAATGAATACTGGAACAATTTAGGCTTTGAAATCCAGAAAGCTTCAGACCATGCATGACAATATTAAAAAAAGGCCCTTGGACCTGAAAATAACCAAATTAGCTCCATTTAAAATAAAAGTTTGGAGAACCTATTACTGACAAAGAGTCAACAACTGGAATGATGGGTAGAACATTACTCAAACTTATGAAGACAGACCAGGAAACACACTTCTATCCCAGTCAATACCTAAACATCCTACAATGACCGAGCTGAACACTGACCCTACCAAATCATGTTGATGCTACGAAGCTGAAGGTTAAGATGGCCTTGGGCACGTTCAGCGAATGGCAGAAAAGCACATTCCTAAGCAAATACTATATGGTGAACTAATACACGGAAAAAGACAGCAGCAGACCTAAACTACGATATAGAGATCTTTGCAAATTATCTCTGAATGAATTCATGTGTGAAAATTACTGGGAACATCTGTCAAGAGATCACACAACTTGGGGAACCTTTATAAAAAATGGCATAACATCAATTGAGGCTGTACTATGGCAAAACATGGAGGAGAAAAGATTCATGGGAAAAAATTCAGAAAAAACCCTGTGGATCAGAGGGACTGATTTGTTCATCATTCTGTGGCCGAGTGTGTTTGTCAAACATTGATAGAATCAGCCATGAGAGAAACTGTTCGACAAAAATAAAACATAAAAAAAAAATACACAATAGCCTCCACTAAACTAACAAGACAAAAAGGGCCATATAATAAAGTGGTTTGCTAACAATAAACTATTTAACAAAGCCACTGACACACCGCTTGCAAATAATAAATAGAAATTAAAACAGAAACAGACCAACATAAACATACATGTATTTCCATTTATTTCATTTTTAACACAAAACATTGTAAACAAAATATATAACATTTTCACTTAGAAAGTCATTAGAACTTCACTGGGTATGATTCTTTTGTTGCTGTTTTTTGGATTTACTTTGTACAACCTGATTAAGAGTGTCAGACTTTCCAGATAATTGTTTTAACCAATTAACATTGTGAAGTAATGATAATTATAATCCAACTGCATTAGATTGTCACACAAATTATTTCAAACACTCAGTCACGATTTAGTCACCAATTTGATAAATCCTTCTAGAGCTGAACCAGTGCCTGCAGAATCACAATTAAGATAACCAGTTAGTAAGAAAGATATAAATATTTAACATCTTGAAGCACAAAATAGAAAATGAATTTCCCATTTATATTTTATTTTAAAGTATATCTAATGAAGAGTGCAAAGATCTACAGCAGCAGGTACAGAAAGAAATTGAAATAACATCCACAAAATGATGAAAATTAGCAGCTCAGCTGCCAGCAGTAAAAAAAATAAGCCATAATTAAGCAAACTACAAACTGACCATGATGATGATGTATCATTTATTCATTATAAAGAATCATAATAAGAAAATCACTTTCATTGACCTTGTTGAAAGAGAGAAACATCATTGAAATGGTGCATAATTTGTCGAATTCATAAAAAAAAAAAAAATTAACCCCAAACTACACTTAAAGTTGAACATAGAAACACCTCTTCTTATCCTTGGCACAAAGTGATCAGTGGTCTATATGCCTCATGGCATCATGCAAAGGAAGACAAAGTAAAAATAACTCAGAAAAATACTAATGTGATTAAAACCTGTTAAGATTTTTTGACCATGTACTTTTATACTATCATAAAGTAGGTCATATACAAAAGTGGAAAGCCTATAACAGAAGAGTGGCATTGAGCATAGCTTAGAAAGTAATTAACCTCACAAGTAAAATGAAGCCATCACATAAAAGGTAAATTATTAATTAAGAAAACATGCAATGTTTATTTGCAAAGTTACTTTGTCTGAATTAATGAATAATTGACAGCTCGAAGTAGGATAGAACCAGTAATCTGCACGGCGCCTTACCATGAGAGACATGCATCACGGCATACAGTAAAATTAAGCAACCTTAAAATGTTTTTATACATTCATAATAATATTCATGTATTATTATTTGTCTCCAGTCTTAAACCACTGGAAACTACTATTTGTATTGTTTCGTCCTATAATTATGATTCTTCAAAGGAGTCATTTCAGCCCCACACCACCTGTGATGATGCTTGTCTAAATAAGAAATACAGATATACAATTTATTCCCAAGTTATAGAAATAACCTCATGCTACAGTCTTGGGTACAAATGCTTGAAAGACATTGCATGTGATAGAGATCATTCATTTCATCCAGTTGTGTGAATTTGCTTGCTTGCTTTCGTTCGCCCGATGACTAAAGTATTCTAGAATTATGAGTTAGACTGTAGAATTCTTCTTTGTCATCCGCCCTTAAAAGGACGTTAAGTGGATGTCTCTGCGTTGTGTTGTGGTTTGCAATGTAACACTGTTATATTTGCGCCTTTCGGCCCAGCACGACATTTTTGAGTACCGGGTTGTCTTCCCTCTTCGATCCCTGCTTGCTTGGCCAGACTAGACAGGTTAGTCTGTTACTAGTGGCACCACGGAGAGGCGCAGCACGGGTCTGGATGGTTCTGGTTCACTAATCCTGGCGCAGGCCATCAGCTGTGGATCGCTGACAACTTCCAGCTCTGGTGCTGGGAGGCGTTGACTTAAGATGAATGTGGTCTCAGAATAATCTAGAACAGTATGGGCATGTATTAGTTGCTGGTAGTTAGGGACCCATTTCACAAACCTTTCAAGCTTGTCTCCGTTGTTCGACTGCTACTCTTTTGTTAGTCTCGCAAGATGTAGCCTCATGTCAAAGACTTGTGCCAAAGTAGTTCCTTCCTGTCATATTTTGATCCCTGATTGTTATCAATTAGTTCTCATTTTCAAGATAATGTCTGAAAGGCTAAATTCTTTCTCTCTTTCTGGCATTCACCTGACGACTACTCATCGTTCACTCTTAAAAGATGGTATGGGGTGTAGATTGTGTTATTTGCAACAAAGCTGTGATATTTTTGCCTTTTGGCCCAGCACATCTGACTTAAGCATGGCATTTAGTACTGGGCTGCCTTCTCTCTTCAATCCCTACTAGCTTGGGCTGAATGGTTAGTCTGTTTAAAAAAGTACCATGGGGAACTGGTTGGTCTCGAGGCAAGACACCGACCTCGAGACAGAGAGGTTGTGGGTTCAAATCCCGGCTACGCGAGTTGGGATTTTTATTTATGATTTCTCTCTGCAACCACCCCTGGTCCCAGCAGCGAAACCTGGCTTGAAATGTCAGTTACTCATCAACGGAAAAAATATAATTACCTCCGAAGACGGAGTTATCTGCCTATGCAGAGAGGAATCCCTCTGCACACAGCTGCCAGGGAAAAATGGATTAACACACAAAATTCAGTTCCTAGTCTCTAGGAACTTCATCAGATGTCAAAGCTGGAGGGGGAAAAAAAGCACCACTGGGAGGTGGGGTAGGGTCTGGATCAGCTCTGTCATTCATTGATCCTTATGCAAGGATTGTGTGACTAAATGGTAAAAATCAATTAACATCCCCATTACAGTGATAACTTTCTCTAGCAAAAACTATTACTAAAGACAAAACATCCTCACTTTGATCTTGCAGAAATGCTGAAAGTAAAAAAATAAGGTTGTCACTGAAGGTGTCTATCTAATGGTCTGTGTCTTCTGTGTTAAAATGTATAATCCATCCACTCCCACCATCACATTCCCTTACCAATTGTAACAAAATTACATTACCCTTCTGATCTCATCATGTTTAATTTGCATGATTTGACAAAATTATTTCCCTTTTGGTGACATTTTTTTATACTGATTTTTCACTATTCTTGTGTGTGTGCAAATATGTGCCACTTTTAAAATCTATTTTTGCCTTGTATGAACAAAAGTGTATAGTAATTTTTAAATTAACATCGCAGGCCAGTCAGAATTGACTGACATGTCAGTTCTGGCCCACAATAAGTTGCCCACCCTTGCTATAGATGTTTAATTTTCCTTAGTTTTCCCCCCTAAACTATAGCCAATTTCTATTGAACCTAATTTATAGTCTCTGATGTTGGTGATGAGTAATCTTAGATGCAGCTCCAATGTCCTATTAGAAATCAGTCCTATTATATGGCTGTGAAACATGGAGAACGAAATCATGATGATACAGATTTTCATTAATGGATGCATGTGCAGGATAAATGGATGGAGATGGCAGGATTAAATCACTAACTTAGAACTATGGGAAAGTACCAGTCAAATATCACTGGACAAAGAGATAAGATGATGGTATGAGAAAGGACACACACTATGGAAACCCAGAGAGTATTATTTGAGATGCCAATTTTTGTAATCCCCAAGGAAGAAGACAAGGGGGAAAGATCAAAATATACTTGGAAAAACAGGTGGAAGCAGAGATGATGAGTGTGGGGAAGACATTAAATGATCTTAAGAGAATGTAAAAAAAAAAAAATTGATGGCTTGGAAAGTGTTTGTTGAAGACATATATGATCCACAAGAAGTTGAAGGAAAGAAGAATTCTAGATTCCATTGTTGGTGATAATCCTAAAAATTCAATTTTCTTGATAGTTTCCACCTTATTTGCAATTTTTAATTCGAATGCAGAGCAATTCAAACTAATTTTTAAAATATAAAAAAAAAAATCCCCCATAAATCTCAAGTCAAGAATAAAGAAAAAACTTACTAATGAGAACTGCCATTGTCTCTGATGTTTCTTGACTGTGTCTGTAAGCTGCTGTCACCAGCTGGATGGGGAGTTGTGTAAGGATTTTTGAGATGATTCATGAGAGCCATCAAATTCTGTGTGGTGGGTGAGCTTCTCAACACCATTCCTCATTTGGGACAACATGTAGTATTTTGTCTGCACAGAGGCTGCCAGACTCTGAATCTCTACTAGAAGTGGTTCCTGGTGACATCACAAGTTGATATTTTGTAACAAATTTGCAAGCCACTGTGACTTAATACATGTAAACAGGTGATGTGAATGCATTATATGGGGACATAGGCAAACACATATTAAAAATGTAGGTATTAAAAGACACATAGATAAGATATTAAGTTTAGGCAAATAAAACTTGTTCCTGACATAAAAATACTTCATACGATACTGAGGGGTAAGTCTGAAAGGAAACGAAGTACAATAAAGTAAATGTTCCTTTCACGACTTGCTAGGCGTATGGGGAATAAGGAGTTATTGACCATATTTTTTTGTGACCACGGGTGATGTGGTCGGTATCACACCAAGCCACATTTACTTCCCAGAAAAATTTCTGTTGGCGATTTTTAAAGGTTGGGTGAACCCCAGATCCTTGTTGGTCTGAAAATAAAATCTGCCACTTCTGGTGATTGAACCTGGACGAAAAAGGAAGACAGCACTAAAATATTTGTTTAAAGAAACTCACAGATTATTTTCTTTTTGGTGTTCACCCGATGATTACTAAAGGAATTGATTGACCTCTTCATCATTCGTCCTTGAACGCTAAGTGAGCGTAATGCATTGTGATGAGGTTTGCAGTAGAAATGTGATATTTGAGTCTTGTGGCCCAACAAGTCCGACTACAGCCTGGCATTTTTGAGTACCGTGTTGCCTTTCCTCTGTGATCCCTACCTGCTTGGTTAGTCTGTTGCTTGAGGCACAGCGAAGAGGTGGAGCAGGGTCTGGAAGGTACTGGTTCACTGATCGTGGTGCAAGTCATCAGCGAGACACTGACAGCTTTCAGAACCTGTTGCCATGCCTCCATTCACAGATTAAAAATGTAGTTGTTATCCATAGCTACTTTAGACAGGCCTGAGAGCAGAAAGGGAAACCCTGGAAACCACTAATATTATTGAGTCAGCTTTGCAACAGGGGTGGCTGTGGCTAATGATGTCAGCCATCTATATCTTACATACCTGAATATGTCGCGCTAGTGGAGGTTTTCCAGGGTACGGGTTATCCATCCGTAACCAGGTGTGAGGATCTCCCTGTTGCAGGACTTCTTTCAAGCTTCTTTCTAACTTACTACTTGTTCTTTCATTGACACACACATATAACTCATCATCCTTCTAGAACAAGTAAAACACAGTCTTTATTAGTGACTTCATGTGGTCTTACAAAATGTCGTTATTACTTGACATAGCCTATCGGCGATGATGAATTGTCAAATAAATTATTTGTCCGTCAGTAACTTTGTTGACCGTATAGTGTTCTTTGTTAATATCTGCATGTCTCTATCTCACATCTGATAGTTCTGAGGAACTAGTATCTTGACTCGACTCATAGTTACACAGTTGGACTTCCTTCAACTATTATACATCTAAGTCCAATACGTATCACCAATCCTCTAAACGAATTATTTCAATTGTATAAGTCCAACTTAAGTTCTTGTCGTGTTCTTGTTTCAAGTTCAGTAAAGTCTCACTGAGTCTGGCCGACTGTAGCTGAATGTCTCTGAGTCTGGCCGACCGTTCGTTTCAGTCATGCCCTGGCTTCTTAGTGTCCTCTAGCTACTGCTCCTCCCCAAAGCATTCTGGGAATCTCCTCTATACATGTCTATCCTTACTCTGTCTACCGTCCCTATCTCTCTAGCTCCGCCCTTTTTAATTATCTCCAAAGTTTTATTGCTTTAATCGACAACCTGTCAATCTTCTCAAACCTTTTCCCACAACTAAAAACCTACAACATAACTCCTCCCTTGGCCCTTTGTTTACGCGGGGCAGTTTAATTGTCCGCTTTCATCTCAGGTCTTCTCTGGACTTCAAGGCGTCTGCCGATATAAGTTTCCGGTCTAGTCTTAGTGCTACTCTACTCCGTGTCCACACCTGCGCGACTGGAGCTTATCGACTGCTTCGTCGCGTTACATAACTTACAAGCTTCAGACTGGACATCTGTGCGCCTTTCACTGGTCATCTTCAAGTTGATTACGACTCAGCGACTGAGTTGGGTAGACTTAACGTCTCCTTGCTAATCCTCTGAAGATTGTCTTTTCTACGCCGCCTAAAACTATCCTACCTCACATCGTCATTGCATCATTCTTTTATTCTTCTGTCTATCGTCATATTCTTCTACTCTTCCATTATCGCCCATGACTGAGTCACACTATAACACTCCCAAGGTAATATAGAAGTTACCTTTTGCAACTCTTGCAGTCAGAACCTCATTTACACTTGTGTAGACTAAATTCATGACTGTATGCAGTTAGTGTAAGCAGGGATGAAACATGTGCCTATAAATTGAGTAGCCAGTTCTCTAACCACTGAGGCAATACCCCAATCAGAGGAACCATTAAAACTGCACAACAAAGAACAGTTCAGATACTATTAAACATTCATGGAACATGTTACCTGTAACAATAACAGGCAACACTGGCTTGTAACAACTCTCTGCTTCAGGTGCATATAATTCTTTGTTTCCCATCTATATGCCCAATAAATAAGTTAACAAGTCTTACCAGCTGAGATGAGGAAAAATTATTATTGGCTGCCCAGGTTATGTTGTCCAAGTACACAACTAAATTGTTCAGCATTGGAACTATTTGTATGAACACCTCCTTAGCAAATCTGGGGATAAGGATTTTGTCATGAATTACTGCTTAGGAATAATAAATTGAGGAGGAGTGTCACCTAAGAAAGTTGCATCCTTCAGCATTGATCATCTTTGTTTTTAGTCTTTCTCTTCCTATTTTAAGTGTATATTTGGTGGCATTCTAAAATTTCTACTAGCTTTCATTGACCAGGAAAAAGCATTGGACTAAGTAAACAGAGAACAACTGTGGGAGATACTAACAACATACGGAGTAAGCCAACATCTGACCAGCCTAATTAAGTTTCTACATCAATAGAAGCTGTACAGTCACAACAGCAGCAGGTTACACAGACCACTTTGAAGTTAGATCAGGTGTATGACTGGGGTGTGTACTATCCCACCTATTGTTTATTACATACATAAAAAGCATTAATACATCGAAAAATAGTAACCTACAAGAATACTTAAATAGACTCAACAGCACAGGCACAAAATACAACATAAAAATCAACATCAACATAACTGTAGATGGCAGACAACTAAAACAAATAGAGGAATTTAAATACCTATGAAGTATTATACCAGGGGGACAGACATTTTCCCAATACCGCACGACGATGATGACGTTTCTTATTAATACTTTCTATCATGTCTTTCCGTTGATCTTAATTCACCAGCGGGTACCAGCTTTTCCCACTAGTTACCACGAGCCATCATTACCAAGGGTGCTTTCGCACGATGAGCAATGACTCGTGGTATGACTGGCACCGGTTGTGTACTGCTTGTTAGTGCGACCGTGCCCACAAGTGGCGTCGCTCACCTTGATTGTATCAATGCTGAGACAATGGCCAATGAATCATATAGTGGAGTCTCCGCATTCGTGTTTGACAACTTTCCCAGCGTTCGCTACGCCCAGTACAGACGAGTATAGATATTGCTATAGAACATCAAAGCACAATTCAGAAACACATTCCTGAGTATTTATTCATCTTCGAAATTCAGTTCACAATTGACAGCCGTAATTACATATGGGCTGACAATTCCGCCCCTTTCATACACACTCTGCAGCCTTGCTGCTACACACAATGGGTTGGCGATCAGGGTTCCCTCCCTTCGCCACTATGGTAACATAACAATATGTAGATGAACAGGGCACACTCCCCCTCGTCTATAAGGCACTGTATTAATCGTTGGACACTTAGGGTACACTCCCGTTTGCCAAAATGGTACTTCATTGGAGAATCATACTCCTACTTGCTCCGTCCTAGTTCCAGTACCCGTGCGAGCTCTTGTTGCTAATTATGGTGTACTATGACACCCCTTCAAAGGAATCTGCCCTTGAAGTTGACAGGGAATTGCTCCCTCCTCGAATATAGACTGTTCGTCGCACCTAAGCGCAACTACATTTCATGTGGACTTCCTCTGAAGTCACACTCAGTGCGTAATCACTTCTGGATCACACTATGCGTGTTCTATGACACGTTGCACGAGCCCTTCCTCTCTGAAAAGACTCATCCTTAAATACTAATGGTTAGTGTGCTACGACATGTTATAGTAGCCTTTCCTCTCTGAAAAGACTTATCTCTGAATACTTAGTGTTCGTGGACTACGCCACTTTACAGTAATGAGACACCAATAATGTCCCCACTCTGTCTCTACTAGCGAACTCATAATCGTTCACTCTTTTTCTTGAACTAACCTACTATAGGTCGTTTCAAATCTAAATGTTCACGATTAACATGAAATATCTCCTCTTTCCCTACACTTACAAACTTGATTTTTTGCATCTGGCCTTGTTTTTCCAAGGTCCCACCGATTTCACAAAATTTAATGATGTAGGAAGTATGCTTCATCATGAAGCAGCACTTTCCTTTGATCTCAGTGAATTTACGGATCTTTTTGCTCCTGGAGAAAATAATTTACCGTACATTAATGGAAATCAGCTTCTCGACATAGGCGTCTCTACACAACTTGAAAGTTGGAGGCGTTTATCAACTGTTTACTTTCTATTGTTTACTTTCTTTAAAATACTATGAGAATGTCAATGTTATAGCCTTTACAGACGGTCTAAAACAAATCAGCGTATAAACAGTTCCATTAATGAAAACTATTTAAACAATATACAACAAAGAATACATTTAAAAAAATTAATTATCCGTTGCGAGCGATAACGAGCATGACATATCAAGCAAAGTTATTGTTTATGGGTACGCATGTGACTAAAGAGTCCGATGTAAGCACGGGATCCTCTTCACTGTAAAGAGCTACATTGTTCGTTTTATGTCTTTCCATGTGACTTTCATTATTTTACGTAAACAAGACATATGAAAGTGATTTAGTTTCTTTGCATGCCTGCAGTACACATATCAAGAATCTTTACATTTTCAAAACGTTATCAACTTTAGCTAAAGATTGATCATGCGGACATATAAAAACGTCCATTATTATTTCATTTATTCTGAATCAGAGGAGTCTAACATATTGATTACTAATCTGGGCTGAACGAACGATAGTCCATCTTTTTTCCAATAGTCATTTTCTTCTTTTAAGACATGATCTTCACATTTGCACCAAAAATCTTTGTCAATCTGTGATAGAGCAGCATATGTCAGTCCTTTTATATCGCATAGTTTAAAACTTGTATTCTCAGCTGCCACCTGCCCTTTAATTTTTGCCCAAACGAGTTCAATGGGGTTTAATTGTGGATGATAAGGGGGCAGTCTCAAGCACGTATGACCATGCTGTTGAATGATTTTGTCTATTTGGAATACTTTGGTCTTTTGCGATTTCTTAACAAGTGACAGTAATTCAGGTTTCAAAAATCCCTCGTTAATGGAATTCCTTCCTTTCTTAGCCAAATCTTTATAACATCTTTTGTACTGGTAGATGTAGGAATTTTGTCTTCTTCTGCCACAGCGTTGTGGTACGACGCGTTGTCCATTACCAGACAGGATGGTCTGTCTAGAATTGGAAGAAGAGTATTTTCAATCCACTCTCTAAATATATGGCCATTCATCTCGGTGTGATAGTCCCTGTTGTCAGTATAATTAGAGGTGAATATAAGTTCTGCATTTTTCACCAACCCTTCTTTTCGGCTGCCTGCATGTGCCATTATAATACGCTGTCCTTTTCCAGTGGGTACACATCTTTTAATACTTCCATCTGATAACTGCCATTCCTTTGCACTTGTGTGGTGAGAATTTATCCAAGATTCATCTAGAAATACAATATCATAACCTTGGTTACGCATTTCCCGTACTTCACGTAAATATTTACTCCTCATAGAAACTAAGTGCGGCTTCTCGCAGATGACATTTCTACCACTATCGTACTTTCTAAACGTAAAACCGATGCTTCTAACAGTTCTCCATAATGTTGTTTTCGACACAACAATGTCATTTTCTGCTCTCAGTCGAATTTTCAGTTTTCTTAAAGTCACAGTTTCTTTGGAATCGAACATTTTACAAATTGCTCTTCTAATCACTTCCTTGTCAAAACTATCTACTACTTTCTTTCTTCCTAGCGTCCTAGTCTTGATTGAACTGGACACTCCGTTAGCTTTAAGCACTTGTTTGAAAAAGCGTTTGCTTATACCCAATGCGTGAATAGTTCTCTTTTCTGGCTTTGAGATGCTTCGATACAGTTTTCCACGCTTAGCTTCTATGCAAAAATATTTATACACCTTTATTGCCACTGATTGCAATGTAAGGAACTTTACTTTTATACCCATTGACTAACAGATCACAAATTTAACGAAATTACCCAATAATTAGGATACGCCGTTGCACATCAAAACGACAGGAAATGGGATGCACCGGATATAAAATTATAACTATGACGCGTTTTATGTGTTTTTTAGTGCTTAAAACAGGGAAATTGGCGCGCATTACGTTCAAGATGACAAGTCCGTGGGTGCTCACTCATATGAAGCGGTAATTCCTCCAAATATATGGTTTGACCAAAATGCCTTAAATTTGTATACTTCAAATAAAGAATATTTAAAACTATACGTTTGTTGGTGAGGAAATGAATGTACTTCTTGGGACCAAAAAATCACAAGACCATATGCAAAATTTCAGCATTATCAATCAATTGGTTGCAGAGATATGGAATTTTAAACACCTTCAAAATATTTTGAAACGACCAATAGCTAGTCACTAATTAGTAAAACTGTCCCTCAGACTGTAACTCACTTGTGTGTATTCCATCCTTTATTGAAACACTGAATTTCACTTCTATTCTATTCTATCACTGACACTAACTCATAACTTGAGCCTATCGTTCCTACTCTATCCTTTTACTGAAAAACAAACTCTAACATGATCAACAGTACCAGCTGTAACAAAACTAACACACAGCTGTCTGCATCAGATACCAGCAAGGTCTAACGCTCAACTGACTAACTTATTCCTTTTTCTGACTTAAAACCCCTCAATCTCGCTTTCGCATTTCTCTCCATTCACATTTTTCATGACCCGCTCACTGTCATAATTTTCACGTTGGCCTACTGAGCTCTTACCTGTTTATCTCCCCTGACCTTCACCTTTCGACCTTTCTCTCATTCCCTACTCTGCTTCAGCATAGTGACAAATGACAATTTACAAACAGCAAAAATAGACTCAAGATGCAACAAAGCTTGTCAAATCACTGGACAGCTATCGCCACTATTGTCCAACAAAGAAAAAACTCTACGGCAAAATAGGCATTCTACAATACAATCTTCATCCCAACATTGTGCTACCAATGCTAGTCCTGGACCCTAGATGAAAGAATAATAACTAAAAAAAAAAATCTCTGCAGATATGAAATGTGTTGGACAAATGACAGGAAACAGTCTGAGAGATATAATTGAGAAAAATGCTTGGAATAATCTCTGCCTTAAAGTGTATAAAGAAACAACAGATAAAATGGTTTTGTCATGAGACAAGGCAGGAAGATCAGAACACGACACAATGAGCCTTCAATAAACATTGTGAGAACACCAGACCCAAGGGCCGATCGTGAAAAAGATGGATTGACGGAATATTACAAACACTAGTAAACATAAGAGCAGTAGAGGCGAACAGAAGAACAAAAGGCCACAATTATATCTCCCCACGACACAAATGAGGAAGGGAAGAAGAAGAAGTTTGAAGGTTTTCAGTTTCATAAGTGTTTCTGCCATATAGAAAGACTATGAAGCATTTGTGGGTGTCCGGTTAGCGCAATCGATAGGCGGTTGGCTTACCACGGCAACAGCCGGGGTTCGTAATCCTGGCGAGGACACCTGGGTTTTACTAATTCCCTAAAAATTAGTAGGAGCCGCGATAGCTCAGTGGTTAGTGAACTGGACTACTACGGACAAGGGGTAGGGTTCGATCCCAACCGACGGCTCCGGGTTCACCCAGCCTTAAATGGGTACCGGATTTTTTCTGGGAAAGTAAAAGCAGCACGGGCGTAATACCGACCACATTACCCCAAAAATCATGTGCTGAAGGTCTGTAAAATATAGGGTCACTAACACCATATTTCCCTATACGCCACTTGGCGTGACGGGGGGTACTTTACTTACTTTACTATGAAGCATTTGTGACTCACTTTACAGCTGCAAATAAAATGAAAACTAATATTTTTCTGAATGAGTGATGATGGAGATCGGATGAAGAAATAAAAACAGCTAATTTTACTTTAGGATGTGAGGATGCTCCTCAGTTGTCAGAGTTTAATGTTGAACTCCAAGCAAGGGATATTACACATTACGAAGCTCATAGCGGTATTTCAATGCAGATTCAGCTATTTGAAGACAGGAAAATGAATAGTGGGCCTCTTAATTGTCAAACTATATGGGCAGTTAGAATTTGGACTTTAAAGGAGTGACTTTGTAGAAGAGGGTAGACAATCAATCAACAAATACTAACCATTCTTTGAATTCCACAATGTTTAATGACAACTTGAAAGAGACTAGGAAATGAATTTTGCATGTTAATCCATTTTTCCCTGGCAGCCGTGTGCACATGGTCCCTTGCCACACTGGCAGATAACTCCGACTTCGGAGGTACTCATATTTTTTCCCTCGACGAGTAATTGACGTTTCAAGCAGGGCATCGCTGCTTAGAGCAGGGATGGTTGCCGAGAGAAACCATAAATAAAAATCTCAGCCGGTGCAGCAGGAATTTGAACCCACAACCTCTGTCTCGAGGCCAGCATCTTGCCTCAAGACCAACCAGGCCCCCTACAGCTTGAAATGATGAATGGAAAGTCTTCTGTTAAAGGAAGAGACATGAATGCCAAAATGGTCAAAAGTGATGTATCAAGAATGTTGGCTGGACAATACAGATAGAAATGTTATCTTCAGTGAGACTCAAGTGGAGAGCTTTTTCTATGAGAGTTTCTGTAGTTCCAGAAAGACAAGACATTATGAGGTTTTATGAATTTCTGACAGAAGAAAATGCCTGCTGCATTGCAGTTTTAAAAAATCACTATTAACAGTATCCTCATTTTTTTCTACCAAGAGTGAGAACAGTTTCTTTCAGACGAACCTAGTTCTCACACCAACAAGATATCAACATGTTTTCTTTCTGGAATTCACCCAATTACTAAAGGAATTAATTGGAATTTGACGTGACCAAATGTGATGATCATAAGAAACAGATAATCAAATCAATCAGAGGACCACAAGCCCCAAATCAGGATGCCTTTCATAATATGAATAGATATGAACAAGTTATCATTATACGCCTCAGAACAGGACACAATTGACTCCATAGTCACATGTATACAAAATTCAAGATCGGCACCTCAACTACTTGTACATGTGGACAGGCGCCCCAGACTGCTGAACACATACTTCAGGACTGCACTAAATATAGTAGACTGAGGAAGGTCCATTGGCCCATAGATACAACACTACAGACAAAACTATATGGGCCACTGCAAGAATTACAAAAGACAGTAACATTTATACAGGAAACGACATTGCAGATATAGACAATACTTCAGGCGAATGAAAGATAGATAGATAGATGTGATGATCCCAATTTGAAAACTCTTGTAAAAGGTATTATTTTAATTTTTTTTTTTAATCTTAAAATATGTTTCACTTTTTACATAAAAATCAATGAACTCTACTCAATGAATGTAAGTTAGATACCCCCAGAGTTTCAAGGCTATTGTGTTACAATTTTCTTGTTTTATGGGAAGGAATGATTGAATTTAAGTAAACTAAAAAAAATAATGCCAGTATATGTGTATATAGGAGCCATGATAGCTCAGTGATTAGTGAACTGGACTACAAAGGACAAAGAGGTAGGGTTCGATCCCAACCGACGGCTTCCGGTTCACCCAGCCTTTAATAGGTACTGGATTTTTTTCTGGGAAAGTAAAGTGGCACGGGCGTTAATACCGACCACATTACTCGAAAAATCATGTGCCGAAGGTCTGTAAAATTTATGGTCACTAACACCATATTCCCTATACGTCACTTGGCGTAACGGGGGTACTTTACTTTGCTATGTGTGTGTGCATATATATATATATATATGGGACAATAAATGGGAGGAAAGGGAGGAAACAAGGTCAGAGTAGACAAAGATTACAGTTGACTGACAGCATAAAGATATAGACAGAAGAACTTATGACATTGTGCATCAACAAGGCAAGAGACAGATTTAAATGGTGCATCATAGTAACCAATCTTTGATGTTAAGATACACAAGATGAAAGTTAATCAGTTAACAAACTTTGCTCAACAAAGCTTACTTACCTATGGTAAGCAGCATCAATCTTGATGTGGTCTCCAACAAATGGTTTCTGTAAACGATGAATCAACATGTGCATGTTCTTTAACACCAAATCTAGATCTGTGCACATTTGATTGACCATGGTAATATGTTTCCCTGCTCATAAAAATGTTTTTTTTTTTAAATTATTGAGAACAGAGTTCTGAAGAGAAAAAAAAAACTAGATTTCAAAGCAAAATTTAAAAAAGACATCACTGGTAATTTAAATTGCAAATAAAAAGACATAACTATAAACGTCAATAAAAAGAAAAAAAACAAAGCTTTAGACCGGTGAAAAGGAATCAATGTGATTAAATGAGACTGTCTTAAATTTTAAACGCTTTTGTGGTTAAAAATGTAAGACTGTACTCTGGTACCTCAGATTTTAAATTTTATTATCTTTTTTTTATGAACATTAACTACTAAGATATTATTCATGCATAAATATTTATTTTAGCCAGAAATTTTACATTTGGTTTGTACCCGGAAGTAGATGTTTCTTTCTTGTTTGTTATTGTTATTGCTGGCGATCTGTGCGATAGGCCTTAATCCGTTGATATAGCGATTGTTACTTTACAGACGACCTCTCCCGCCACTTGTCAGTTCTCGGGTTGATTGACCTCAGCTGGAATGCGCTGCTCGGGACAACACGTTTCATGTCCACTGGGCGTTCGTCTCAGCCTGACCTTGTCTGCTCACCATAGTACTTCTGGTTTGTTGTTAAGATAACTGTTTCACGTTGTGTTTCCACGACAACTTTGCTGCTGTTATGATTCGTCCCCGAGGGTTGACGCTAGGCCAGATAAATATAACTGTAACACATAACAACTCATTGGTTATAAGAATTTGTTCCGACTTTTAATACTGTCACATCGGACTCTCGTTACACAATGGATATGACAGGTCACACACTTAAAGCGCACTCCTACAATTTCTTCAGTCTTATCGCCCTAACACTTGTCTCTGGGCTCCACACGCATTCATACTTGCATCTAAACTACCTGTGGACCGTTCCCCATTGAACGTCTCGTCCTATACTATCTAACTTCTACCGGCTCAGCTGTCTCTTGGCAACCGCTACTAACTGTCTCTTAATAGTGCTGCTTACTAAACTAACTCACGTACTAATCTACAGCGCTTCTAATTCTATTACACTTGCTTGGTGTCATTATTCTAGATCGTCACTACCTGCCATCTCAGTCTCTCCAAGTGTCGGACTCAAAAAGTGCTCCCGATCTTTTGTGTTTACTTCTTAAAACTTGGTCTTATCAGCCAATCAAAATTTTACTTCTTCACTCACTTCTGGACATGGCTTTCATGTGAATTACGACCCATAGTCTCCTTATTTTTTCTCGTGACTTCGTCTTAATGTCTTTTTCCTTTTTCCCCTTGACCTTGTTTTCTCGTCTTCGTTTACTTCATCACTCTCTCCACCCCTCTCCCTTCTACAGGTCTATAGTATCACACATTGAAATCACCATTATAAAACATCAGTTTTAAGAATGAGTAGGCAGTACTAGGCTCAGAATACCTTGATCCATAAATGCTGCAAAATGTTCAAGATTGTAATTAAAATTTTACTTTGAAATGAAAATAAACTGCTGTGTACAGATCATCACATCTTCCATTGCTACTGTTGCAGTCTGCAACATGGTGATATACCTATGAAAGAACACTATTGAAATGACAAGATGCAGACGTTACAATATTAAAATTTCTCTTGTTGAAGATTTATTGAGTCAAAATATGGGCTTGTCTAGTTCTGTTTTATCCTGCATTACTATGCTTCCTCAATATGTTAAAATGTTTGCTAGTGCAAACTCCTGGTTCTCTATTTTGACTGGTGGGGGTTACTCAAATTTAGGACTTCCGGTCAATATGGCGGATAGGCAGCAGGAACCACTGAGGCCCTGTCTGAAAAGTGTTCCTTGTTGCAGTTTCCTCATATTCCAAGTCTGGCTTGCTACTACTGAATTTAGTGCTCTGTGCATATCATGAGCTGTGTTTTTCATCCAGATTGTGTTTCGATATTTTGATTGATTACGATGAATGATGTTAAGGAATGACAAAGGACATTCACTTTCAGTGTTGCTTGGTCTTATGTCTTTTGGCGGTGCTATAGCTGCTATGATGGGGACTGCAGCTGCCTTTCCTTGTTTGGATCCTTCAATGAAATCAGTTTTAATTCGGATGATTCCACTGGCACGGGTGGTTGAGCCATTATGGATTTTAATTTGTTTGCAGTGATGCAGAGACCTTCAACTAACCTCTATCCGCTACTCAAATTTAGTGCCATGATTCTGCCTTCTTGAAGCCAGTCAGATTATGATAAAGTATAAAAAATTAACAATAACAAGCACAGGTTAATAAAATCTGTTCAGACCACTGTCATCAGATCCCAATTGGGAGCCAAGACACCCATCCAGCAACTGAGCTGAGTGTGATCAGTGAGCCACAGTTGACTACATGCACCAGGATCAGCAAACAACAGAGCTAATCAAGACACTGCTCCACCTCCAAGCGGTGCTCCTAAAAACAGACTATCCAGTCTGGCCAAGTGAGCAGGCAATAAAGAGGGAAGGCAACTCTGTATTATAAAAAGCTGTGCTGAAATTGGATGTGTTGGGCCAAGAGGCACACAATAAATATTAACATAAAACATCTATGTCAACTTAATGTCCTTTTAAGAGTGCGTGGTGAAGAGGATTATTCATTCCTTTAGTAGCCATCAGTTGAATACCAGACAGAAAAAGAAAGAGATCTCATCTACGAGATACAACAGCCAGAGAAACCACTTATACATGGGGTTTGAAAATAGCCTGTCAATATCCACAAGTGCAGACATTTGAATTGGTTATGTTAAAATAGATGCATCATCACAGCACTCCAGACACACCCATAGGTGCTCCAATCTTCTCTTCAAAGTGTTCATCAACAAACAGTGACTAACTGTGCCAGTTTCGTGTTGATTGACAAATTCTCTCACTCTTCCAGAATATCACTCCATTCTGGCAACACCACTTTGTCTTCATGTTCACAGTCTAGATAGCCATGTTTTTGTACTTCTGTCAAAGTTCTTACACTAGAACATATTCTGTATACATGTTGATTTCACAGACTATATTCCAAAATCAGAATTGCAACCATTACTGACAGGTCTATAGTGGACCTGAAATGAACTAAGAGGGGGACTGGTTGGTCTCAAGACAAGATGCCGATTTTGAGATAGAGAGGTTAAGAGTTCAAATCCCTGCTGCACCAGATGGGATTTTTATTTGTGATATCTCTCTGTGGCAACCACCGAAAAACAGTGAGACCCAGCTTTAAACACCAATTACTCATGGACAGAAAAAATATGAGTACCCCCAAAGATGGATTTATGAGCTCCTGTGAGGCAAGGGATCCCTGAGCAAATTGATGTCAAGGTAAAACAGATTAACACCAAAAATTTGGTTCCTATTCTCTAGGGACTTTGCCAGAGGTGCAAGCTGGTGAACGCAAAAAAAAAAACATAAACTGTGCACAGAAATTATTGAGGGGTGATGTCTGATGACTAAAAGAAAAACAACCAAGAAGATTATGAACGAAGGAGTCATACAAATAACTTTGTAACAGGACTCACCAATCACATCATGATGAAAGATCTTAACTGCATCTTTCTCCCATGAAAGTTTGGCTGTTTTCAACTTGACCTGTAGATAACAAATATATTGTTATTGTTGGGTGTTTGTGTTTACACATGGCAGCTTTTTATTTATATATATATCTAGTGAAGTAGCAAGAGACTGAATTTTATGTGAATATCACCTTTTCCTATTTTTCAAACAGACAGCAGTGTGCTCAGGTGGCCCCCACTATAATTTTTTTTTATTGTCAAGAGTTTAAAAAATGTTTAGGTAGATGTTTTTCCTATCAATTTTTCCCGGGGTTTTGCTTCAGGCTAACTCTTTTTCATTTCCAACTGCAACGGGTTCTTTAAAACGCACAGAACACACAAGGGACATCCCGTTTTTTGCCTTTATTAGAGAGGACCAAACATTGGACCTCACTACCCAGACACCAAGAAAAGGTAAAGCCACAGACTAAATTTTTCCAAAATTCCCACCGCTACTGACTGGAATTGAACCCAGAACTTACAACTAGACCACCTACGAACAGATAAAAAAAAAAGAAGACAATATTGTGCGTTTCGTACTACTAAACATTGCAGGAAAGTGTTCATTACACTATGGAAGTGCCCATAAGTCACATTTTAAATAGATTACGAAGAGTATCGTTTAAGAGTTGAGTTTTTGTTCATTCCCGACTGAACACACATCTCCCGTGCCCCTGGTTGACTTTCTGCTCATGACATGCACAATTTCAAATCTCTTCTTCTTTCCTTCCTCATTTGCCTTTCAGTGTCAAGGGTTTAATCAAAGCTGCTGCATTAACTAAAGTATTCTGAACTAACAGAAAAATGTTGATCGACTTAAATATTTCTTTACTTTAATGAGAACTTCTTTTAAAGTATTTAAAGGTAACTGGTTTTCTTATTGCATTGGGTAGCTATTAGTTACATTGCAGTAGATAAATATTAACCATTTTCTTATTGCACTAGACAATTTAGTCAATTCCTTTTACAACATTTAGCCACTTCTATATCTGTGGATAACTGTACATTGTACATTACTTTATGAAATTCTTATGATATAAAAATGTATATTTAAAAAAAAACAACAAACGGCTTTTGTTATCGGTGAATAAGGACACAACTATGGACTTGCAGTATTCATGATAGATGAGTGCCAGTGCTTTTCTCTGGATTTACAACCATTTCTAATATTCAACCATCCATCATTACAGTTTGAGAACACCCATTCTAAAATAAGGCGGCTGGGTAGTCTAGAGGTATGATTTCGGCTTCAGGACATGAAAGACCCCGGTTCAAATCCTGCCAGCGGTGTTGGTTTTTACAAAATACGACAAATTAATATGTTGTTTCTTTGTGACATTACCCTCCCCTAATCTCTTGGGTAGTTAGATCCGATGTCCAGGCCTCTCAAATAATGACAATAAACAGGAGGCCCTGTGTACACTCATGCATGTTAAAGAACCCATGGCAATTAAAATTAAAAATTGTATGTCATAAATATGGCCATTGCCTGAGAAAAATTGTCAGCAGACACCTACCCACACCATGGATCCCAGGCCATGCTATGGAATTCATTCACATGGGCCAGGAAAACAAAGGCCTGTATCTTGTAGGGCCAGGAAAACAAAGGCCTGTATCTTGTAGGGCCAGGAAAACAAAGGCCTGTATCTTGTAGGGCCAGGAAATCAAAGGCCTGTATCTTGTAGGGCCAGGAAAGCAAAGGCCTGTATCTTGTAGAAGTATAATGTCAAATTGAAAATTCACAAACAAAAGAACTGACTTTTGTTACCTGCTGTAAAGATTTGTTTTGTTCAGTTATTTTTTTCTGAGCAGCAATCAGTTTTGATGTAGATGACTGAGCAAGCATTTGTGCACATTTGGATTCCAACTCCTGAAAGATAAGGTTATTTGAATTATAAGTAGCTGGGAGTGTGCTAAATACTAAGCTCCAATTTAGTCTATTTATTTTGTAAACATCACACAAATTAATAGTTGATATACCATGTTTCACAATATGCAGATTGCATCTGTAACTTACTTGTAAGACATAAAACTTATTCTACACCTCTGGTACTTTGACTTTGTTCTTAAAGAAAGAAAGAAAGAAAGAAAGAAAGAAAGAAAGAAAGAAAGAAAGAAAGAAAGAAAGAAAGAAAGAAAGAAAGAAAGAAAGAAAGAAAGAAAGAAAGAAAGAACTCTAATATGCCTCATGGGTATATAGTAAATATAGTGTCAGTGGCTATATTAGTTTACACCCTCCCCATATTTTTTAGTAATATTGTCAGCCTTTTGCTAATATCATCTTTAATTCCAAGAAAAAACTCTTATCTATTTAAGTCTGGGTGAACCTAGAAGATGGGGGATCATATCTGATCACTAACCACCACTCTGTTACTGCAAACTTTTTTTAAGACTGTGTATAAAGTCAAAAAAGACTAGTGGAACAATATTAAAACAGGTAAATGAGTTTAAAAATATTTGGGAACTTTGTTAACCTCAGACGGAAGATGTACAAAGGAGGTGAGATGCAGAATGGCTCAGGCAAAAGCAGCTTTCCAGAAAATGAGGAAGATACTATGCAATCCATTTTTGACAATAGAAACAAGAAAAAAAGTTCTTAAATGTTATGTAGAGCCAGTCTTAACATATGGATGCGAATCATGGACAATAGGACAGCAGACAAGAAAATCACTGGAGTCTGTAGAAATGTGGTTTTACAGAAGAATGTTGAGAATACCATGGACAGCTAAGAAGAGTAATGGAAATGTTCTGAAAGAGGCCAAAGCAAAAAGAGAGCTAATTTCCAATATTAGGAAGAAACAATCATCATTTTTTGGCCATGTAATGAGAAGAGAACAACTGGAATATATTGTAACAACTGGGAAAATTTATGTATGAAGAGATAGAGGCGAGCAGAGAAGGAAGATACTAGACAGCTTGAGAGAATGGCTTGGCAGAAGGTCAACAACAGAAATGATAAACAACTGTCAAGATCGAAAGTTGTGGAGAGATATGATCACCTACGCCAGTAGGCCCGGTACTTGATGATGATGATAAAGTCATACCGGCAACCTGTTTGTCAGACCTAGCAAATATATACATCTAGAGGGAACCATGATTTGGTGAAGAAAATGTGGAATACAGGAAAAAGAAGATGAAAAGCTAAGGAATGAACAGACATTTACTTTGTTATATAGAAAGAAAGAGAAAAGAGGCTGCAGTTACCACATTCTGAAGGATGTGGGATAAGAAAAAAATTATATTGGCGAACTTAGAAAGAAAGATTATGATATCTTAGAATAACAATTGCTTTATTTGTTCATATAGATTTAAATAGAGAACACCTTGAGTTTGAAGTATAGAGAATTGTAAAAATTCCCTCCCCTGCCTTGCTAGATGTTTGAGGAATATGGTGTTATTGACCATATTTTTCTATGACCACGGCACATTTTTAGGAGATTTGGTCAGTATCAAGCCAGGCCATCTTTGCTAGCCAGTGTAATCGCTATAGTCTGATTCAAAATTCATGTCCTCAAACTTCATGAAATATCTCAGAAATCCCTGGATGGATTATATAATCTCTTGCATGTGGTCTTATACTGTCCAAGACATTACAAATGTGTAATTTAAAATAATGTAGGTAATAAAGTTTACATAAGGGACTGACTATTGATCTTTGTCAATACAGTAATTATTGCGCCTCTAAAAAATAAAATTAATAGTAAGTGTTACAAATTTCATCTTTAAACTCATTGTAGTTACTACCAGTTCATGGCCAGTTTTTCTACCTCTTTGAAATTAATTAGAACACACAGGCAGTTTCCATTTCTTCATTCAATAAAAGCAAGATGTCATTAGTTCGCACAAATCCATATGTGAAATCTGTTTTAATGATTAAATATTAATTTTTTGTAACTTGTGCGAATGTTAACCAGCAGAAGTTGTAAACATTCTATATGACATGTATCATTATATTATGTGCATTTGTTTTTATATACCACAAGTAAGACAAAACTAAAACCATCTGTTTGTTTCCAATAGTTTTTCTTTTTATACAACATATATGATCATGACAATAAACAGTTTACATACAAAATTTCAATAATTGAATCCAAGTTAATATGTTATAGCATTTTAAAGAGAAGCATGAGTTTTGGAATGGACTATAGTACCCAATTTTAGAGGCTGGATGAACTCCAGAGAATTTTCAGCCCAAAAAATCAAATTTCTGGTCAGTAAGAGGCTCTTTAGGGAATTAATTTAATTAATTTTTGGTCTACTCTTTTTGACATTAAATTAAACAATAGTTTTTTTGTTAAGTTTAAGCCAGTGTGCATAAAAGAACAGGAATGGCAAAAAAAGTAATTTTAATGCCACGAAAAATATGTTAACATCAAAACAAATAACATCAGGGTTAAAACTGAGAATAAGAAAATGTTATATATATCTTCTCAACATTCCAGTATGGTGCAGAAACATACATCATACAATACAATACATGGACATTAGACAAGAAAGTTTAAACAGAACAGAAAATTGAAACCTCCAGTGAATTTATAGAATAAAATAGATGGAAAGAAAAGAAAACAGAAAACAAACGATGAAGTCTTAGTCTGTCTTAAAACTAAAACAACTAAAAATGATTGAAACTAACAACATAATAAAATTCAATTCATTCAAACAAGACGAGATAGTCATCATGTAGATAGATAGTTAAGATAGCCAAGACTGATTCTGATTTGTGTTTCTAGCACTGTTAAGTTAAGTTGTTAAGTTAGTTTTATTTTATTTTTTTTTTACTCAAGGACAGGACACTGACAGTATAGTATTATAATATTATGGGTATGTGACTAGATGAAGGACCAAAGTTTTACTCAAATTTGCTGTTTTGTGTTACTGAGACGAGAGTTTTCTCTTCTCTATGATTCTTACTAAAGTAAATCGCGATCATTCTATTCTATTCTCTTCACTTCAATCTGAATCTTCTGAGTTCGAGCTGCTTTTGAATTTCATTTGAAAAAAAAAAATATATATAAATCTTACTTGTGTAAACGATTTCAAACCCATTTGTTCTGCCAAAATGAGACTACCCCTGATATTAGAAACAGATCTGCTGTCTTGTTCCCACGGATTGGTAGATGAGAGATTATACTTGCACGTAGAATCATCCCCTCCAGGTTGGAGTAGGGACTCCATCGTTCCGCGTCTGCTCGGTGGCCGCCGTCTGTTTGTGTCTCCACATGCCAGGATTTTCTACAGACGCAGACCATCTTATCTCTACATTGGCTTTCCGTATTTTTGTTGGACTTAAAATGTATCCGCGACTGTTCTTGTTGATGCCATCATCATCAAGTACAATGTCTGCTGGCGTAGGTGATCATGTCTCTTGACAACTTTTGATCTCGACAATTGTTTATCATTTCTGTTGACCTTCTGCCAAGCCATTCTCTTAAGCTGTCTGGTATCTTTTTCTCTTTGCTTCCTTCTTTCTCTTCGTCCCTCAATTTTCCCAGTTGTTACAATATATTCCAGTTGTTCTCTTCTCATTACATGACCAAAAAAAATGATGATTGTTCCTTCCTAATATTGGAAATTAGCTCCCTTTTTGCTTTGGCCTATTTCATGACGTTTTCCTTACTCTTCTTAGCTATCCATGGTATTCTCAACATTTCTTCAGCGTCCAGTGATTTTCTTGTCTGTTGTCCTATTGTCCATGATTCACATCCATATGTTAAGATTGGCTCTACATAACATTTAAGAACTCTTTTTCTTGTTTCTATTGTCAAAAATTGATTACACAGTATCATCCTCATTTTTTGGAAAGCTGCTTTTGCCTGAGCCATTCTGCATCTCACCTCTTTTGTACATCTACCATCTGAGGTTAACATTGTTGCCAAATATTTAAATTCATTTACCTGTTTTAATATTGTTCCACTTGTCTTTATTTTGCACTGAGGTGATGTCTTTTTCTTTGTTGTTACCATTTCTTCTGTCTTTTTGCTATTAAGACCGAGTCCTTTATTTTTGCATTCTTTCACTATAATGTCTAACATTTCTTTTAACTCGTTTTCACTCTTAGCGATGAAGACTGTATCATCAGCAATCCTCAGATTATTTACAGTATGACCTCGAATTGTTAATCCAGACATGCACCTTATGGATCTTAAAATAATCTCACTACACATATTAAATAAATTGATAAATGTTACAACGAATTAAATGAGGCACTTCATAAATGCAAACCATATGAAAACACCATAGTTCTCGGGGATTTTAACGCAAAAATAGGAAATGAAAGAATTGAGGAAGTAGATGGTCATTATGGCTTAGGCGAGAGGCAAGAAAGAGGTGAGAAACTTATTGACTGGGCAAGAACACACAACATGATGATAGGAAACACCTGGTTTAAGCAATATCCAAGACGTCTGTGTACATGGAAAAGCCCAGGGGACAATGCACGTAATCAAATTTATTATATAATGATAAGCAATAGATTTAGAAACAGTCTGGTGTGTGTGTGTGAAAACTAGACCAGGGGTAGATTGCAATTGTGATCATGTACCAGTTGTGGGAAAGCTTAGAGTAAAATTAAAAACAACAAAACGAGCCTAAGTTAACATCAAGTTAAATTTAGATTTACTAAAACCAGACAAGAAGCTGCAAGACAAATACAAAATCACAATTCAGAACCGGTACAATGCAATAGAGAAGATGCAAAGCATTGATGAACAGTGGGAAATGCTAAAAGAATCAATGCAACAAACATCAAAAGAGTTCATACCACCAGTGAGGACAAATTCAAGAAAGAAATGGATGACAGATGACATTTTGCAGCTAATGGATAAATTAAGAAAATAAAGAAAGATGAGTATAAGATATTAAATAAAGAAATTGTAGTAAAACGCAATGAAGCAAAAGAAGCATGGCTGAAAGAGAGATGCAAAGAGATTGAAATGCAACAAAAAGGAGATGCTAAAGCTATATACAAACAAAATGTGGAATTAACAGGAAGAAAAACGTAATCAAAAAATGGATGTCTAAGATCAAAGGAAGGAGAACTGTTGATTGATCAAGAAAACATAAGGGAACGATGGACAGAATACATTAAAGATCTTTATAATGATGAACGAACGGAAGTAAATATAAAGGATAATGGAGAAGGGCCAGAAATACTCAGAGAAGAAGTGGAATATGCCTTGCGCAATATGAAATCAGGCAAAGCTCCTGGACCAGATAATATAACTAAAGAAGAGATTGAAGCCATTGGTGATTCTGGAATAGGAATAATTACAAAAATATTGAATGATATCTACAACAGCGGATATGTACCAGACGACATGCTCAAATCAATATTCATAGCCCTACCAAAGAAATCGGGTGCGATTGAATGCGATGATCATCGCACAATAAGCTTTATTAGCCATATGGCTAAGATATTACTAAGAATCATCATGCAAAGAGTGCGACAGTCCAGAAATTAGCGACGAACAGTGTGGTTTTGTTAGAGATAAAGGAACAAGCAATGCCATTTATATCATAAGACCTTTAGTAGAAAGAGCCACAGAGGTGAAAACAGATCTATACCTATGTTTCATAGATTACACCAAGGCATTTGACAAAGTAAAGCACCAAGAAATAATCAAAATTTTAGAAAGCTAAACGTAGACAGCAAAGATCTAGGAATAATAAAGAACATGTACTGGCAACAAACAGCGGCCATAAGAATTGGAAACCAAGTGGGAATGTTTCAACAAATATAACAGGGTGTTATAAAAGGTTGTGTGCTGTCACCAGATTTGTTTAATATTTATAGTGAGATTATTTTCAGATCCATAAGGGACATGTCTGGAATAACAATTGGAGGTCATAATATAAATAATCTAAGGTGAGATGCAGAATGGCTCAGGCAAAAGCAGCTTTCCAAAAAATGAGGAAGATACCATGCAATCCATTTTTGACAATAGAAACAAGAAAAAGAGTTCTTAAATGTTATGTAGAGCCAGTCTTAACATATGGATGCGAATCATGGACAATAGGACAAGAGACAAGAAAATCACTGGAGTCTGTAGAAATGTGGTTTCACAGAAGAATGTTGAGAGTACCATGGACAGCTAAGAAGAGTAATGAAGGTGTTCTGAGAGAGGTCAAAGCAAAAATAGAGCTAATTTCCAATATTAGGAAGAAACAATCATAATTTTTTGGCCATGTAATGAGAAGAGAAAACTGGAATATATTGTAGCAACTGGAAAAATCGAGGGACGAAGAGATAGAAGGAAGCAAAGAGAAAAAAATAACAGACAGCTTAAGACAGCTTCCTTGGCAGAAGGTCAACAACAGAAATGATAAATAGCTGCCGAGATCGAAAGTTGTGGAGAGACATGATCACCTACGCCAGTAGGCCCGGTACTTGATGATGACATATTAAATAAATCTGGTGACAGGACACAACCTTGTCTAACACCTTGTTTTACTTGTTGAAACATTCTCAGTTGGTTTCCAGTTCTTATGGCCGCTGTTTGTTGTCAGTACGTGTTCTTTATTATTCTTAGATCTTTGCTATCTACGTTTATGCCTTCCAAAATTCTGATTGTTTCTTTGTTATATATAGTATATAGCATATTATAGTTGCATTCGTTAGTCATTGTTAACAATGGATTTTTCAGCGCCCCTAGAAATGTAATACATTTCTAGTATACGCATTGAGTATGTTTATTGAGTTATTTGCGGGTCATCATCATTGCACTCCGAACATGTCCATAGTTGCTCAGATCCCCTCCTCAGCAATTCCCTCAGTGTCCAGCGACTGACGACTCCAGTTCTATGTTGGTTGATAAGTCTTATGTTTATAATTCCTTACTTTGTTTGTTCTTCCGCTGTTAAATTTTTCTTGCTGTGAACTAACCAACACTTCGGCCCAAATGCTTTTTTTTTTTTTTTGAAGAGCAAAAACACAGACAAAAAAGACTACAGATCTAAAGAAATCATGTGAAAACAAATAGTAATAATAGTAAAGGGGTGAGATTGTATAAAGACACACACACACAAACTAACAGAGAAAAAGGGAGCAATCTGCGATTCTTTTCTCTTCTGTTGGCCTCTTATGGTGTTATTCCCCCTTGTGACTCTAGTATTCCCTTTATCCATCTCTTTCTCGGAGTTCCTCTTACTCTGGCGCTTTCGTAGCATTTGTTTATTGCTCTTTGAGTCATTGTTATTTTTTTGTGTCTTGTTATGTGACCGAACCATTTTATATGTTGTTTCTTTATGTATTCGATGTCTGGTTCAATTTCGAGTTTCTTCCTCAGGTCAGTGTTTCTTACTCTGTCCTTTAAGCTGTTTCCTGTCATAGCAAACATATTAAATATATAAAATATAGCATTCTATGCAGGGCCGCGAGTAGAGTTGGAGAAAGTAAGTAAAATAAACACAAAACGGTATAAAGATGCTGGCTGTGCTGTTCGATCATAGAGTGTGAGTGTATGCCTGCCAATCTTGCCACTTTTATTAAGTTCGTTTCAGTGTTTTTCGAAGTCGTCCTCTTCTCCACTGATTCGATGTTTCCCTTTTTGAGAGCCTGAACAGTAATTCTCTCGTCGTTTCTTCTAAATGCATGTCTGGCATATATTCATCCTCTTTCATTTATGGTAGATGAGATATATGTCTGCATGACCATTTCTTTTATTTCAGCATTAGTCTTGGATTAATTCAATTTAATGTAAATTATCTTTCTTATGCATTTATCTTCAAATGCGTTGTGTTTTCTTCTCAATCTTCTTTGTAGTTTTCTAGCTTTCACGCGCGTAAGTAACAGTTTTTATTTTTACAATTTTTTTAAAATTTCGTTTGAAATACTACGCCCTTAGTTAAGAATGTTTCGCCCGGAGCAACCGTTTCCCAGGCTCTCTCTCTCCCCCACCCCCACGCTACACAAATGTCCTCCTACCCTTCGCACTAATTTACAGTGCACTGTTTTAAAAGTGCACAGTGTTCAGCACAAGTCATGAACAGGACAGTTAAACTTCCTCAAAAAAAAAAAAAAAAATTATAATAATAAAGGAATTTCGTACAAGAGGACACCAAATGCTGGGAAGAAACTGGATATTTGACAAATTATAAAGTGAATATTCAAAAGGGATTTCAGTAAGTCTTTATTATCACCCAGAATGAATAAGTTCCCAATGGTTTAAAAAAAAAAAACAACCCAAAATTTTCTTCTTCTACCTTTCAACTCTCTGTGGAGAATAGGTCTTCAACAAATGCATTCAACTCCCTGTGGAGCATAGGTCTTCAACAACCACTTTCCAAGCCGTTTTGTTTCTTGCAGTTCATTTGAGATCATTCAAGTCTTCCCCATCATCTTCATCTTTGCTTCCATCTGTCTTCTCCAAGAATTCTTTGGTCTTCCTCTTTGTCTTTTTCCTTGGGGATTCCAAAAAAGGCCTGTTGTGCAATACTTTCAGTTGGCTTCCGCAGTGTGTGTCTCCTATCCAGCGCCATCGTCTACGCTGTATCTCATCCACTGGTATTTGACTGGTACTTTTTCACAATTCTATGTTAGTGATTGTCGCCCTGCCTTTCCCATCCTTTTAGTATGTACTTGAACCATAAACGTTATGTCCTTTGAACTATAAACAGTATGTCCTTTGAGCCATAAACATGTTCTTTGAACCATACGCATTATGTCCTTTGAACCATACACATTATGTTCTTTGAACCATGCACATTATGTCCTTTGAAACATAAACATTATGTCCATTGTTCCCTAAACTATATGTCCTTTGAACTATAAACATTATGTACTTGAACCATAAACATTACGTCCCTTGAACCATAAACAATTTGTACTTCGAACCATAAACATTATTTCTTTTTAAACACAAACATGATGTAGTTGAAGCACAAACAGTATGTCAATTGAACCATAAACATTATGTCATTTGAATCATATCACTTTGCAGTCTCATTTGCAAATGATAATAATATTGAAATTAGGTTACAGAAACGACAAGAAACCCGCTTAAAACAACATAATGCAAGACAAGAAAAGACCACACATGAAGTCATGGAAATAGCCATTACACAACGAGAGCTAGAGCTGGTAATATCCAAATTATAAATGAAAAAGTCACCAGGCAGTGATGGAGTGTCCAATGAAATGATTAAGAACTTGGGGACTGTAGCTAAAGCAAAACTACTGCAGATCTACACTATTTACTGGACCACGGGTAGAGTGCCACAGGCATGGAGAGAAGCAATTATGATACCATTACTAAAGCCAGGAAAAGATGGTTCAACGACATCCAGTTATAGACCAATCAGCCATACAAGCTGTTTGTGTAAAACAATGGAATGTATAATCAATCTCAGACTACAGTGGTAGCTGGAAAGTGAAAACCTCCTTGTCCCACAGCAAGCTGGCTTTAGATAGTGTTACTCTACCGAAGATCAGGCAGCCTATCTTTCCCAGGAAATTGAGGATGCGTTTCAAGAAAAGAAACGGGTACTAGCAGCATGGATAGACCTAAAGAAAGCATTTGATAAGGTATGGAAGGAATGGTTTTTGAAGAAACTGAGAAATTATGGAGTAAATAGCAGGATGTACAAATGGGTCAAAGCATACCTGCATAACAGGAGAGCCAGATTGCAACTGGATGGTCTTAAGAGTAAGAAGGTCTTACTGTGCCAGGGCGTTCCACAGGGAGAGGTACTATCTCCAACACTTTTTCTGATCTACATCAACGACCTAGTTACTGAACTACCACATGGCATCAAAGTGGCAATGTATGCAGATGACTTGGTAATGTGGTGCACAGAGGAGTATGCAACAGTGGCTTTCACTTTATTTCAAAGAGCTATGAATGCACTGAATTCATGGACAAATAGATGGTGTACCAGCATCAATACAGACACATGCAATACTACTGCTTTTCACTCTATCCACAAAGCAAAAAGCAGGAGCCATCTACATAAAAAATAAGCCTGTAAAAGAAGACATACAAGCTACGTATCTCGGAGTTACATTTAACAACAAACTATCTTGGAAACAGCAGATAAATAAGGCAACCATAGAAGACAGAAGGAAGTTGGCTATTCTAAGAAAGTTGTGTGGAACCACGTGGGGTGCGAGTAGGAAAATACTCAGTAAAGTTTACCAACAGAGTATACACCCACATTTAGAATATGGATCATCCGCATGGTGCTCAGCATCAAACACCACACTGAAAGAACTGGACAAAGTACAAAACCAGGCACCCAGGGTCATCACAGGACAAAAGAAATCAACACCAATATTGGAGATGGAGAAATTGTGGAGGATACCAGCACTGAGAGAACGGAGGGACACAAAGGTGCTGATACAGGTAGAAAAATTTGCATGCATGCCGAGACATCCAATGAAGGACCGATTCCAAAATCTTGCATTGGGACGGCTTAAGAGAAGCAGTTTTATCCACCAAGCCAAGCGTATTAGTAGACAAACACCAGACATCCAAGAGTTGTTAACCCCCTACTGCCCATACCAAAACAGACTCCCTGGACAGCGGAATCATGATTATCAATACAAATACGGACAGAAGTGAAAGGAATACTTGACAAAGAGGAACAGAATAGTCTACAGCGTAAAACAATAATTCTCAGTTTCCTGGATGAAGAATACCCACAAGACCGATGGATTCGTGTGTACACAGATAGATCAGCACAGAATGCAGTAAAGAATGGAGGAGCAGGTGCATACATCTATCTATTGTCCTTTCGAGCCGAAGACGGCACATAGGGCAGAACCACAATCTCAAGAACAGAAACCTTGCGTGCCAAAATGGCACATATTGTTTCCATAACAATGCTTTTTACAATGACAGCTTGTCAAGCCATCGATCAACCTCCTTAGTCGCCTCTTACGACATGCCTGGAAGGTCACAGTGTCACTATTCTTTACATCCCACGTAATGAGGCCCCGGTAACACACGGGCATGGTGCATACATAGAGTACCAAATAACACTAGGGATATGAATAAAATAGCAACACGGAAATATTGTCACAATTATGATGCAGAAATACAAGCAATAAAGTTGGCAATAGAAAAACTGCTGAACAGTAATATTAGCCCACAGCCTGAATGCGTTTTTGACAGATGCAAGATCAGTACTCCAGGCACTACAATCCAGAAAGTTGCCACATCTGCAGACCATATTGACTGAACTCTGCAAGCCCCACAGAGTTGCTCTGCAGTGGATCCCATCTCACTGTGGAATACCAGGAAATGAGAAAGCAGATCAGCTGGCAAAGGAAGGTTAAACAGGCACACAACTAGATACACCGGTTACATACCATCATAAGAAACAGATAATCAAATCACACAAATAATCATTTCATGAAAAGTGTTCCTTGTTGCAGTTTCCTCACATTCCAAGTCCGGCTTGTTGCAGGAGCTACTGAATTAAGTGCTTCTGTGCAGACCGTGAGCTGTGTGTCTCATCCGTTTTGATCATGTTTCGATATTCCAATTGTTTACGATGAATGATGATATCGTATGACAGGGAACAGTTGGCTGTGTTCACTTTCTGCGCGGTTTCGCCTTATGTCTTTTGGCGTGTACTGAGACTGCTACGATGGGGACTATAGTTACCTTTCTTTGTTTGGGAGATGAGATATTAATTCAGATGATTACGCTGGCAAATGCGGTTGAGTGATTATGGATTTTAATTCATTTGCAGTGATACCGGGGCCTTCCATAACCAAATAACCATAACAAAATAACCATAACCAAATAACCATAACCAAATAACCATAACCAAATAACCATAACCAAATAACCATAACCAAATAACCAAAGATGATCAAATCAATCTGAGGACCACAAGCCCCAAATCAGGATGCCTTTCATAATATGAATAGATGTGAACAAGTTATCATTATACGCCTCAGAACAGAACACAATCGACTCCACAGTCACATGTATACAAAATCCAAAATCGGCACCTCAACTACATGTACATGGGGACAGGCGCCCCAGACTGCGGAACACATACTTCAAGACTGCACTGAATAAAGTAGACTGAGGAAAATTCATTGGCCCATATACAACACTACAGACACAACTATATGGGCCACTGCAAGAATTACAAAAGATAGTAAAATTTATACAGGAAACGACATTACATATATAGACAATACTTCAGGCGAACGAAAGAGATAGATAGATAGATAGATAGATAGATAGATAGATAGATAGATTTGAATCATAAACATTATGCCATTTGAACCATAAACAGTATGTTATTTGAAGCATAAATATTGTCCTTTGAAACATAAACTTTATGTCATTTGAACCATAAACATTGTCCTTTGAAACATAAACATTATGTCCTTTGAAACATAAACATGATGTACTTGAACCATAAAAAGTATGTCTTTTGAATCATAAACATTTTGTTCTTGAACCATAAACATTTTGTCCTTGAACCATAAACATTATGTCATTTGAACCATAAACATTATGTCATTTGAACCATAAACTTTATGTCATTTGAGCCATAAACAGTATGTCATTTGAAACAAACATTATGTCATGTGAACCATAAATATTGTCATTTGAACCATAAACAGTATGTCATTTTAACCATAAATATTATGTCATGTGAGCCATAAACATTATGTCATGTGAACCATAAACATTATGTCATGTGAACCATAAACATTATGTCATTTGAACCATACAAATTATGTCATTTAAACCATAAACATTATGCACTTGTCTTATGTCTTCAGACATAGCCCCTAATGGCCCATCTTCTCCCGTCTGCTGGCGTTCTAGCACCGAAAGGGGACCAGTTTCTCTTCCACCGTGTTATGGAGAACACAACTTGTGAAAAGGCGTTTGATGATATACCAACCAACATCTTTGAGTACAAGTAAAATACTTTAAGTTTTCACATATTTCTAGTTCCTGTAACTGTGGATCTATTATTGCAGCGACTCCTTGTAATTGTACTTCACATAGTTTCAGCTAGTCCCATTGTATAAAGAACACCATATTAGCAGACACATAAAGTGCATACAAATAACCCATTTATACTAGCGAGATCCCTGAAGCTCTGATATACTTACATTTGTCGAATAGATATTATATTTATAAACCATACTATATTGTTATGTCTATAAAATCATAATATTAAAATTCAACAACGTTGGCCTAACATCATCAAGCGCTCTACATTTTTTAAAAATATGACGATCATCATTTTCAAGAGGACGTGAACTCCCGGTATATGGTGGATAGGCGGCGGGAACAATTGAAGGCTATGCATGAAAAGTGTTCCTTGTTGCAGTTTCCTCATATTCCAAGTCCGGCTTGTTGCAGGAGCTACTGAGTTAAGTGCTTCTATGCACACCGTGAGCTGTGTGTCTCATCCGTTTTGATCATGTTTCGATATTCCAATTGCTTTCGATGAATGATGGTGTCGTATGACGGGGAACAGTTCGATGTGTTCGCTTTCTGCGCGGTTTCGCCTTTTGTCTTTTGGCGTGTGCTGGGACTGCTATGATGGGGACTACAGTTGCCTTTCTTTGTTTGGGAGATGAGATTCGGATGATTACGCTGGCAAGGGCGGTTGAGCAATTATGGATTTTAATTCGTTTGCAGTGATACCGGGGCCTTCCATAACCAAATAATCAAATCTATAAAATTATATTAATTGTTATATCTATACAATTATATTACATTGTTATATCTATAAAATTATATTATATTATTATATTTATAAAATTATATTATATTGTTATATTTATATAAGGATATATATATATATATATATATATATATATGAAATATATAAGGAAACAACAGATAAAATGGTTTGGCCACGTGACAAGGCAGAAAGAAGAAAATACAACACAACGAGCCTTCAACAAACGTTGTGAGAACACCAGACCCAAGGGTCGACCACAAAAAATATGGGTCGATGGAATATTAGAAGCACTAGGAAACATAACAGCAGCAGAGGCGAACAGAAGAGCAAAAGCCCGAAAATTATACCTCCCCTCATATATATATATATATATATATATATATATATATATATATATATATTTATATATATATTTATATATATATATATTCCCTGCAATCACGAGTACGTGCGCGCTAAGAGGCCGATTCAAGGCTCGAAACTTTACCTTTAAACGGTATGGCACATGCTGATGATGATGAGAACTGATAAACAAAAGTAACAACAGAAAGTTGTTGTGAGACGTGATAACGCTGTATATAGGCCAACAATTGCTGTTGCCTGGGGGAAATTGTCTTATAAAATCTACACAGACCGTTCTACGGAGTTCGTGCACCTAGGTCAGGGCTATCCTCGGACTTTTCTCGATATTTTGAGGGGTAAATCTGAACATCTATGAATTCGTCTGGATTGCAGTGAAGATGATCCTATCATAATATAACATAATCTCAGCCAGTAGTTTGGTACATGATGATGATGATGACGATGACGATGTGGTGCAATTTATTAGTTAAACGGTAACATTGGTCTTTCTCATCTCAGGTGGACAGACTACAGGGAAGAAGATGCGGCATCTCAGCAGGGGAGACTTGAGCTTGATCACTATCAACAACATCCGAATGAATCGTTTCAAACATTCCGCCACGCCCCTTCTGTGTGCGGGTTAGACGCGCCTACATCGGGGGCGGAGTTAGTAAATAGAAGAAAAGTATTGGGCTATTACGGCGATAGATCCACTCAACTAATAAATGATGGATTGGCAGGATGTCCTCCAATGGGTGTAGATCCCAGGAGTTTGATTAGGCCATTGGATAAAAGTTTACACAGCGCAATTAGGCCAACAGGGTTGGTTACATCCTCTCTTTCTGTCTTGTGTGTCTGACCTTACTGAATGTCCAATGTGTCCTACATTGTCTATACAATTGTGTAAGTAAATGTCAGACTGCCAGTTAAAGTATCTCACGCGGGTCTTAAATCGGACTATATATCTAACTAAATATCTGACTAAATATCTAATTAAATATCTGACTAAATATCTAATTAAATATCTGACTAAATATGCAATTAAATATCTGACTAAATATCTGACTAAATATCTAATTAAATATCAGGCTAAATATCTGACTAAATATCTAATTAAATATCTAACTACATATCTAACAAAACATCTAACTACATATGTGACTAAAAATCTGACTAAATATCTAACTGTATATCTGACTAATTTTTTAACTAAATATCTGATTAAATGTCTGACGAAATATCTGAGTAAATACCTGACGAAATATGTGACTAAATATAGAATTAAAGTTGTGACTGAATTTCCGCGGGAAAAAAAAATGTGGTGCAGTAGTTAATGAACTTGTCTGCCGAGGGCTGGAGTTCGGTTTAATCCCAGTCGACCATTTCTAGGTTCATCATCATCGTGTGCCATACCGGTTTGCGTAGGAGTTCATGTTCTTCTGCATTTTTCTACCATCGGTAAAGTAAAGGTTCCCTTCAGGCGTTTTTAGGAGTAAGTAAAGTAAGTAACGAATGGAACGAATTCAAAACAAACGAGGAAATTAGAGAAATCGCCAATCAACCACTAATATCTTCAGTAATAAAGAAAAGACGATGGTCATACGTTGGACATGTGATGAGAAGAGATAATAATCGAATAGCAAAGCAAGCCCTCATATGGGAAACAACAGGTAAAAGAAAAAGAGGAAGACACAGGGAGACACTGAGAAGAACATTGATGAGAGAGGCAAGAGCAGCAGGAATCGGCTCCCTCAATGAGATAGAACTGCTTGCACAGAACAGAGACAGATGGCGAGATTTGATAAAATATCTTTAAAAGAAAACTGCTAGAACAAAAATTCATATAGGAGAAGGTGTATCTTGGTCTACGCCCTATGGGCCGGTTACGGCTCGAAAGGTCAATAGATAGATAGAAAGTAAGTAAGGAGCCCCCATCACGCCAAGTGGTGTATATGGAATATGGCGTTAGTGACCATAATTTGTACAGACCTTCGGCACATGATTTTTGGGGTAATGTGGTCGGTATTACGCCCGTGCCGCTTTACTTTCCTAGAAACAAATCCGGTACCCATTAAATGCTGGGTGAACCTGGAAGCCGTCAGTCAGTATTGAACCCGGCCTCTTGTCCTTTGTAGTCCAGTTCACTAACCACTGAGCTATCGCGGCTTCGTTGTTAGGAGTACTGGGAATATAGTGTTAGTGACCATATTTTTCCCTGACCACTGCACATATTTGTATGATGTGGTCGGTATCACCCCAGCTGCCTTTACTTCCTACCTCCATCATACACACCTACCTACTTCTTTATAGCCTGTATATATATATATATATATATATATATATATATATATATATATATATATATATATATTGACCTTTGGAGCCGTAGCAGGTATATAGGGCATAGACCCAGATACTCCTTCTCTTATCTAAATTTTTATTCTAGCAGTTTTAAATCCTTGTAAAGATCTTTTATCAAATTTCGCCATTTGTCTCTGTTTTTTGCAAGCAACTCTATCTCATTGAGGGAGTCGATTCCTGCTGCTCATGCTCTCTGATCAATGTTCTTCTCAGTGTCTCTCTGGGTCGTTCTCTTTTCCTCTTACCTGTTGTTTCCCACATGAGGTCTTGCTTTGTTTTTCGGTTATTATCTCTTCTCATCACATGTCCAACATATGACCATCGTCTTTTCTTGATTACTGAAGATATTAGTGGTTGATTGGCGATTTCTCTAATTTCCTCGTTTGCTTTGAATTCGTTCCACGCTATACCTAGTATTTCCCTAGACATTTGTTTTCGAATGCGTTCAACTTTATTTCTATGTCTCTTGTTGTTTTCCAGCTCTCACACGCATACTTAAGGGTTAATAGTACGTTTTATTTGAATAATGTAAGTTTTGTGTTTGTGCTGATGAGATTTAATTTCTACAACTTCTTAAGGCTTCTGAAAGACATTGCTGCTTTAACTATTCTGATTCTAATTTCTTTACTTGTATCCCCTTCTCTCGATCAATGTGACTTCCAAGATAAAGTGATCGATCTCTTCCACTGGTTTGTTTTCCATGTATATTTTGTCGTCTGTTGGAATTCAGCTTTTCATGACTTTAGTTTTTTTCATGAATCTCTGTACAGCACTCGTGCATTTATTTATCAATATATGGTAAACCCAGCAACATGTGACATCGTTTATTTAGTTTAATCCATCCATCCATCCATCCATCCATCCATCCATCCATCCATCCATCCATCCATCCATCCATCCATCCATCCATCCATCCATCCAACCAACCATCCATCCATCCATCCATCCATCCATCCATCCATCCATCCAACCATCCATCCATCCATCCATCCATCCATCCATCCATCCATCCATCCATCCAACCAACCATCCATCCATCCATCCATCCATCCATCCAACCATCCATCCATCCATCCATCCATCCATCCATCCATCCATCCATCCACCCACCCAATCCATCCATCCATCCATCCATCCATCACTCATCCATATATCGACCTATTCATACGTCCGTTAATTAATACATTCATCCGTAAATCCGTTCATTTGTCCTTTAGGATGATCACCCGTAAGTCTATATACTTCCACTCCATCCATCCAACCATCTATTTATCCACTCCACAATCCATCCAATACTTGCTCTGTAATATGATTTCACAAGAACATGTTTTATCGCGCCATTTATCATGTGTTGCCAGGAAGCCTTACTTTACTCATGAATCGGTGCAAAGTTGTCTACCCCATCAAGCTCCTTTGGTCAGGAAAGGCGGATTTAATTACAAAGACTGGCAAGTTTTGTTCTTTTCACTTAATACGCCTGCTTAGTCAACACACCCATATTTAGTGGTCATACCTGAAGAGGAACTATCAAATACCGTGCAATAAATGAGCTGGTAATAGTAACTCATAGCTGCTTGAAGGTTTAGTGGTCTGTTCACCAAAACCAATTAACGCTCACTGAAACAAAACAACCAACCTGGCAAGTGAGGGGAAAGGTACAAGGGAATGCAACCTGTTCTCATAAAGTACAATTAGCTCTATTTCAGCTACACATTTGACAAAGCTAACAAATTTAGCTCTAAAGTACAATTAGCTCTATTTCAGCTACACATTTGACAAAGCTAACAAATTTAGCTCTAAAGTACAATTAGGTCTAATTTAGCTATACATTTGACAAAGCTAATACATTCAGCTCTAAAGTACAATTAGTGAAGCATAAAGCAATACAACGTGCGCCAAGCTCATGGCAGTAGAGGCAGCAACTGTGATGGCTAATGCTAACAAAGAATGGCGACAACAGCAGTAACCTATCTGAAGCAACGTCACCACAAAAGTGACAGATAAAATGGCCTGGATCGGTAATGGGACCACATATATCTTCGTCACAAAGATGAGATTAATTATGATAATGGTTTTAATAATAATAATGAATACAATAATAATAAATATAATAATACAATCTCTCTCTCTCGTCACACAGAAAGAAAGAGAGTGAGAGAGGTGAAGAGAGGATAATACTATAGAGGTGTACGCAGAAGAGGAAGACGAAGAAGAGAAGAAGAAGAAGACGAAGAAGAGGAGGAAGAAAAAGAGAGGATAATAACGCTGGCTAAGGCATACATAAGGAAAACTAGCACAAAACATAGAGAGACTAGTTTGATTTGGAGTTCGCACGAAAAAGGAAACGAGTAAAAACAGATAAACAATAGAATCAGCAGTTATAAACATAAAACATAACTTGTGACAATGAAAATACAAGGATAAGTCAACTCAAACCAGGAATTAGTGGGAAATATTTACTGAAAATGTGCGTTCCACACAGATGGAGAAATCGTTATAATCTGCACTGATAAGAACTGTCTAGAAATGTTAATTAGGGTTTTGTATTCTTTGAAATATTTTATGCAACAAATCTATGTCAATAGAAGTGAGAAAGAGAGTTCATCGGTGCTATATAGAACCAATTCTGACCTATGGAAGCGAATCATGGACAGTAGACAAACAAATGAAAAAAAAAACGCTTAGAGGCCACAGAGATGGGATTTCTCAGAAGAATGTTGAAATTTTCATGGACAGCTAAAAGGACCAATGAGGAAATTCTCAAAGAGGCAAACACAAAAAGGGAGCTCATAAAAATACATAAGAAAAAAACAATCAACATTTTTCTGGCACATCACGAGAAGAGGAAAGTTGGAAATACTTGCTTTCAACGGGCAAAATACAAAGAAAGACAGATCGCGGACGACAAAAAGAGAGAAAATACTAGATAGCTAGGTGTCATGGCATGGCAAACAGTCAACAACAGAACTAATACGATACGCTGTAGATAGAAGATTGTGGAAGGGCATGATCGCCTACGCCAACCGGTATGGTACATGATGATGATTCTTTGAAAAACCGCTATTTTCAATTCTATGCTATTGTACTTCAAGTAGAAGACGGTATATAGGGCTGAACTTCTAGACAAAAACCGCTATTTTCAATTCTATGCTATTGTACTTTAAGTAGAAGACGGTATATAGGACACAAGTTTTAGACTCTGTGTCTGACGATCATGCGCCAGTCCTTGTACAGAACCCGCAATGTTTCTCGCAGCACGACTCTGGTCTAGGCGTGTTGATTAATCTCGACAGGGAGTCGATGCCTGCAATTGTTGCCTCTCGCCTTAATGTTCTTTTTAGGTTTTCTCTAGGTCGACCTTTTTTCCTGTTACTCTCTGGTTCATCATCATCATCATCATGATCAAGTACCGGGCCTGCTGGTGTAGGTGATCATGTCTCTCTACAACTTTCGATCTCGACAGTTATTTATCATTTCTTTTGTTGACCTTCTGCCAAGCCATTCTCTTTAAACTGTCCGGTATCTTATCTCTTTGCTTCCCTCTATCTCTCCGTCCCTCAATTCTTTGTTGTTACCATTACTTCTGTCTGCTTGCTATTAAGGCTGAGTCCTTTATTATTTCTTTTCATCACGGTACTATATGTTTAACATTTCTTGTAATTTGAGATATAAAACTGTTTTCTGTTTTATTTTCTATGAGGGATGTTAAATATCATCTCTTGTAGCTAGGGTGATGCAGTGTTATATTTTAGACTGGAATATCATCCTTTCAAAATATTTACCGGTGCTAACAAGTTTCGTGAATTTGTGCTGGCATCATCGTGAACTGTTTGGTTAATTTACCCATACCAAAGCGGATGTGTCGGGCCTAAATGCGCATATATCGCGGCTTCGACCTAAACTAGCGACACAACGCATATACGCCCATTTAACGGGTGAATTCTAAGAAGAGGAATTGCTTTCCTTTTTGCTACTTTACTTACAGATTCTTTTTTTCCTACTGTTACTTTTGTATTGCTACTTTTCTTACAGATTATTAATTTGTTACTGTTACTTTCCTGATTGCTACTTTCCTTATTGCAACTTTTCTCATTGCTACTTTCCCTACAGATTCTTATTTTTCTACTGCTACTTTCTTTATTGCTACTTTACTTACAGATTCTTATTTTTCTACTGTTACTACTTTATTGCTACTTTACTTACAGATTCTTATTTTTCTACTGTTACTACTTTATTGCTACTTTACTTACAGATTCTTATTTTCCTACTGTTACTTTCCTTACTATTACTTTATTTGTTAGCACTTACTTTTCCCGTGATATTTCTTGGCTTGTCTAATATTACACGCTTACAATGTACCGTATTTTCTCCCAGGCTGACCACCCAAAGCTCACGCCTCCAGCCAAGCGATCTCAGGGGCAGCTGTCTCCCTTCTCTCGGCACCTGGTGCCAGCCGATGTATGTTGATTGCTGCCCTGACTACGACAACCCATGGGCGTATTCTTTCTCAAAGAAGGAAATCCCTTATTATTACTGAGAGGCAAACAAACAAACAAAGGATAATGGTATGTTTGCTGCACTCGGAAACAATTTAAAAACGACCAGAAAACAGTGAATTTTCCTAATATTTATTCTCTTATTTATGATTATTGTCTTACTACTGAAAGGTCGCATTTGGATGTGAATCATGGACAATAGGACAAAAGACAAGAAAATCACTGGAGTGTGTAGAATTGTGGTTTTACAGAAGAATGTTGAGAATACCATGGACAGCTAAGAAGAGTAATGGAAATGTTCTGAAAGAGGTCAAAGCAAAAAGAGAGCTGATTTCCAAAATTAGGAAGAAACAATCATCATTTTTTGGCCATGTAATGAGAAGAGAACAACTGAAATATATTGTTACATCTGGAAAAATTGAGGGACGAAGAGATAGAGGGAAGCAAAGAGAAAAGATACCAGACAGCTTAAGTGAATGGCTTGGCAGAAGGTCAACAACAGAAATGATAAATAACTGTTGAGATCGAAAGTTGTGAAGAGACATGATCACCTACGCCAGCAGGCCCGGTACTTGATGATGATGATGACTGAAAGGTCTTTGATGGGCAAGACATGGAACGATTTTAAAAGAATGGCAAGAAACAGAACGGCTTGGAAAGTGTTTGTTGAAGACCTATGTTCCACAGAGAGATGAAAGTGTTTGTTGATGACCTATGTTCCACAGAGAGATGAAAGTGTTTGTTGATGACCTATGTTCCACAGGGAGATGAAATGAAGACCTATGTTCCACAGAGAGATGAAAGTGTTTGTTGATGACCTATGTTCCACAGGGAGCCGAAAAGGTAGAAGAAGAAAAGACTGAAAGGTCTACTTAGTATCCCCGGTGGCTGAGTGGTTAGTGTGTTCGCTTACTGATCCGAAAGGTCCTGGTTCTATCCCCAAAAAGTTGTGGTTGGGGGGGGGGGTTATTTTCCGTTTGTACCAGAGATTTTTCTAGAAGGTATAGGCGGCCTGGCGTGATACCGACCATATTACCAAACAAATGTTCCGCGGTGATAAAAATATATGGCCACTAACACCATACTTCAAGAGAAGCGTGGAGGGAACCTTTAGTTTACTTACTGAGGTGACTCGTCCAAGCTCGTTTTATCCACTTATGCATGTACTCGTCGTCACGAACTGTTGTCTTGAAAGTCGTCCCACAATTCCTTTACAGCCTCGTTTTCGTTCTTTCAAAACGTTGCTTATTCACTTTACCAATAGGCATGGTCACGTGAAGAGGCAGAAAGACAAACACATAAAACAGCGAACATTTAATAAACTTTGCGAGAACACCAGACTCAAGGACCGACCACGAAAAAAGATGGATTGATGGAATATAAGAAGCACTAGGAAACATAACAGCAGGAGACGCTAACGGATCATCAAAAGACCACAAACTATATCTCCACTCGACGCTGAAAGGCAAATGAGGAAGGAAGCAAGAAGAAAAGCTCAACCACTCAATTTTCTCGTGCAATTTTCATACCCTGAGTGACTTACGTCACTTCCTAGTTACTGTAAACATCTATTTTTCTGTAGGGTGTATACCCTATTCTATTTATGCTTTTGTATTTGCCCTGCTTATTCCCGTTTGATTATCTTTCAACCATAACCCTGCTACATGCAGAGGGGGAAAAGTTGGGGTGGGGGGGGGGGGAAGGATTGAGGATATTTGACGATCCCTGCCTGGCTGCCCTGTTTGACACTCAAGTCTATATATTCGCATCAAAACCCGAAAGCGAACATATATATATAGTGGGTAGCTTAAGATAGCTGTGTTGGCCGTGAACTTTAGGTTTCTCCTGGCAAGGCGCTGTATGTGGCGAGGAGTACGGGTTCGAACCTGCTTCGGACTGTTCTTTGTATTTGTTTTCTCTTGTTGATTATTTGTGATTTTTTTCAGAGTGTTGTAAAAATACAACTTCCCCTGAATCCAGTGTCATCGTTTGTATCTTATATCTTTGTTCATGGCCAGTCGGTCAGTCAGAAACTTTGAGGATCTTGAGAAGGAAGCTGTAAGGGCGGAGGATAGTTTGTTCCTTGGAAAGTCCACGGGTTTGGAACTGGACTATGTGAATGTGGAGGATTTAGGGGAAGCCCATTAAATTGCCAGACTTGTGAAGAAATCTCGGAAGTGCATAAAGAGCAGTAAGAAGTAGCAGATAAATATTTTTAAGAGAAGGAGGAAATAAGCGAGTGAGGCAATGTCGCTGCAGAAAGTAAAGACCATTGGTATCGTTGAGTCAATGCATAGATTTGTGGAAAAATGGAGTCGTAGCATTGTTGTGATCATTATTGTTAACCTGTTCGATTATAAGGTTGTTAACCAATTTAGAAACATTGTGAAAAATCATCAGAAGCACAAAGTAATGGACAGATTCTTCAATAGAGACTACTAAGTACAAGCATCCTCCAAATTCTAAGCATCTCACTGTGAAAATAAACAGGAAACAGAAGAACAAAAGAAGGCAGACATGCAGTATTTATGGAAGGTGACTTCCTTTATTAACATTATCATTTCTCCTCTCTACCTTCCACTGACGCAACTCGCTTGAAGGGCAGTTTTTTTGTTTATATCATGTACATTTATTGGCTTTACAATTCTTATTTATTATTATATTCAATGCTGTGCTTTGATTATTTCATGTACATTTATTGGCTTTACAATTCTTATTTATTATTATATTCAATGCTGTGCCTTGATTATTTCAGGGGCTGAAAGAAACAGTCATGCAAGGTTTGAAGCGGATTCATCCAGTTTAAATTATTTCTCCGGAGAGACAGATTGATTAGTTATTCATGCTTGTGGCAGTCCGATCAACCCCCTTGAACAAATTGTGTACATATATCGGTGGGAGAACTGTGCAGACAATTCCATGTTCAAATCTTGGCTTTGTCTGGCTCAGTATACAAAGGTTTTGGTATACATCAGTGTTCAGCGTGGTTAATTCTCCCTAAACTTAAAAAGTGTGTTCAATTAAAATGAAGGAACCATTTCTACATTAACTATTATGCCCTCGATTAATTCTTGCATAAAGAACTAGCCATCTATTAATTCTAGCATAAAGAACTAGTCCTCTATTAATTCTAGCATAAAGAACTATCTATCTATTGACCTTTCGAGCCGTAGCCGGCCCATAGGGCGTAGACCAAGATACTCCTCTTATCTGAATTTTTGTTCTGTCAGTTTTCAATTATTTTATAGATATTTTATCAAATCTCGCCATTTGTCTCTGTTCTGTGCAAGCAGCTCTATCTCATTGAGGGAGCCGATTCATGCTGCTCTTGCCTCTCTCATCAATGTTCTTCTCAGTGTCTCTCTGGGTCTTTCTCTTTTTCTCTTACCTGTTGTTTCCCACATGAGGGCTTGTTTTGCTATTCGGTTATTATTTCTTCTCATCACATATCCAACATATGACCATCGTCTTTTCTTTATTACTGAAGATATTAGTGGTTGATTGGCGATTCCTCTAATTTCCTTGATTGTTTTTAATTCGTTCCACTCTATACCAAGTATTTTCCTTAGACATTTATTTTCGAATGAGTTCAACTTTGTTTCTATATCTCTTGTTGTTTTCTAGCTTTCACACGCATACGTAAGGGTTGATAGTACATTTATAAAGAACTAGCCCTGTATTAATTCTTGCATAAAGAACTAGCCCTCTATTAATTCTTACATAAAGAACTAACTTATTTCTTCCTTCCTTGTTCTCTCTCCCCCAAACTACTGCCAGGAATAAAATTACGTGAACGAACGAAGTAAACCATTTATCCTAGTCCAGTATTTGCATAAATCACACAACCGAGCGAGGCGACATATTATGAACCAGACTACAAGTAAACGCCAAATAGTCCATCCCATTTTCTCTAGAGAACTTTGACGGACGAAATCAAGCACGGGGCAGCGAATATGATTGATACTGTCTTAATAAATAAAGCAACAAGGCAAATAATGTACAAAATCATGCCTATATTACACCAATAAAACTATTACATTTTCATAGATAATGTTTTGTCTCTGTTGTTAACATCACCTACCACCGTATATTTACTTCTAAGGGTGTTATCGCTTTGTTCAATTTCTTTGTTCACCTAATTGTTTAACTTCCGGTTGTTCATATTTTGAAACGTTCCATTAAGTGCAGTTCTGGCAGGTACAGAGAGTTAAAATTGGTGTCACCCTCAATCTGATGGTAACTTTATCACTTCTTCTGGTGTTAATTTTTTTTTATTTAATCCAAAAAGGGAGAGAGGGTTGGGAGTTTCATTTAACACAGGGTCTTACCAAGTCTAGGGAGCCGCGATAGCTCAGTGGTTAGTGAACTGGACCACAAAGGACAAGGGGTAGGGTTCGATTCCAACCGACGGCTTCCGAGTTCACCCAGCCTTAAATGGGTACCGGCATTTTTCTGAGAAAGTAAAGCGGCACTGGCGTAATACTGACCACATTACCCCGAAAATCATGTGCTGAAGATCTGTAACATTTATAATCACTAACACCATATTCCCTATACGCCACTTGGCGTGACGGGTCACTAACACCATATTCCCTATACGCCACTTGGCGTGACGGGTCACTAACACCATATTCCCTATACGCCACTTGGCGTGACGGGTCACTAACACCATATTCCCTATACGCCACTTGACGTGACGGGGCTCTTTACTTTACTTTTACTTACCAAGTCTGAGTCCTGCCCCTGGAAAGGCCTCGTGCACAGAAAAGATATAGAGTTAATCACTGGTGTTGCCATTCAGATGGCCAGGGAAGAAAACGGAGAACAAACTGGCAAAGAATAGTCGATTACGAAGATTACGTGGCGAGATGAGCCTGTAGGTAAGTTCCTATGAAGGATGTTCACGGCCATACACGTGGAACATTTTATATTGTTGTCGTGCCAGAAGGAAAACAAACAGTCCCGCAGATTTTTATGCTCTCAGCTCCCCTGGTGTATGCAAAAGTAACCTGTAAAAAGTAAAGTAAAGTACCCCCCGTCACGCCAAGTGGCGGCGTATAGGGAAATATGGTGTTAGTGACCCTATATTTTACAGACCTTCAGCACATGATTTTTGGGGTAATGTGGTCGGTATTACGCCCGTGCTGCTTTACTTTCCCAGAAAAAATCCGGTACCCATTTAAGGCTGGGTGAACCCGGAGCCGTCGGTTGGGATCGAACCCTACCTCTTGTCCGTAGTAGTCCAGTTCACTAACCACTGAGCTATCGCGGCTCCCACTAATTTTTAGGGAATTAGTAAAACCCAGGTGTCCTCGCCAGGGTACGAACCCCGGCTGTTGCCGTGGTAAGCCAACCGCCTATCGATTGCGCTAACCGGACACCCAAAAGTAACCTGGGTTTTTGGATTTGAGGTCGGCGATCAAGTCGTGCACCATTAATTGAATTTAAAACCGTCAGCAACTCCTAGCTGAATGCGTTGATCTTCTGCCAAGCCATTCTCTTAAGCTGTCTGGTATCTTTTTTTCTTTGCTTCCCTCTATCGTTTCGTCCTTCAATTTCCCCAGTTGTCACAATATATTCCAGCTGTTTCCTTCTCATTGCACGGCCAAAAAATGATGATTGTTTCTTCCTAATATTGGATATCAGATCTCTTTTTACTTTGGCCTCTTTCAGAACATTTTAATTATTCTTCTTAGCTGTCCATGGTATTCTCAACATTCTTCTGTAACACCACATTTCTACAATCTCCAGTGATTTACTTGTCCGTTGTTCTATTGTCCCTGATTTACATACATATGTTAAGACTGTCTCTACATAACATTTAAGAACTCTTTTTCATGTTTCAATTGTCAAAAATGGATTGCACAATATGTTCCTCATTTTTTGGAAAGCTGTTTTTGCCTGAATAAAGAGATTGAAGTGCAACAAAAAAGGAGATGCTAAATCTATATACAAACACAATGAAAAATTAACAGGAAGAAAAACGCAATAGAAAACTGGATGTTTAAGATCAAAGGAAGACGAACTGTTGATTGAACAAGAAATCATAAGGGAACGATGGACAGAATACATTAAAGATCTTTATGATGATGATTGAACAGAAGTAAATATTAAGGATAATGAGGAAGGACCAAAATTACCCAAAGAAGAAGTGGAAGACACCATGCGCAATATGAAAGAAGGAAAAGCTCCTGTACCAGCTAATATAACTAAAGAAAAGATTGAAGCCATGCGTGATTTTGGAATGAAAATATAATAACAAAAACATTGAATGATATCTACAACAGCGGATATATACCAGACGACCTGCTAAAATAAATATTCATAGCCCTACCAAAGAAATCTGGTGCGATTGAATGCGATGATCATCACACAATAAGCCTTATGAGTCACATGACTAAGATATCACTACGAATCATCATGCAAAGAGTGTGAAACAAAATCAGTCCAGAAATTAGTTATGAACAGTGTGGTTTTGTTGGAAGTAAAGGTACGAACAACGCCATATACATCATAAGATCTTTAGTAGAAAGAGCCATAGAGGTGAAAACAGATCTATATCTATATTTCATAGATTATACCAAAGCATGTGACAACGTTAAGCACCAAGAAATAATAAAAATGTTAGAAAGCATAAACGTAGACAGCGAAGATTTAATAATAATAACGAACATGTACAGGCAACAAACAGCGGCCATAAGAACTGGATATCATTTGGGAATGTTTCAACAAATACAACGGAGTGTTAGACAAGGTTGTGTGCTGTCACCAGATTTATTTAATATGTATAGTGAGATTAGGGAGCAGCGATAGCTCAGTGGTTAGTGAATGGACTACAAAGGACAAGAGGTCACCTCTTGATGACGATCCTGATCGACCGCTTCCGGTTTCAGACCGCATGACTATGAAATGCTATTTTGGCCTGATCTATTCTGCTATTTATTTCTGTGGTGCATCTCCCATCTGATGTTATTATTGTGCTCAAGTATTTGAAACGTTGCACTTGTTTCAGATTTGTCTTGTTTATTTGTGATTTGTCATGATTAGTCCAGGCAATATAAGAAGGAAGTTTCCAATATTAGGTAGAAACAATCATCATTTTTTTTAGTCATGTAATAAGAAGGGAACAGCTGGAATATATTGTAACAACTGGGAAAATTGAGGGACGAAGAGATAGAAGGAAGCAAAGAGAAAAGATACCAGACAGCTTAAGAGAATGGCTTGGCAGAAAGTCAACAACAGAAATTATATGTAAATGTCGAGATAAAAAATTGTCGAGAGACATAATTACCTACACCAGTAGGCACGGTACTTGATGATGATGATAATGATGAATCAAATCCTGTAGAAAGTAGGAAGAACTTTAAATGTTCGTGTCTTAAACTTTCTCCTGTTACCACTTCACGTTCAAACTATTTACGTGGCCCTTAAACATGGCCTTGTACATACGCACAGCTTACGTGTGTGTTGCCCATGTTACTGTTGTACATGAAATATATAAAAAAAAACAACTAAAAAACAAAGAGCGACAATTGTGCTAGCTATTGCCACTTCGGTGCATAAACGTGATTACTGCCCCTGAGTTAAATTGCCACATAAATAAACAGTTTGTCTCGAGTTAATTACTCACATATTATATTTTTCTGTGTGATGTTGGGTAGGCAGGACACGTGAATTGATTAGCTCAGACTAAATCACAATTCTTTAAGATGCTGATCTTCGTCGTTCTTCCACTGGTGTAGACAATACTACGTGAACCGTGTACATATTAAAATAAAGTAAAGTACCCCCGTCACGCCAAGTGGCAAATAGGGAATATGGTTTTAGTGACCATACATTTTACAGACCTTCGGCACATGATTTTTCGGGTAATGTGGTCGGTATTACGCCCGTGCCGCTTCACTTTCCCAGAAAAAAATCCGGTACACATTAAAGGCTGGGTGAACCAGAAGCCGTCGGTTGGGATCGAACCCTACCTCTTGTCCTTTGTAGTCCAGTTCACTAACCACTGAGCTATCGCGGCTCCCTGTATACCTATGATTTGTTAATTTTTTTTTTAATGGGGGGGGGTGGGTTGTGTAAAAGTTTTGATTTTGGCAGCCCCATTTTAAAATGAAACCCCTTCCTTCAAATTCATGCATCATTAACATATTTATCTTTAATGGAACATTCATTAATTTAAAATGACATTAATTACAATTAACAAATTATTTCCCTCAGTAAGATATTAACAGCAGTTTTATTATTATTTTGTTTAAGAAGGAAGAACGGGTGGCAACTCGTTGTGCTCCAACCCTGCAGAACGCGAGTTCGATTACTGGTAGGTTACAGAATTTTATTCTATCAGGAGGGGAATACAATCTCAGACTTGAATGCCTCGTGACGACTGCCCAAGTCAAGCGGTCTTTATATGTCACCCCCCCCCCCCCAACTGACAAGATTGAAGAACACAATCAACATTCTCTTACTCCAGTTTGTGTAGTACGGGACTCACAAGATTGAAGGAAACGATCAACAGACTTTTAACTTCAGTTTGTGTTGTACTGGACTCACAAGATTGAAGGATGCGTTCAACAGACTTTTAACTTCAGTTTGTGTTGTACTGGACTCACAGGACTAAAGGAAACGATCATCAGACTTTAACTTCAGTTTGTGTTGTACTTAACTCACAAGACTGAAGGAAACGATCATAAGACTTTAACTTCAGTTTGTGTTGTACTGAACTCACAAGACTGAAGGAAACTATTAACAAACTTTAACTCCAGTTTCTGCTTTTTGACTGACAAGATTGAATGACACGACCAACATACTTTAAAATCTAGCTTTAGGAAGGGCAGACTCATTCATTAAGATCTTCTGTTTGGAATGTTGTCGGAGTTTAGTGCCGGTGTTCGTTGGAACTTCCAACTCACTTCTCACGATGTTCGCTATTAAAACTTGTATTGATGGATTTTTAAAATAACATCGTCCGGTACCATCTAACTTCAGTCACTCATTAGATCCATGGCATTAAAAGAAAAGTCAAGATCCCTGTCACGCCAAGTGGCGTATAGGGAATATGGTGTTAGTGACCATCATTCTTCAGCACATGATTTCTGGGGAAATGTGATCGTTGCTACGCCTTTGCCACTTTACTTTCCAGAGAAAATCCTGTACTCATTTAAAGTTGGGTGAACACGGAACCCGTCGATCAGGATCGAACCCAACCTCTTA
>JAVIAB010000117.1:68851174-69049772 GCA_032433765.1 Megaustenia siamemsis
AAACGAATAGAAGTAAATATTAAGGATGATGGGGAAACACCAGAAATACTCAAAGAAGAAGTGGAAGACGCCTTGCGCAATATGAAAAAAGGAAAAGCTCCTAGACCAGCTAATATAACTAAAGAAGAGATTGAAGCCATGGGTGATTTGGGAAAAAATAATAGTAAAAATATTGAATGATATCTACAGCAGCGGATATACCAGATGACCTGCTAAAATCAATATTCATAGCTCTACCAAAGAAATCTAGTGCGATTGAATGCGATGATCATGAGCCTTATGAGTAAGATATTACTAAGAATCATCATGCAGAGAGTGCGAAACTAAATCAGTCCAGAAATTAGTTATGAACAGTGTGGTTTTGTAAGAGGTAAAGAAACGAGCAATGCCATATACATCATAAGATCTTTAGTAGAAAGAGCCATAGAGGTGAAAACAGATCTATACCTATGTTTCATAGATTTATCATCATCATCAAGTACCGGGCCTGCTGGAGTACGTGATCATGTCTCTCCACAACTTTCGATCTCGGCAGCTATTTATCATTTCTGTTGTTGACCTTCTGCCAGGCCATTCTCTTAAGCTGTCTGCTATTTTTTCTCTTTGCTTCCCTCTATCTCTTCGTCCCTCAATTTTTTCAGTTGTTACAATATATTCCAGTTGTCCAGTTTTCAGTGTTACAATATATTGTAGTTTCTATCGTCAAAAATGGATTGCTTAGTATCTTCCTCATTTTTTGGAAAGCTGCTTTTGCCTGAGCCATTCTGCATCTCACCTCTTCTGTACATCTTCCGTCTGAGGTTAACATTGTTCCCAAATATTTAAATTCATTTACCATAATGTCCAACATTTCTTGTTACTCATTTTCACTCTTAGCGATTAAGACATACTTAGATTATTTATATTATGACCTCCAATTGTTATTCTAGGCATGTCCCTTATGGATCTTAAAATAATCTCACTATAAATATTAAACAAATCTGGTGACAGCACACAACCTTGTCTAACACCCTGTTATATTTGTTGAACCATTCCCAATTGGTTTCCAGTTCTTATTGCCGCTGTTTGTTGCCAGTACATGTTCTTTATTATTCTTAGATCTTTGCTGTCTACGTTATGCTTTCTAAAATTTTGATTATTTCTTGGTGCTTTACTTTGTCAAATGCCTTGGTGTAATCTATGAAACATAGGTATAGATATGTTTTCACCTCTATGGCTCTTTCTAATAAAGATCTTATGATATAAATGGCATTGCTTGTTCCTTTATCTCTAACAAAACAACACTGTTCATCACTAATTTCTGGACTGATTTTGTTTCGCACTCTTCGCATGATGATTCTTAGTAATATCTTAGTCATATGACTCATAAGGCTTATTGTGCGATGATCATAGCATTCAATCGCACCTGATTTCTTTGGTAGGGCTATGAGTATTGATTTGAGCATGTCGTCTGGTATTTATCCGCTGTTGTAGATATAATTTAATATTTTTGTAATTATTCCTATTCCAAAATCACCCACGGCTCCAATCTCTTCTTTAGTTATATTATCTGGTCCAGGAGCTTTGCATGATTTCATAGATTACCAAAAGCATTTGACAAAATAAAGCACCAAGAAATAATCAAAATTTTAGAAAGCATAAACGTAGACAGCAAATATCTAAGAATAATAAAGAACATGTACTGACAACAAACAGCGGCCATAAGAAATGAAAATCAATTAGGAATGTTTGAACAAATAAAACAGGCTGTTAGACAAGGTTATGTGATGTCACCAGATTTGTTTAATATGAATTGTGAGATTATTTTAAGATCCATGAAGGTCACGCCTGGAATAACACTTTGAGGTCATAATATAAATAATCGAATGTATGCAGATGATACAGACTTAATAATTAAGAGTGAAAACGAGTTATAGAAAATGTTATACATATATAGTGATGGAAAGCAAAAATAAAGGACTCACCTTAATAGCAAAAAGACTGAAGTAATGGTAGCAAAAAAGAAAAAAGACATCACCGCAATGTACAATAAAGACAAGTGGAACAATATTAAAGCAGGTAATGTAATTTAAATATTTGGGAACAATGTTAACCTCAGATGGTAGATGTACAACAGAGGTGAGATGCAGAATGGTTCAGGGAAAAGCAGCTTTCCAAAAAATGAGGAAGGTACTATGCAATTAATTTTTGATAATAGAAGCAAGAAAAAGAGTTCTTAAATGTTATGTAGAGCCAGTCTTAATATATGGGTGTGAATCATAGACAATAGGACAACAGACAAGAAAATCACTGAAAGCTGTAGAATTGTGGTTTTACAGAAGAATGTTGAGAATACCATGGACAGCTAAAAAGAGTAATGAAAACGTTCTGAAAGAGGCCAAAGCAATAAGAGAGCTAATTTCCAATATTAGGAAGAAACAACTATCATTTTATGGCAATGTGATGAGAATGGAACAACTGGAATATATTGTGACAACTGGAAAAATTGAGGGACGAAGAGATAGAGGGATGCAAAGAGAAAAGATACCAGACAGCTTAAGAGGATGTCTATACTGCCACATCCACTTATTACCGAAGGGCATTGGTAAACATATTGTCACCCACTATATACTAACTTGTTGCATTTTTATTAAAAATGTATGTTTTAGCTCCCCTTAGTCACATATTAATTAAACAAATGGGAAAACATAACTTCCAAACATCTGTACTTTGTACTTTTTTTCTGTCCACCTCGGTGTAGGTGGGACAAAAGGTGGAACGAAAGGTGCAATGAAAGTTGTAACGAAAGGTGGGACTAAAGGTGGGACAAAAGGTGGAGCAAAGGTGTGTCGACAGGTGCGATGAAAGGTGTAACGAAAGGTGGGACTAATGGTGGGACAAAAGGTGGAACAAAGGTGTGTCGACAGGTGCGATGAAAGGTGTAACGAAAGGTGGGACTAATAGTGGGACAAAAGGTGGAGCAAAGGTGTGTCGACAGGTGCGATGAAAGTTGTAACGAAAGGTGGGACTAAAGGTGGGACAAAAGGTGGAACAAAGGTATGTCGACAGGTGCGATGAAAGTTGTAACGAAAGGTGGGACTAAAGGTGGGACAAAAGGTGGAGTAAAGGTGTGTCGACAGGTGCGATGAAAGGTGTAACGAAAGGTGGGACTAATGGTGGGACAAAAGGTGGAACAAATGATGGGACGAAAAGTTGCGACTAAAGATCGTAGATTCGAACGGAAGTGTTGCATATAGTAAGTGTAGTCATTTTGTGCCGAATATATATTGTAGGCTTTGGAGTCAATGCAGCAGGAGGTCGACGCCTGGGAGTCATGACCCGAGGCCACCCCCATGAGGGTGTCAAGAAGCTAAAGGGTCGAAACACTTGCTCGACGGGTCTGCTTCTGGTGATCAGATTGCCTCCTGCTGTGAAGCTCTGTATAAAGAGTTTCCTATTATTAATGAGTGCAGGTGTGAGAGACATCGTCGACGATAGACATCTTTTTTGGGTTGCTGAGTTGGCCGTGTGCTCTAGTGTTTGGTTCTCGTAGCAAGGCGCTGTGTCAAGGAGTACGGATTCGATCCTGCTTAGGACGATCCATTGTTGTTTTCTGTTGTTGATTATTTGTGATTTTTTTTCCGAGTGTTGTAAACATACCTCTTCCCCTGAAATGGTTCGCTGCACAGGGGTCCCTCGCCACACAGGCAGAGAACTCCGTCTCCTGACGTAGTTACATTTTATTACGTCGATGAGTAATTGACGTTTCAAGCCGGGTCTCGCTGCTAAGACCAGGGGTGGGTGCCGCAGTGAGAAATCACAAATAAAAATCCCAACTGGTGCTGTCAGGATTTGAACTCACAACGTTTCTGTCTCGAGACCAGCGTCTCGCCTCTAGACCAACCAGTCCCACGGTGTAAGATGACAAAAGGCGCGCCTCGTTTTGGTGTTGATCTAAAAATAAAATGCCCATACTTGATAGCCGAGCCTTGAACCCCTGGCCAAATGACGAGTGAGCTAATCATTTCTCCGCTGAGGTTTCAAAAGTGAGAGAAAGTCGTTGTTTGTAGTGAAGACGTCATTGTTTTCTTTTTGCTGTGAACGTTTAATTACTTGCCATTATCTTAAAAGCTAAATAAATATATTTCTAATTATTTTCAACATTAATTGAACTATATGTCATTATCATTAACAACTAAATAAATATATTTCTAATTCTTTTCAACATTAATACAACTATCTGTCATTATCATCTAAATAAATATATTTCTAATTATTTTCAACATTAATTCATCTATATGTTATTATCATTAACAACTAAATAAATATATTTCTAATTATTTTCAACATTAATTGAACTATATGTCAGTACAGTTAACAGCTAAATAAATATATTTCTAATTATTTTCAACATTAATACAACTATCTGCCTCTACTATCCTTATCCACGTGTGCTGTGTATCAGTCATATTTTATAATCTCAACTTTTAATGCCGTAATTAGTAATTGTCTTCTAGACATTTCTAGCCAATCGAATGTTCCGACAATCACAGAACGATTGTCACAAACAGTAATTTCTGATCACAACTTCCGGTATCTTGTTGCCTTCCGGTTGTCTTGCTCCATGCTGCGATATCTGAACTCTCCATTCACACTTAATCGGACCCGATTAAGTGTTTGTCAAAGACATCGTACACTGCCTAGAGTTGAATCCGTCCTTTAGGGGGAGAGATAGGAAAGCATCGCTAGGAAATGTCCTGCGCGATCAAAGGATTGCCTCTTCTTATTCCGCCGTTAAGGAAAAAAAGATATAATTGCACACATGTTCATTCCATTAAAGGAGAAGTGCTGATTAATTCAAAATTGATTAGGGGGTATCCAGTTTGTCGTTACCAGCAAAGTCCCAGGTCTGAGCGCGCGCGTCACATCGGATCTCCAGATAGGATCAAGGAAATCTGCTGGCCCGCGATTTCTGATAGCGCCATTTTCATTTCCATGCAAATGAGAAGAGAGTTTGGGCGGGAGCAGAGCTCGGCCTGCCATTCCGTTTGGCTCTTGTTCCGCTCCAAAGGATTTTAGACTTCATTTGTGACAAACGTCAAGCGATGGAAGCAGAAGATAAAGGTCGCATAAATTTGTTTTCCCTAGACGATTTACAGCTTTCGGCGCCTTTTTTAAAAAGTTGTAACTGCAGATCGTTAAACATTTTATTTAACTTTTCCGTTGATGCGCTTTTAAGAAACAATTATCTATTAGTCTAAAACTGTACAGTTCCTCACTACATTTTAAGTTCCAATAAGTAATGCTTTCTGTGAGTATAAAGTGTAATATATGTTGTAACGATTTAATTGCGAAACGATTCACATAAAAATAATTATTCGTTTAGCTGCCAATAGATAATCTGACATATTATTTTGAAGATTCAAGTTTCAGGTGATTAAAGTTGATGCTACTTTCACTTCTTTGTTGGTTGATGTGTGTTTTGCATCTTGCGATCTAGTGCACTAATCTCTAGCACGCATTACCTTAGGACTTCGTCCCTCGCCTTCAACTTCTCGACCTTATTGCAGTATAGTAGTTGTAAGTAGTGTCTAATGGGACAACAGACAAGAAAACCACTGGAGGCTGTAGAAATGTTGTTTTACAGTAGAATGTTGAGAATACCATGGGCAGTTAAGATGAGCAACGAGAGAGCTAATTTCCAATATTAGGAAGAAACGATCATCATTTTTGGCCATATAATGAGAAGATAACAGCTGGAATATATTGTAACAACTGAAAAAATTGAGGGACGAAGAGATAGAGGGAAGCAAAGAGAAAAAATACTAGACAGCTTAAGAGAATGGCTTGGCAGAAGGTCAACAACAAAAATGATAAATCACTGTCGAGATCGAAAGTTGTGGAGAGACATGATTACCTACGTCAGCAGGCGCGGTACTTGATGATGATGATGATGATAATAATGATGATGATGAATTAGTGTCTCTTAGGAAAGAAACCTGGGAAATATCTCTATTCTCCTTTCGATCCGAAGTTTGCACAAATGGCACAAACTCTTGACTCTCCATGGAGAACAATCTTTGTTATAGAGTGTCCGACTTTGCACAGTATTCACTTTGCATAACGTCACGCGTATCTATTCTGGGCGGATATCTCAATCTCGACACGGGAGCTGATACCTGCTGTTTTTGCTTTTCGACTCAACGTTCTTTTAGTATTTCTCTGGGTCGAAATAATGTTTCTTTTAACATCTGATTCCCCTTTGATTGTTTCCTTTCACATCAATTCTCTGTTGTCGCTTCTCATTGTATGGCCTATTTCTGTTCAAACCTTGGACATCCATGTCCCCTTTTCCCTTCTGATCATGTACCAATAGCTCCTTTCCCTTCTGATCACACACCGACAGCTCCCTTTCCCTTCTGATCACACACCGACAGCTCCCTTTCCCTTCTGATCACACACCGACAGCTCCCTTTCCCTTCTGATCACACACCGACAGCCCCCTTTCCCTTCTGATCACATACCAATGGCTCTATTTCTCTGCTTATCACGTAAATACAGCTCCCTTTCTCTGCTGATCACATAACGACAGCTTCCTATCTCTGCTGATCACATAACGACAGCTTCCTATCTCTGCTGATCACATAACGACAGCTTTCTATCTCTGCTGATCACATAACGACAGCTTCCTATCTCTGCTGATCATATAACGACAGCTCCCTTTCTCTGCTGATCACATAACGACAGCTCCCTTTCTCTGCTGATCACATAACGACAGCTCCCTTTCTCTGCTGATCATAAAACGACAGCTCCCTTTCTCTGCTGATCACATAACGACAGCCCCCTTTCTCTGCTGATCACATAACGACAGCTCCCTTTCTCTGCTGATCACATAACGACAGCTCCCTTTCTCTGGTGACCACATAACGACAGCTCCCTTTCTCTGCTGATCACATAACGACAGCTCCCTTTCTCTGCTGATCACATAACGACAGCTCCCTTTCTCTGCTGATCATATAACGACACCTCCCTTTCTCTGCTGATCATATAACGACACCTCCCTTTCTCTGCTGATCACATGACACCTCCTTTTCTCTGCTGATCACATAACGACAGCTCCCTTTCTCTGCTGATCACATAACGACAGCTCCCTTTCTCTGCTGATCATATAACGACACCTCCCTTTCTCTGCTGATCATATAACGACACCTCCCTTTCTCTGCTGATCACATGACACCTCCTTTTCTCTGCTGATCACATAACGACAGCTTCCTATCTCTGCTGATCATATAACGACTGCTCCCTTTCTCTGGTGATCATATAACGACACCTCCCTTTCTCTGCTGATCACATGACACCTCCTTTTCTCTGCTGGTCACATAACGACAGCTTCCTATCTCTGCTGATCATATAACGACACCTCCCTTTCTCTGCTGATCATATAACGACACCTCCCTTTCTCTGCTGATCACATGACACCTCCTTTTCTCTGCTGATCACATAACGACAGCTTCCTATCTCTGCTGATCATATAACGACTGCTCCCTTTCTCTGGTGACCACATACTGACTGCTCCCTTTCTCTGGTGACCACATAACGACAGCTCCCTTTCTCTGCTGATCACATAACGACAGCTCCCTTTCTCTGCTGATCACATAACGACAGCTCCCTTTCTCTGCTGATCATATAACGACACCTCCCTTTCTCTGCTGATCATATAACGACACCTCCCTTTCTCTGCTGATCACATGACACCTCCTTTTCTCTGCTGATCACATAACGACAGCTCCCTTTCTCTGCTGATCACATAACGGCAACTCCCTCGTGACAGTTACGATCCAATAAATACCATGAACTCTGATTCTTGTTTATATTCTTGTGGTTTGAAAAAAAAGTGGTTAGAGTATATATTGTACTCGTAGTTTGAAAAAAAAAAAAGATACCCCCGCGGTCGTCTCAGCCACTGGCAGAAATGGGTGTCAGGGTAGCAGTACTCTGTGAAGATGAGGAATGCTGCTTCGCATCGTGAGTTTCGATACTTGAAGCGACATTATCCAGAAGTCTCCGAACACTTCTGGATAGGCGGCGGGGCAGATATGGGTGAAACTTCGCGTGCTAAGACGCCGACTCAAGTCTCGCACTTTCCCTTAAGAGTAAAAAGATAACTGATAAAGAAAAGATTCATGAACAACACGTCACAGACAACAGAAACAGGCTCAAGATGCAACAAAGCTTGTCAAATCATTGGGCAGCTATAACCACTATTGTCCAACAAGGAAATAATTCTAGAGGCAAAACGGGCACTTTACAATACAATCTTCATTTCAACGTTGTGCTATAAATGCCAGTCCTGGACCCTAAATGCAAGGACAATAAGAAAAATAACATCTACAGAGATCTGTCTCTAGCCAGATCTCCCTCAGAAAACTGCATTCACAGCCTGTCTGAAAGAATCTGTCTCTAGCCAGATCTCCCTCAGAATATTTCATTCACAGTCTGTCTAAAAGAATCTCTGTCTCTAGCCAGATCTCCCTCAGAATATTGTATTCACAGCCTGTCTGAAAGAATCTCTGTCTCTAGCCAGATCTCCAACAGAATATTGCATTCACACTCTGTCTAAAAGAATCTCTGTCTCTAGCCAGATCTCCCACAGAATATTGTATTCACAGCCTGTCTGAAAGAATCTCTGTCTCTAGCCGGATCTCCCACAGAATATTGCATTCACAGCCTGTCTGAAAGAATCTCTGTCTCTAGCCAGATCTCACACAGAATATTGCATTCACAGCCTGTCTAAAAGAATCTCTTTCTCTAGCCAGATCTCACACAGAATATTGCATTCACAGCCTGTCTGAAAGAATCTCTTTCTCTAGCCAGATGTCCCACAGAATATTGTATTCACAGCCTGTCTGAAAGAATCTCTGTCTCTAGCCAGATCTCACACAGAATATTGCATTCACAGCCTGTCTGAAAGAATCTCTGTCTCTAGCCAGATCTCACACAGAATATTGCATTCACAGCCTGTCTAAAAGAATCTCTTTCTCTAGCCAGATCTCACACAGAATATTGCATTCACAGCCTGTCTGAAAGAATCTCTGTCTCTAGCCAGATGTCCCACAGAATATTGTATTCACAGCCTGTCTGAAAGAATCTCTGTCTCTAGCCAGATCTCACACAGAATATTGCATTCACAGCCTGTCTGAAAGAATCTCTGTCTCTAGCCAGATCTCACACAGAATATTGCATTCACAGCCTGTCTGAAAGAATCTCTGTCTCTAGCCAGATCTCACACAGAATATTGCATTCACAGCCTGTCTGAAAGAATCTCTTTCTCTAGCCAGATCTCCCTCAGAATACTGCATTCACAGCCTGTCTGAAAGAATCTCTGTCTCTAGCCAGATCTCACACTTCTTCTGTTGTCATGTTCAAGGTCTCATTAATGTTTTAAAACCACCTTCTCCTTGGTCTGCCCCTGATGCCTCGCTCATAAACCATGCCTTCCATTATTATTCTTTCAAGCTAGCTGTGTTGTTTTTTTTTACGTGCCCATTGTATTTTAATTTCCTCTGTTGAATGACGTTTATAATCCAGCGTTTTTTTAATGTTTAAATCTTTTAGAATGTCTTCATTGCTGTTTTTCATTACCCAAAGTATCTTAAGGATTTTTATTTAGCATTTTGTTTCTAATTGATCTTTCCTCACCCTTGCTGTTTGCGAAAACACACACACACACACACATACACACACATACATATACACACACATACACACACATACACACACATACACACACAGATACACACACATACACACACATATATAGAAGTAAAGTACTCCCGTCACGCCAAGTGGTGTATAGGGAATACGGTGTTAGTGACCATACATTTTTACAGACCTTCAGAACATGATTTTTGGGGTAATGTGGTCGGTATTACGCCCGTGCCGCTTTACTTTCCCAGAAAAAAATCCGGTACCCATTTAAGGCTGGGTGAACGCAAAGCCGTTGGTTGGGATAGAACCCTAACCTTTGTCCTTTGTAGTCCAGTTCACTAATAGGCATAGTGTATGAGTAACTCAATCTTCAAACTACTCAATAGTTTCACTAGACTAACTATTACTTAACACATACCGAGATTGGTTAGTACAACTCATGACCAGCCAGGCCTTTGACTTTCATCTAACGATTACTTTAGGAGACCTTTTCACCCTGGGTCTAAAAAATCGCGAAGTAGCTGTGCACATTCAGCGATCAATGCCAGGTCTTTTAGTGCTTGCAATCATTTATTTCTTAATACCTAAAGAAAATTAAATTTTTCTGCCGTTTGTTAACTCTAGCCAGGACTCAAGCTACAATTTTAACCAAGAATAACAAGAAATCCGGGAAAGATGTTTTCCTAGAAAGCCCTTTTAACCATTTCAAATTACGACATGTTTGTCCAGACCACGCGTCGATAGCAATAAAAAATGTTTAGAAAAAGCAAATTGCCCTTTTCCCAAAAAAGCATTTGGCTTCCATTGCGACCAAATTGGAGTTAGTGTTTCATAGCGGCTAATTCAATGAAAATACCACGGACTTCTCGACCGGAAATTGGCCAACTCGACAAAGTTTATTTTGCGGTTATGTCCCCCAGTCAGGCCGAACCAAAATGAGCCAAAAATTATTATTGTGTTTGAGCGATCAATATGTTTGGCCACCGTTTGGGCTCGTTGGTTTAGCTGAGTGAAATAATATCCAAATGTGTGGACAAATATTTCCCGTGCCAGATTTGTCTGTTTGGAGTGTCAAAATGTATGATATCGAGAATAATTAGCTTCATTGATTGAAAATATGTCCAGCGTTAATTTTTTTTATGTTGAAATGTATTAGCGGTTTGACGTCTTTATCTGGCCAAGTGTCGGCAGTTATGATATATATTCAGAGACGATTGTTTAATAATTGAGTGAGAGAAAGAAAGAGTTAGATATAAAGAGTGAGTTAAAAAGGTAGGAAAGGGGCAGTGAGACATACAGAGTGAGTTAAAGAGTGAAAGATAAATGATTTAGTGAGTGAAGGAAAGAGTAATATAAATGTTACTAGTAAGTGAGAGAGTGTGAGTAGGTTAGTAGGAGGGCGAGATCAAATGATTAGTTATAACAGAATGATAGAATAATTAGATATAACAGAATGATAGAATAATTAGATATAACATAATGATTAGATATAACAGAATGATAGAATATAAATTGGAGCGAAAGTGAGTTAATTTAAAAAAAAGAGAACTCGAGTAATTAAAAAGAAAGAAAGAAAGAGAGAGAGAGAGAGAGAGAGAGAGAGAGAGAGAGAGAGATAGGGAATATGGTATTAGTGACCATAATTTTTCAGACCTTCGGCACATGATTTTTGGGGTAATGTGGTCGGTATTAGGCTCATGCCGCTTTACTTTCCCAGAATAAAAAATCCGGTACACATTTAAGGCTGGGTGAACCCGGAAGCCGTCGATCAGGAACGAACCCTACCTCTTGTCCTCTGTATCCAGTTCACTAACCACTGAGTTATGGCGGCTCCCGAGAACTGAATAGACGCCATTTAACATATTTTATTCATTATTTTCACTTTTTATATTTCCTTGAAGATCCTTGATGGCGTCCCTAAGTACCCGCCCTGGACAACTGCCACATTTGCCAGTACCTTGAGCCGGCCCTGGAAATAGTGAGAGAGTTAAATTTGGAGTCAGAGAGAGAGAGAGATAGAGAGAGAGATAGAGTTAGACTTGGAGAGAGAGAGAGAGATATATATATATAGAGATAGAGATAAAGATAGAGTTAGATTGGAGAGAGAGAAAGAGAGAGATTAAAAAGATTAATTACATCCAGAGAGATAACGAGATCAATTGAAATAAAAATATAATCCCAGAATTCGGAGCGAGAAGAGCAATTGTACCCGTGAAGAAAATAAACGAATTGAATTCATGATTGATAGAAAATGTAAATGCTATCTTGTGTGTGGAAGAATAAATGATATATTGTGTGTGGAAGAATACATGATATCTATGACAAAAATGAAATGGGAACAGTCAAATCAAGTTCAAAGAGAACAATGACAGAACAAACTACCAATGATACCCAAAGGGGTAATTTATAAATTAGTAACAAATCTAGAGCATGAGACTATTCATCATCATCATCATCATCATCATCATCAGGTGTCGTCTCCGTAACGAAGGTTGGCTACCATGGAGCGCCATTCTGCTCTGTCTCTTGCTTTGATGGTGCAAGTTGTCATAGGCTGATTTGTCCATATTTTGATGTTACTCATCCATGTTAGTCTTGGTCTGCCTCTGCCACTTTTACCTTGTATTTTCCCTTCTAAGATTATTTTTAGTAGCCTGCTGTGTCTTTTAACATGACCCAAAAATGTCATTTGTCTTCTTTGAATTGCGATTAGTAGTTCTCTGTTCATTTTTAGTTGTTTTAAAACTTCATCGTTTGTTTTCTTTTCCTTCCATCCAATTCTACATATTCTTCTATACATCCACATTTCAAAGGCTTCAATTCTCTGTTCTGTTTTCTTATCTAATGTCCATGTTTCTGCACAATATAGGAATATTGAGAAGATGTAACATTTTGCTATTCTTATTTTTAGCCCCGGTGTTATTTGTTTTGATGTTAGTATGTTCTTCATGACATTAAAATTACTTTTTGCCATTCCTATTCTTTTGTTTATTTCATTTGTACATTTTCTATCACTGGTTATAGTATGTCCAAGGTAGTTGTAGTTCTGAACTGTCTCCAGGTCTACTCCTTCAATTTTGATATCCACTTGTAGGTTTTGATTATCTTCTTTGTTTATGATCACAGTTTTTGTCTTTTTAAAACTTGGAAACTAATAGCAGTTGAATTGAAGGATGGAAAAACTGTGAAGGTTAAAACAAAGCCATATGATGATTTTTAAAGTTAGGAGTCGGGTAAAACAACACATATACATACACACACACACACACACACACAAACACACACACACACACACAAACACACAAACACACATACACACACACACACACATACATACACACACATACACACATACACACACACATATACACACACATAGACACACACACATAAATACACACACATACACACACATACATACACACACATACACACACATACATACATACACACACATATATATATATATATATATATATATATATGTAGGGCTTAGGTTAATTTGATGTAAAGTGAGGTGAAATTTACATATAAACTATACACCACAGCTTTACGAGAAAATGCCGAACAACAGAAAGACGTTTCCATGCATATTTTAGGTAGGCCAAAAAAACAATTACCTCCCATGGTTTCCATGGAAACAAAAGAACGACAAATCAAAAGACCTTCTATTGTTTTATTGAGCCAAATTGAAAAAAGTAACGGTGGGGGGAGGAATTTATGAAGTCACGACTGTAAGAATCACAGCGCTGTGTCTTTATATACAAAAAAACACCTGAACAAAACTGAAAGAGAATTTAATTAACGGCAAAACCATGTTTTTTTCATAACTTATAATTCATATATATCTAAACTATTCTGATGTCATTATTATTATAATGAGCCGCGATAGCTCAGTGGTTAGTGAACTGGACTACAATGGACAAGAGGTAGGGTTCGACCCCCAACCGACGGCTTCTAGTTCACCAAGCCTTTAATGGGTACCGGATGTATTTCTGGGAAAGTAAATTGGCACGGGTGTTATACCGACAACATTACCCCAAAAATCATGTGATATGTGTATCTATAGGAAAATTTTTGGGCCATGTTAAAAGACACGTAAGCCTAATAAAAGTAATATTGAAAGGGAAAATACAAGGCAAAAGAGGCAGAGGCAGACCAAGACTAACATGGACGAGTAACATAAAAAGATGGACAAGTCAACCTATGACAATCTGCACCATCAAAGCAAGAGGCAGAGTGGAATGGCCCTCCATAGTAGCCAACCTTCGACGCGGAGACGGCACTTAATGATGATAATAGGAAAATGTGTGGAAATAAAAGAAAAGACAAATAAGGAAGTTCTGAATCAGCTGAACATGAAATAAAAAATGAACTACTTAACACAATTCGAAAAAGACAACTGAAATGTGTTTGGACATGTGAAGAGATATAATACCATTCTAAAAGTCATCTTGGAAGGGAAGGTTCAAAGCAGATGAGGCAGAGGCAGACCAAGACTAAGTGGACTGATAACATCAAGAGAGGAACTCAATCAAGGGCTGCATTTTAAAAGGCGAAGGGGGGACTGGTTGGTCTCGAGGCAAGACGCCGGCCTCGAGACAGAGAGGGTTGTAGGTTCAAATCCCGGCTGCACCAGTTGTAATTTTTATTTTATGATTTATCACCAACCAGGCAACCACACCTGGTCTCAGCAGCGAAGCCCGGCTTGAAACGTCAATTACTCATCGACGGAAAAAATATGAGTACCTCCGAAGACGGAGTTATCTGCCTGTGCGGCGAGGGACCCATGAGCACACGGCTGCCAGGGAAAAACAGATTATCACGAAAAATTCAATTTCTAGTCTCTCTAGGGACTACTTCGTCAGAGGTCAAAGCTGGCAAACGCTAAAAAAAAAAAAAAAAGGTGAAGTAGATGATGCTCAAACCATTTTGGACACAAGTGAAAGTGTTCTCTAGTATTATATGGAACCAGTCCTGATTTTTGGACGTTAATCGTGTACAATTAGGCAACAAATAAGGAAATCCTTGGAAGCCACACGAATATAGTTTTACAGAAAAGTGTTGAGATTACCATGGACAGCTAACGAAAAGTCAATAAGAAATCAAATGTTTATTATGATCATCAGAAGGAAACTCTTAATTTATTTGCCATCAAACAAGAAAGGAACAGCTGGGATATTTTGTGACAGCTGGAGAATTTATGGAAGAAAAGGTAGAGGAGAACATATAGAAAAGGTGTCAGTCATGTAGAGAATGGTGGTCAGGTGACCCAATGATTACGTGTACTATCAAGACAAGACAGAGTAAAATAGCGATCTACAGAGCCAACTGTGGATGTGGAGACGGCACCCAATGAATGAATTTTTATTTTTGTGATATTACAATACCTCTCTTGGGAGCCGCGATAGCTCAATGGTTAGTGAACTGGACTACAAAGGACAAGAGGTTGGGTTCGATCCCAACCGATGGTTTCCGGGTTCACCCAGCCTTTAATGGGTACCGGATTTTTTTCTTGGAATGTAAAGCGGCACGGGCGTAATACCGACCACATTACCCTAAAAAATCATGTGTCGAAGGTCTGTAAAATGTATGGTCACTAACACCATATTCCCTATACGCCACCTGGCGTGACTGGGGCACTTTAATTTTTTTTTTTTTACAATGCCTCTCTTGATGGGTTTCAAAAGATCTTGTGTCGAGTAGCATTGATTAGTTTTTATTGTAGTGTCAGTCGTAGACAGTAACGATAATATACTGCATTAATATATACGCTGTCATTGTCGAGCAAATAAATATGTTCTAAGAGAGATGTAAAAAAAAGACACCCCTTCCCCCCATTCAGGCATTTATGTAGCAACCATCTGGGGAAAAATCCATTTTTGACAATAGAAACAAGAAAAAGAGTTCTTAAATGTTATGTAGAGCTAGTCTTAACATATGGATGTGAATCATGGACAATAGGACAACAGACAAGAAAATCACCTGAGTCTGTAAAAATGTGGTTTTACAGAAGAATGTTGAGAATACCATGGACAGCTAAGAAGAGTAATGAAAATGTTCTGAAAGAGGTCAAAGCAAAAAGAGAGCTAATTTCCAATATTAGGAAGAAACAATCATCATTTTGTGGCCATGTAATGAGAAGAGAACAACTGGAATATATTGTAACAACTGGAAAAATTGAGGGACGAAGAGATAGAGGGAAGCAAAGAGAGAAAATACCAAACAGCTTAAGAGAATGGCTTGGCAGAAGGTCAACAACAGAAATGATAAATAACTGTCGAGATCGAAAGTTGTGGATAGACACGATCACCTACGCCAGCAGGCCCGGTACTTGTTGATGATGATCTGGTGAAAGAAAACAAGGCAGACTAAGAGAATCGCTACGCAGGACAATTACTAAGGAAGGTTTTACTATGAGACCAAGAAACAATCAGGAACTAGCGAGCAAATCATCGACCATGGAGAAATATGAACTATGACTACAGCACTATGTGACGTCTTAACCCAGAGATGAAATAATGAATGATGAACCACTAGTAGTAGTTGTAGTAGTAGTAATCGTGGTGGTAGTAGCAGTAGTGGTGATGGTAGTAGTAGTAGTGGTGATGGTAGTAGTAGTAGTGGTAGTGGTAGTAGTGGTGATGGTAGTAGTAGTAGTGGTGATGGTAGTAGTAGTTGTAGTAGTGGTAGTAGTGGTGATGGTAGTAGTAGTAGTGGTGATGGTAGTAGTAGTAGTGGTGATGGTAGTAGTAGTAGTGGTGATGGTAGTAGTAGTTGTAGTAGTGGTAGTAGTGGTGATGGTAGTAGTAGTAGTGGTGATGGTAGTAGTAGCAGTGGTGATGGTAGTAGTAGTAGTGGTGATGGTAGTAGTAGTAGTGGTGATGGTAGTAGTAGTTGTAGTAGTGGTAGTAGTGGTGATGGTAGTAGTAGTAGTGGTGATGGTAGTAGTAGTAGTGGTAGTGGTAGTAGTGGTGATGGTAGTAGTAGTAGTGGTGATGGTAGTAGTAGTTGTAGTAGTGGTAGTAGTGGTGATGGTAGTAGTAGTAGTGGTAGTGGTAGTAGTGGTGATGGTAGTAGTAGTAGTGGTAGTAGTAGTAGTGGTGATGGTAGTAGTAGTAGTTGTAGTAGTAGTAATCGTGGTGGTAGTAGCAGTAGTGGTGATGGTAGTAGTAGTAGTAGTGGTAGTTGTAGTAGTGGTGATGGTAGTAGTAGTAGTGGTAGTTGTAGTAGTGGTGATGGTAGTAGTAGTAGTGGTAGTTGTAGTAGTGGTGATGGTAGTAGTAGTAATCGTGGTGGTAGTAGCAGTAGTGGTGATGGTAGTAGTAGTAGTGGTGATGGTAGTAGTAGTAGTAGTAGTAGTGGTAGTGGTAGTAGCAGTAGTAGTAGTGGTAGTGGTAGTAGTGGTGATGGTAGTAGTAGTAGTGGTAGTAGTAGTAGTGGTGATGGTAGTAGTAGTAGTGGTAGTAGTAGTAGTGGTGATGGTAGTAGTAGTAGTGGTAGTGGTAGTAGTGGTGATGGTAGTAGTAGTAGTGGTAGTAGTAGTAGTGGTGATGGTAGTAGTAGTAATCGTGGTGGTAGTAGCAGTAGTGGTGATGGTAGTAGTAGTAGTGGTGATGGTAGTAGTAGTAGTAGTAGTGGTGATGGTATTAGTAGCAGTGGTAGTTGTAGTAGTTGTAGTAGCAGTAATCGTGGTGGTAGTAGCAGTATTGGTGATGGTAGTAGTAGTAGTTTTAGTAGTAGTAGTAGTGGTGATGGTAGTAGTAGTAGTTGTAGTAGTAGTAGTAGTGGTGATGGTAGTAGTGGTGGTAGTGGTAGTAGTGGTAGTTATAGTAATAGTAGTAGTCGTGGTGGTGGTAGTAATAGTAGTAATGGTGGTGATGGTAGTAGTAGTAGTAGCAGTAGCAGTAGTGATAGTAGTAGTAGCGGTAGTAGTAGTAGTAGTAGTAGTAGTAAATGTGGTTTTAGTAGTAGTAGTGATAGTAGTAGCAGTAGTGATAGTAGTAGTAGTAGTGATAGTAGTAGTAGTAGTAGTGATAGTAGTAGCAGTAGTGATAGTAGTAGTAGTAGTGATAGTAGTAGCAGTAGTGATAGTAGTAGTAGTAGTAGTAAATATGGTTTTAGTAGTAGTAGTCGTCGTGTTGGTATTAGTAGTAGTAATGGTGATGGTAGTAATCGTAGTGGTAGTAGTAGTAGTAGTTATAGTAGTGGTGGTGATAGTAGTAGTAGTGGTAGTAGTGGTGGTAGTAGTAGTAGTAATGCTGTTAGTAGTAGTAGTAGTAGTATTGGTGGTTGTGGTAGTAGTAGTAGCACTATATAATAGATTACATATCGCATATAGTGTCAGTGCTCTAACGTAAAGTAACATAAATAATTTACGATAAGTCAATCGCGATAATCTTCCTTTGGCTTTTTCTGCCAAAATCCTGGCAACCGCAGTCACATTCCACTTCTTTGTGCTCACCCCAAGGAGTGAAAGTCTTCTTCCTTTAACCGTGTCATTATCATAGGCACATTTGAATCTTACATCATGATCTTCATTAATAGAGTTTAAGTAAGTTATCCTTGTGTTAGCAAGATTTAGTGGCGGGAAATAGAAAAAAATACCGTCATTGCTATTTTTATATCATGCCTCGTCTTGTTCTGCTTCCTCATCTACCTTTCAGCTCCCTGTGGAGCTTAGGTCTTCAACAGACACTTTCAGCTCCCTGTGGAGCATAGGTCTTCAACAAACACTTTCAGCTACCTGTGGAGCATAGGACTTCAACAAACACTTTCAGTTCCCTGTGGAGCACATGTCTTCAAAAAACACTTTCAGCTCCCTGTGGAGCATAGGTCTTCAACGAACACTTTCAGCTCCCTGTGGAGCATAGGTTTTCAACGAACACTTTCAGCTCCCCGTGGAGCATAGTTCTTCAACGAACACTTTCAGCTCCCTGTGGAGCATAGGTCTTCAACGAACACTTTCAGCTCCCTGTGGAGCATAGGTCTTCAAAAAACACTTTCAGTTCCCTGTGGAGCATAGGTCTTCAACGAACACTTTCAGCTCCCTGTGGAGCATAGGTTTTCAACGAACACTTTCAGCTCCCTCTGGAGCATAGGTCTTCAACAAACACTTTCAGCTCCGTGTGGAGCATATGTCTTCAACAAACACTTTCAGTTCCCTATGGAGCATAGGTCTTCAACGAACACTTTCAGCTCCCTGTAGAGCATAGGTCTTCAACAAACACTTTCCAAGCCGTTCTGTTTATTGCCATTCTTTTAAGATATTCTATGTCTTCACTACCTACTTCATCTCTGCTTCCACCTGTCTTCTCCAAGAATATTTTGGTCTCCCTATTTGTCCCTTCCTCTTTGTCCCTTCTTCTTTTTTCTCTTCCTCTTTGTCACTTCCTATTTGTTCATTCCTCTTTGTCCCTTCCTATTTGTCCCTTCCTCTTTGTCCCTTCCTCTTTGTCTTTCCTCTTTGTCTCTACCTCTTTGTCTCTTCCTTGTTCTTGCAGAAGAAAATAAAGGAAAAATAGTCATCTTGATTCGAGCATGGAAATAGGGGATACTATTTCAGTGTCCAGATTTTGTTTTTCATTGGTACGTTTTTTTTGGTATTGTGGTCGTCACTACGTCAGATCGTTGCATCAGAAGAAGCACCCCGGTAACTATGTGTAGCGTAGAATTTGGTCCATCGTTTCTTGTATGTAAGGACACTACTATTGTTTATGAACGTCAAGCACTGGAATATTGATCTGAGAATGGGCGTTCATCTGTGATTTATTTAGAGCCACTTCTGACTTATGGAAGAGAATCATGGACAGTAGACAAACAAATGAAATGACGATTGGAAGCCATAAAGATTTAATTTCTCAGAAGAATATTGAGAATTCCCTGGACAGCTGAAAAGACCAACCAGAATATTCTCAAAGAAACCAACACAAAAAGAGAGCCCATAAAAACATCAGAAACAAACAATAAATATTTTTCGGAAACATCATGAGAAGAGAAATTAACTATAATTGGCAAAATACAAGAAAAGTTAGATGGCGGACGACAAAGAGAGAAGAGAAGATACTAGATACCTTTGTGTCGTATTTCTCCCTTTTCAATCATCTTTTGACTTCTACTAACAGATCGGTTAACAGTTGTTTTAATTCAGATCTGATGAACCAGTCCATTGACGTATCACTTTAGCAACGTTTCTTCAATATGGCTGAAGGATTGTACTGTTGCCCAAATCCTCATTTACGGGGAATTATTGTAATAAAATAGAAAACAACTCACACTTGTCAAACGTAATGTTTGATCCCATCTTACTTCGACAGCTTGAAAACTACTCAAGAAAGAGAACATTATTTGGATGTATTTCTCTTCTTCTTCACCTTCTGGAATCACGGCTCATTCAGACAGATTCCGGACTCTCATATGAAGGCAGCAGTCTGTTTCAATGATTCGGTTGCCCCGTAGAGTTTCTCTTCCAGGGAGGTGGGTGTTGGTCTCTTTGATCTCCTCAGGTCTGTGTGCTGGGGGGTAATCCTGAATGATTTGTTTTGTTGTCATGTTATCCAGGGTACAATGACATTGGCTGGTATAGTTCCATTTTTCTTTAGTTTGGTGAGCATGTAGTTTCTTATTCTATGGTGGACAGCGTGTAAGCAAAGTAAGATAACTTCACCCGTTCTTGGTAGTTGGAAGTATCAATACCTCTCGTTATACTTTGGGTGTTCTTGTTTTCATTTTGAATGAAACTACCCTTTGATTATGGATTTGGCTTCACCGTAGCTGACCAGATTGTTCTTTTGTGGTAATCTCCTTCCCTCCATCCTTAGCTAGTTTGTCTGCGCATTCGTTTCCTTCTATATTACCGTGTGATGGTATCCACTAGATGGCTACTCTCTGAAAATTATTGCACATTTGGTCTGGGTTTGTTCTAAGGTCATCTAGCTAGGTGTTCCTTGATGATTTTAGAGCCGCTGGGACTGACAGTCCTTTGGTCAGTATCACTAATTTCTTGTGCAGGTTTATTTGTCCTGGATAATCAGTTTTGCAGCATCTTTAAGGGCCTCAGTTTCACCTTTGTAATTGTTTGAGATTTTCCCTTGTGGCGATTGATTTGATATTCTCTTCCAGATTTTCCCTTGTGGCGATTGATTTGATATTCTCTTCCAGATTTTCCCTTGTGGCGATTGATTTGATATTCTCTTCCAGATTTTCCCTTGTGGCGATTGATTTGATATTTTCTTCCAGATTTTCCCTTGTGGTGATTGATTTGATATTTTCTTCCAGATTTTCCCTTGTGGCGATTGATTTGATATTTTCTTCCAGATTTTCCCATGTGGCGATTGATTTGATATTCTCTTCCAGATTTTCCCTTTTGACGGATCATTTGATATTCACTTCCAGATTTTCCCTTGTGGCGATTGATTTGATATTCTCTTCCAGATTTTCCCTTGTAGCGATTGATTTGATATTCTCTTCCAGATTTTCCCTTGTAGCGATTGATTTGATATTCTCTTCCAGATTTTCTTTTGTGGCGATTGATTTGATATTCTCTTCCAGATTTTCCCATGTGGCGATTATTTGATATTCTCTTCCAGATTTTCCCTTTTGACGGATCATTTGATATTCACTTCCAGATTTTCCCTTGTGGCGATTGATTTGATATTCTCTTCCAGATTTTCCCTTGTAGCGATTGATTTGATATTCTCTTCCAGATTTTCCCTTGTAGCGATTGATTTGATATTCTCTTCCAGATTTTCCCTTGTGGCGATTGATTTGATATTCTCTTCCAGATTTTCCCTTGTGGCGGTTGATTTGATATTTTCTTCCAGATTTTCCCTTGTGGCGGTTGATTTGATATTATCTTCCAGATTTTCCCTTGTGGCGATTGATTTGATATTCTCTTCCAGATTTTCCCTTGTGGCGATTGATTTGATATTCTCTTCCAGATTTTCCCTTGTGGCGGTTGATTTGATATTTTCTTCCAGATTTTCCCTTGTGGTGATTGATTTGATATTCTCTTCCAGATTTTCCCTTGTGGCGGTTGATTTGATATTTTCTTCCAGATTTTCGCTTGTGGTGATTGATTTGATATTCTCTTCCAGATTTTCCCTTGTGGCGATTGATTTGATATTCTCTTCCAGATTTTCCCTTCTGGCGATTGATTTGATATTCTCTTCCAGATTTTCCCTTCTGGCGATTGATTTGATATTCTCTTCCAGATTTTCCCTTGTGGCGATTGATTTGATATTCTCTTCCAGATTTTCCCTTGTGGCGGTTGATTTGATATTTTCTTCCAGATTTTCCCTTGTGGTGATTGATTTGATATTCTCTTCCAGATTTTCCCTTGTGGCGGTTGATTTGATATTTTCTTCCAGATTTTCCCTTGTGGTGATTGATTTGATATTCTCTTCCAGATTTTCCCTTGTGGCGGTTGATTTGATATTTTCTTCCAGATTTTCCCTTGTGGCGGTTGATTTGATATTTTCTTCCAGATTTTCCCTTCTGGCGATTGATTTGATATTCTCTTCCAGATTTTCTCTTGTAGCGATTGATTCGATATTCTCTTCCAAATTTTCTTTTGTAGCGATTGATTTGATATTCTCTTCCAGATTTTCCCTTGTAGCGATTGATTTGATATTTTCTTCCAGATTTTCCCTTCTGGCGATTGATTTGATATTCTCTTCCAGATTTTCCCTTGTAGCGATTGATTTGATATTCTCTTCCAGATTTTCCCTTGTAGCGATTGATTTGATATTCTCTTCCAGATTTTCCCTTGTAGCGATTGATTTGATATTCACTTCCAGATTTTCCAGCCTCAGATACAACCGTCTCTTCCGTTTCTGGTGGCGTTTGTGGCAGTCATCAGTGTATATATGGGACCAGGTGTCCTGTGGGTAATTGTCATATATGTTTTTTTATGCTATGTACTTTCTCTCTGTATCTGTTTTAGCGCTTTTTTTTTCTTGATTCTTGTTATATCTTTACATAGCTCTGATATTTTATATTTCCTGTTTGGAGTCATACTGAATCGGCATATGCATTTTGACATTGTTTGGAACAAATTGGATGCATTTAAAAAGAAATGCTTCAGAAAAATACGTCTTATACCGAGGAATCAATTAAAGATTAGAGCAGAAATAAGGGAAATGACAAAGCATCCAAAAATAGTATTTATAGAAGAAGGTGATCATATGTTGGCCATGTGACAAGAAGAGACAACACGAGATTAAAGTAAAGTACGAGACTTGAACCGGCGTCTTAGCACGCGAGTTTTCACCCATATATGCTCCGCCGCCTTTCCAGAAGTGTTCGGAGACTTCTGGATAGTGTCGCTTCAAGCATTGAAATTCACGATGCGAGGCGACATTCCTCACCGTCCCAGAGTACTACGCTGGTACACATTTCTGCAAGCGGCTGGGTCGACCGCGAAGGTATTTTTTTTCTTCCAACTACGAGTACAACTCACACTGCTTCCATCGGGAATCGAACACAGGTTGTCCAAACGTCGGAATCCGAGTCGGGTGGTTTTCCCCAACAAGGCTACCGACACCCCCGCGAACAAGAGAATCTCAAAGCACGCCTTCAAATGGAAATCAGAGGGTAATGGAAAAATAGGCCGGCCTAGAGAAACACTAAAAAAGAACACTGAGGCGGGAAGTAAAAGCAGCAGACATCAGCTTCCTTGTCGACGTTGAGAAGCTCGACCAGATCAGAGTCGTGTGATGAGATATGTTTAAAGTCTGACACACATTAGCAAAGATCATCGGAAACGAAGAGTCTAGAATTTCTACCCCATGTACCGTCTTCGGCTCAAAAGGTCAATAGACAGATAGATTCTATTGGGTAGATATACTCTGTTGAGTAGATAGATTCTATTGAGTAGATAGATTCTATTGAGTTGGTATATTCTATTGAGTAGATAGATTCTATTGAGTAGATAAATTCTATTGAGTAGATAGATTCTATTGAGTAGATAGATTCTATTGAGTAGACAGATTCTATTGAGTAGATAGATTCTATTGAGTAGATAGATTTTATTGAGTTGGTATATTCTATTGAGTTGATAGATTCTATTGAGTTGGTATATTCTATTGAGTAGATAGATTCTATTGAGTTGATAGATTCTATTGAGTAGATAGATTCTATTGAGTAGATAGATTTTATTGAGTAGATAGATTCTATTGAGTAGATAGTTTCTATTGAGTAGATAGATTCTATTGAGTAGATAGATTTTATTGAGTTGGTATATTCTATTGAGTTGATAGATTCTATTGAGTTGGTATATTCTATTGAGTAGATAGATTCTATTGAGTAGATAGATTCTATTGAGTAGATAGATTTTATTGAGTAGATAGATTCTATTGAGTAGATAGTTTCTATTGAGTAGATAGATTCTATTGAGTAGATAGATTCTATTGAGTAGACAGATTCTATTGGGTAGGTATATTCTATTGAGTAGATAGAAACTATTGAGTAGGTATATTCTATTGAGTAGATAGAATCTATTGAGTAGGTATATTCTATTGAGTAGATATATAGTCTATTGAGTAGATAAATTCTATTGAGTAGGTATATTCTATTGAGTAAATATAATCTATTGAGTAGGTATATTCTATTGAGTAGATAGAATCTATTGAGTAGGTATATTCTATTGAGTAGATATATTCTATTGAGTAGATAGATTCTATTGAGTAGATATATTCTATTGAGTAGATAGATTCTGTTGAGTAGATAGATTCTGTTGAGTAGACTGCATCTATTGAGTAGACAGATTCTATTGAGTAGATAGACTCTATTGAGTAGACAGATTCTATTGAGTAGACAGATTCTATTTAGTAGACAGAATCTATTGAGTAGACAGATTCTATTGAGTATATAGACTCTATTGAGTAGACAGATTCTATTGAGTAGACAGATTCTACTGAGTAGATAGATTCTATTGAGCAGGTATATTCTGTTAGTGAAATATGATCATTTTAAATGAAACACAAACGACAAAACATATATAGTTCTAGTTGAAAGCGTTTTATTGACATATAGAAACAGAACACTGCCGATGTCTATTATTGTTACTACTACAAAATATGCATTCATACACTTCTCTTGACAAAATAACATGTGCAGTTAAATATATTTTGTTGTCTTGATCTTTAACAGGAGGTAGCAGAAACTAATTTCTGACGTTTCTCTCTTATGATCGTTTCTTGGCGTTTCTCTCTTATGATCGTTTCTTGGCGTTTCTCTCTTATGATCGTTTCTTGGCGTTTCTCTCTTATGATCGTTTCTTGGCGTTTCTCTCTTATGATCGTTTATTGACTTTTCTCTCTTATGATCGTTTTTCGGCGTTTCTCTTTTATGATTGTTTCTTAGCGTTTCTCTCTTATGATCGTTTCTTGACGTTTCTCTCTTATGATCGTTTCTTGGCGTTTCTCTCTTATGATCGTTTCTTGGCGTTTCTCTCTTATGATCGTTTCTTGGCGTTTCTCTCTTATGATCGTTTCTTGGCGTTTCTCTCTTATGATCGTTTATTGACTTTTCTCTCTTATGATCGTTTTTCGGCGTTTCTCTTTTATGATTGTTTCTTAGCGTTTCTCTCTAATGATCGTTTTTTTGGCATTTATGTCTTACGATAGTTTTTTTTTTTTTTTTGCGTTTCTCTGTTATGGTAGTTTTGACGTTTCTCTCTTATCATCGTCTTTTGGCGTTTTCGTCTTATGATCGTTTTTCGGCTTTTCTCTCATACGATAGTTTTGGTGTTTCTCTTTTATGTTCTTTTTCGTCTTTGTCTTTTATGATCATTTGGCGTTTCTTTCTTATGATCGTTTTTTGGTGTTTCTCTTTTATGGTCGTTTTGGTGTTTCTCTTTTATGATCGTTTTGGTGTTTCTCTTTCATGGTTGTTTTGACGTTTCTCAAACGTGTTCTGGGCAACTCTCACTCCTCTTTTATTATCAGATGTACTTGTAGACATTGTGTACAAGGTTTGCTGTGTTAGAGAAGGAATAGCTACATGAAGTATTAACATCTTCCTTTATTCTGTAAGCATGCGAGTTTACAATCCTTATCACATTGCAAGTTATAGAGCTACCGTTGCCCGTTTGAAGGTATTTATTTCTCGACAATAACAGCGTATCTTTTCATGCAGCATTTAAGGTACATGAATGTATATACATCTCTCTCTCTCTCTCTCTCTCTCTCTCTCTCTCTCTCGTTCTCTCTCCTCCGCACAAACACTATCATGTGATTGATAAAACTGCAGAAAATTATTATGCTCTAGCCCGATTCTAAATAATTATACTCTTTACATTCTCAGCATGATCTAAGTACTTTTAAAAACTCAGCAATCTTTCACTCAGAACTAAGTACTTTAAAAAACTCAGCAATCTTGCACTCAGAACTAAGTACTTTAAAAAGTTCAACAATCTTGCACTCAGAGCTAAGTACTTTAAAAATACTCAGCAATCTTGCACTCAGAACTAAGCACTTAAAAAATACTCAGCAATTTTGCACTCAGAACTAAGCACTTTAAAAATACTCAGCAATTTTGCACTCAGAACTAAGTACTTTAAAAATACTCAGCAATCTTGCACTCAGAACTAAGTACTTTAAAAATACTCAGCAATCTTGCACTCAGAACTAAGTACTTCAAAAATACTCAGCAATCTTGCACTCAGAACTAAGTACTTCAAAAATACTCAGCAATCTTGCACTCAGAACTAAGTACTTCAAAAATACTCAGCAATCTTGCACTCAGAACTAAGTACTTTAAAAACATATCAAACTTGCATTCAAAACTAAGTACTTAACCATTTCATCAAACTTGTACACAGATCTAAGAACGTATAGAAACCAGCAATCTTGTATACACAACTCAGCGATCGTGTATTCAGAAGTAAGTGCTAACAAAACTCAGCGATCGTGTATTCAGAAGTAAGTGCTAACAAAACTCAGCGATCGTGTATTCAGAAGTAAGTGCTAACAAAACTCAGCGATCGTGTATTCAGAAGTAAGTACTAACAAAACTCAGCGATCGTGTATTCAGAAGTAAGTACTAACAAAACTCAGCGATCGTGTATTCAGAAGTAAGTGCTAACAAAACTCAGCGATCGTGTATTCAGAAGTAAGTGCTAACAAAACTCAGCGATCTTAACCGTATCATCATTCTTGTTCTCTCTCTATTTATTCTCAGCTATTTCACTCAATGCTTCTCTTGTCTTTCTTTATCAATTTATTATCCACCCTCTCTCTTTCTCCATCTCTCTCTCTCTCTCTCTCTCTCTCTCTCTCTCTCTCTTCCTTTTACATGATAGCCCACGCGGGGTATGTTAATATTGAGTTTAGCACCTATAGTCCATTCCAAAACTCATATGCCTCTTCAAAATGCTCTAACTTAATAATCTTTCTGTTTTAATTGTTGACATTGTGTAAATAAGCTGTTTACTGTCACGACGCTATATTGTAAGTAAGCTGTTTACTGTCACGACGCTATATTGTAACTAAGCTGTTTACTGTCACGACGCTATATTGTAACTAAGCTGTTTACTGTCACGACGCTACATTTTACAAGGTCAGCTATCGTAAATACACCTTGTTCGTTCTGTGGATGGATCTGTCTGTCTAAGATTGGCAAATTCAGCCACGAGAGAAGCTGTTCAGTAAAGCTGCACCCATTATGAGACACTAATGCTTTACCAAACTCATGACTTATCATGATTGCTTACTACCAACCGTCTGTCAATACGCCAAATGCGATATAAAAAAAAAAAAACTATCTTTACGACACATAGTACCATTGCTGGTGAATGTCGGGGGTGGGGGGGGGGAACGATAGAACCAGAGGGATAAAGGCCGCTTGGTCAAGCAGTCGCCACGACGTGTGCAACTCAGGATTTTTATTTCACCCCCGATAGAAAAAATCCTGATAGAATGATGAAATAGAATTCATTGGAAACAAATAGAGGGTATTGGTTTTGTCTTATTTGCGGTATATACAAATAAATACACACACACAACGATAATAGTCATATAGAATATTTACAGTTTCAACTGGTCAACATTTAACGCGTAATGAAAAAAAAATGTGCACGGATTTCACGTACTGTCTAACTACCTTATATTGAAAACTGCCTGCGGGTCAATGTAGCTGAGAGGCGACAGGGAACAGTTGAGCCACTGTCTGAAAAGTGTTCCTTGTTGCAGTTTCCTCATATTTCATGTCTGGCTTGCCTCCAGAGCTACTGAGTAGTGCTTTGTGCACACCGTGAGCTGTGTTTTTCGTCCCGATTGTGTTTAGATATTCCGATTCCTTACAATGAATGATGATATCGTTTGACGAAGGACAGTTCAGATGCGCTCACTGTCGGTGCTATAATATGCCTAATGTCTTTTACGTGTGCTGTTTTTTGCTACGATGGGGACTGCAACTGCCTTTCTTTGTTCGGATATTCTATGAGATGTTAATTCGGATGATTCCACTGGCACTGGTGGTTGGCAATGATACCGGGGCCTTCGACTAACCATAACCATAACTGTCTGCAGGTTCTAATTCATTTAGAAGGCGTAGAACAACTTTATCGTGACTGAGCGCATTTTATGATGAGTCTCAAGATGAAATTCGCTACACTTCAAACTATCGCATTGAAGATGTATCAATATTTTTACACAGGGAGTAAACGGGGAGTCTTTACCTTGCTTTATTAAACCCTGAGATTAGAACGATGTAGTTAAATAGTATATTTTCTTACGTGAGCCACATCTTTATTTCATTTTTTTTTCTACTGGACGATGTTGGGACTTTATCTTCTTGTGCCCCAGTCCAGATGACTATTTAAAAAAGCATTTGAAATGAATCAGAACACACAGGCAGTATTCTGTGAAGTGCGACATGGTATGTTTCGCAGATATTTCTGCGAATTTTTTTAATTTTTTTAATTTTTTTTATTTCGTGTATTGTGTTGACCAGTCGAAACTGTAAGCACTCTATTTGACTTGTATCATTATGTGGTTTCTGTTTTTATATGCGGTAAATATGACAAAAGTAAAACCACCTATTTGTTTCCAAATTATTTTTGTATATAACGCCATGACAATCAACAGTTCGCATACAAAACCCAAAATGTCAACAATTGAAACCAAACGGTAAATAAGTTATACCATTTTGGAGTAGGGTATTATTTTTGGAACGGACTCTGCAGTGGGTTTGCTTTAGTCTCTTCATCAAAACTGGACAAATAAAGAAAACCAGGGAAATATGTTACATTACCCGACATGTGGCTCGCCACGGTACCAATGTGTGACTCTTCACATTATAAATATATGGCTCGTCACATTACCCGACATGTAGCCCGTCACATTACCAATCTATGACTCATCATATTGCCAATTTATGGCTCATCACATTGTCAATTTATGGATCGTCACATTACCAATTTATGGCTCGTCACATTACCAATCTAGGGCTCATCACATTACCAATCTGTGGCTTGTCACATTACCCGACATGTAGCTCGTCACATTACCAATCTGTGGCTGGTCACATCACCAATCTGTGACAAAATGCTAAGAGCTTGTCTCGACCCACTGGACAACAACTTTAATGTGGTTTAAGTTGTTTCTCGTCACTTATTCCACTCTCTTGTCATTAACATGTCATAGTGAAATTTGTGTCTTGTTTTCATTTTTCTTATAATGAATCTTTCTACTTTTACTTCTCTTTTTCTCTTCCTCTGCTTTTTGCTTCTCTATTTTAACGTGTTTTCTCTTTTTTACTATTTCTCTCTCATTCTCTCCCGGTTTTTCTCTCTCTTTCGTCATATTTCTCTCTCTCTCTCTCTCTCTTGACATCTCTCTCGTGTCTTTTTACTATACTAATCTATTCGCTGCAGTTGGGGCATCCCCATACCCGCTCCACCGCCCATCCCAACAATTCTCGAAGCGTATTCACACTGATTGTTTCTGTCAGGTGTTGATTATAGATACTTTTCCCACCAAGAATTTCGGATTGACCAGATCACTTGTACACCTTTAGACTCGTCAGTCTCTCACTACATACATCATTGCCCCACCTTTAGACTCGCCAGTCTCTCACTACATACATCATTGCCCCACCTTTAGACTCGCCAGTCTCTCACTACATACACCATTGTCCCACCTTTAGATTCGCCAGTCTCTCACTACATACACCATTGCCCCTACCTTTAGACTTGACAGCCTCTAACTACATACATCATTGCCCCACCTTTAGACTTGACAGCTTCTCACTACATACATCATTGCCCCACCTTTAGACCCGTCAGTCTCTCACTACATACATCATTGCCCCACCTTTAGACTCGACAGTCTCTCACTACATACATCATTGCCCCACCTTTAGACTCGACAGTCTCTCACTACATACATCATTGCCCCACCTTTAGACTCGTCACTCTCTCACTACATACAACATTGCTCCACCTTTAGACTCGACAGTCTCTCACTACATACATCATTGCCCCACCTTTAGACTTTCCAGCCTCTCACTACATACATCATTGCCCCACCTTTAGACTTGACAGCCTCTCACTACATACATCATTGCCCCACCTTTAGACTTGACAGCCTCTAACTACATACATCATTGCCCCACCTTTAGACTCGACAGTCTCTCACTACATACGTTATTGCCCTACCTTTATACTCGACAGTCTCTCACTACATTTGGTTATTTGGTTATGGAAGGCCCCAGTATCACTGCAAACGAATTAAAATCCATAATTGCTCAACCGCCCGTGCCAGTGGAGTCATCCGAATTACTAACTCATCTCCCAAATAAAGAAAGGTAGCAGTAGTCCCCATCATAGCAGTCTCAGCACACGCCAAAAGGCATAAGGCGAAACCGCACAGAAAGTGAACACAGCCAACTGTTCCCTGTCATACGATATCAGCATTCATCGTAAGCAATTGGAAAATCGGAACATGATCAAAACGGATGAAACACACAGCTCACGGTGTGCACGGAGCACTTAACTCAGTAGCTCCTGCAACAAGCCGGACTTGGAATATGAGGAAACTGCAACAAGGAACACTTTTCAGACATAGCCTTCACTGGTTCCTGCCGCCTATCCATCGCATTGCCCGGTAGATCACGTCCTCCTGAAAATGATGATCGTCATAGTATTTAAATGTATAGCGCTTTATGATGTTAGGACATCGTGATTAACTCCAACTCCGAACATACAAAACACAGTTCGTCGTCAGATTATCCCCGATGCACACCAAACAATAGATCGCAAGATTAGCGTCTGGTCGATCTTGGGACACACGATGAAACAATATGATGACATAGCACGCACATTATTGCTGCGCCCATGTATTCATGATTACTCTAGTGAATGCAGTCTACAACGAACGAAACATGGTGCAAACTTCCCAAAGAGATAAAACTTCGGCTGATTTGGCGGAGCCCACCACATTAATGCGTTGGAAATTGTAAATAACTTGCGGCAAGCATCTCCATCAACCGGTCATTGAACATACATACATCATTGCCCCACCTTTAGACTTGACAGTCTCTCACTACATACATCATTGCCCCACCTTTAGACTTGACAGTCTCTCACTACATACGCCATTGCCCCACCTTTAGACTCGCCAGTCTCTCACTGCATACATCATTGCCCCACCTTTAGACTCGACAGTCTCTCACTACATACATCATTGCCCCACCTTTAGACTCGCCAGTCTCTCAATACATACATCATTGCCCCCACCTTTAGACTCGCCAGTCTCTCACTACATACATCATTGCCCCACCTTTAGACTTGACAGTCTCTCACTACATACGTCATTGCCCCACCTTTAGACTTGACGGTCTCTCACTACATACATCATTGCCCCACCTTTAGACTCGACAGTCTCTCACTACATACATCATTGCTCCACCTTTAGACTCGCCAGTCTCTCACTATATACATCATTGCCCCACCCATTCTCCTCCTCGATGAAGAACAAACTTGGTGATGTCCTCTTTGTCCAGTGTCAGGCCACACTCAGTGCCTGAGCTGCCAGCGAGATAGTTTATTATTTCATTATCATATACACCAGCCTGCCCTGGACAGTACACCCAAGTTAACGCCCTTACAGTAGAGTCATCAAAGAGCTGCATCCGCTCCTGCCGTAGACATTGTCTGTCAATCTTCTGTAGCATACTTTGCGAATCAGTCACCAAGACTGCGTGATCCACGTTCTGTGTAACCAACCATGTTATCGCTGCCGCTGCTGCTTCTATCTCCGTTCTCATACCAGACACCGTGATGCCACTTTCCCTAGCCACTTCTCTGCCATGTTGGTATGTTACAAAACCCCAACCGCTGCGCTTCCCGCCAGATACAGAACCATCGGGTAGATGATCGGATCTTAAGTTGAGAACACAAATTCTATGGATTCCCATTTTACGACCTCAGTAGCTCTCCCGTGTGTTACCGGGGCATCATTATGTGGGAAGTAAAGAATAGTGACACTGTGACCTTCCAGGCATGTCGTAAGAGGCGACTAAGGAGGTTGATCGATGGCTTGACAAGCTGTCATTGTAAAAAGCATTGTTATGGAAACAACCATAGATTTTAGAAGCAGTGATCTCTGCAATATGTGCCACTTTGGCACGCAAGGTTTCTGTTTTTGAGATTGTAGTTCTGCCCTATGTGCCGTCTTCGGCTCGAAAGGACAGTAGATAGATAGCTCTAAAGAACTAAATGTCAAACTTCCTGCCGAGCTAAATGAATACTTTGGGTAACCTCTTCTTCCCCTGTTACTTCTATCCAATCATTGCCAGCTATAATGTAACTCAGATCACATACTCTCCCTATGGACTCCTCTGCCTCGGCCATCCCGGATTTTCCACGGCTGAGGCACATGCCCTTGATCGCACCCACTTCTGAATGCAAAGGATGATTTATGTTCCGTTCCGCGTTCAAATAAGCCCAGACCTGAGCAGATCTATGTCGCACTCTAATGCTCGGTAAATCAAGTAGCCTCGTTCTTTTTATTCATACATACGTACATAAATACATACATACATATAGATGATGCATAAACACAAACGTGCATATATAATTACAAAGATATTGTATATCAAATTTATTTATCAAACATTTATGTATGTAGCTGAGTGGCTCGCTTCCTGGCCAGAAAGGTCCGGGTTCGGTCCCCAGAAGTGGCGGTTTTTTTATCGGACTAACAAGGCTCCGGGGTTGACCCAGTCTCTAAAAATGGGTACTGGTGATTTTTTCAAGGAAGTAAAGGCGGCCTGGCTTGATACGGACCATATTACCCGAAAATGTGCAGTGGTCATAGAAAAATATGTACCTAAACACCATATTCTCCATACGACCAGCAAGGCGACAAAGGAACCTTTACTTTACTTTATGTATGTATATATTTTATATATATATATATATATATATATATATATATATATATATATATATATAAACGCATATATGCATATATATATATACATCATGTATATATATATATATATATATATATATATGTACATATATACGCACATATGCATACAGACATATGCATATAGATGCATACGCTCACACTTACATTTATATATACGCATATATACACGAAAACCTCTATATATGCATGCACACCTCACTTTCTCTCTCTCTGCACGAGAATATATAGCCCTCGTCTTTTCATCTTTTCCTCCTTTCATTTTCTATTTAATTATTTCTAAAAGTCTGTCACTCTCTTTCTCTCTGCTACTCTCTTTCTCTCTCTCTCTCTCTCTCTCTCTCTTACTCTCTCTGTGACCAATTTCTCTCAATCTCCTCGTCGCAACATTCACTATTATAATTATTCATTAATTCGTATTATCTCCCTCCTCGTCCATCCCACCTTTACTGTTACTGTTGTATTCACGTGCAGCATCTGTAACCGGATGTATATCCTTGCACCCATCACTATTTGTTATATTACTGTTATTATTATTGTTATTGTTACTGTCGCTAAGAATGCACAGTTTTAACACAGAGTTGTTATCCTTTCGCCTGGGAATCAGAACGTCATCCCGACATCTCTGGACATCCTTGAACACAAACTCCTCGTGGGCGCTGTCAGAAATGTCGTTGAGCTGTTTCTCGCATCTCTGACTTGGACTCTGGACAGGGAAGTCGCATTTCAAATGGACATTATTGAGAGATATTTTAACAACGTTGTCCGCTATATCTGGTGTTGCTTCATCGGGAAGTGAGAGAGACATATCGTGAAAGTCGTCACCTTTCACGCTATCCTCACAACTTGAGACCGGCCCACATCTAAAAGTGCATTCCGGACGAGGTGTTTTGGGACTCTCGCCGTCGGAGACCTGCTGGACTAGAAACCCCATTGGTTGAGTGATAGGGAAAAATGGAAGGAGACCCAAGCTAAGATTACCTAGAGACTTACATGCCTGCACGAGAGGGTACTTGGAGTTCGGACGTCTTCCTCGAGGAACTTTCGGGGTCTCGAGGAGACGATCAATGCTGAAGGAGCTTAATTTGGCACTGGTTGTGACTGGGCTATGATGATCTGTTAAAGATGTTGTAAATCTGAGTGGAGTAGTGACCGATGAGTTATTGCGAAAGAAGTGGCGGTCTCCATTCACTGACAGTGGATCAGAGAAGCTATCACAGCTGGCGTCGTTCCCAGACACAGACGACGATGTCGGCGACAAAATCCCGTCAACGCTGAGCCGGAACAGGTTCCTACTTCTCTCTTCAGGAGAAAGTGACGACGACTGAATTCCATTAATAGCCTTTCTCTTCTCCTCTAATTTCCGAAGTCGCTCATCTTGCTTTCTCTTTTTCTTCTCCATCCTCTCTTGTTCCCGCCTCCGAATCTCCTCCTCATCCATAGGATCGCCGCTGCAAGTTTGAGGCTGGGAGTTGTGTGCAGGACGCCCGGGGCCTTTCTTCGTGTTTTCTTTCTTTCTCCACTTGGCTCGGCGGTTCTGGAACCAGACCTGAAAATTGACAGATATAATGTGAGCTTTAGATACGAATATTTATTTATCTGTTACTTTCTGATAAAGAGCAAAGAAGAAAGAAATAACCACTTCACGCCAAGTTGGCGTAGGAATATGGCGTTTAAGCTAATTTTATGTAAAAATAATTTCCGCACTTTTTGGGTATTTCAGTATTATGGCGACGTCATACTTTTTTGGGAGAATAGTCCGGTACTTATTTATGGCTGGGTGAAATCTAGAAGCCGTTGACCAAGATAAAACCCGATCTATCGTCCTTAGTATAATTGGTTCAGAAAGAGCACAGCTCTACTACGGTTCTTGTAGTTAAAAAGCATCATAAAATTTAGTTGAAAAAAAAAATTGATAAGGGTTTCTAGTGAACAACTGTTATCTATGTTGGCAACAGAAAAGTAGTAATGTCATTGATAGTTGTATAAGTAGTAGTAGTAGTAGTAGTAGTGGTAGTGGTAGTAGTAGTAGTAGTAGTAGTAACAGCAGTATTAGTGGTAGTGGTAGAGTAGTCGTGGTAGAGAGTAGTAGTGGAGTAGTGGTAGAACAGTAGTAGTAACTGGAGAGAGTAGTAGTAGTAGTAATAGTAGCAGTAGTGGTATAGAGTAGTATTAGTTGTAGTAGAGTAGTAGTGGTAGAGTCGTAGTAGTAGTAGCAGAGTGGTAGAGTGGTAGAGTAGTAGCAGTAGTAGTGGTTGAGTAGTAGTAGTAGTAGTGGTGGTTGAGTAGTAGTAGTAGTAGTGGTTTAGTAGTAGTTGTTGTTGTAGTATTAGCAGTAGTTGTAGTAGTTGTAGTAGTAGTGGTTGAGTAGTAGTAGTAGTAGTAGTGGTGGTGGTAGTACAACTAGAGTTGTAGTAGTAGTGGTAGAGTAGAAATAGTAGTAGTAGTGGTAGAGAGTAGTAGTAGTTGGTTGAGTAGTAGTAGTAGTAGTTGTAGTAGTAGTGGTGGTAGAGTAGAAGTAGCAGTAGTAGTGGTAGAGAGTAGTTGTAGTAGTGGTAGTTGAGTAGTAGTAGTAGTTGTTGTTGTTGTAGTAGTGGTAGTAGTGGTTGAGTAGTAGTAGTAGTTGAAGTAGTGGTGGTAGAGTAGAAGTAGTAGTAGTAGTGGTAGTAGTGGTAGATAGTAGTAGTAGTAGTAGTAGTGGTTGAGTAGTAGTAGTAGTAGTAGTTGTAGTAGTGGTAGAGAGTAGTAGTGGTAGAGAGTAGTAGTAGTAGTGGTTGAGTAGTAGTAGTTGTTGTAGTAGTAGTGGTAGTGGTAGAGAGTAGTAGTAGTGGTTGAGTAGAAATAGTAGTAATGATAGAGAGTAGTAGTAGTAGTTGTAGTAGTGGTAGAGAGTAATAGTAGTAGTTGTTGAGTAGATGTAGTAGTAGTGGTTGAGTAGTAGTAGTTGTAGTAGTAGTGGTACAGTAGTAGTAGTAGTGTTAGAGGTGTAGTTGTAGTAGTAGTAGTGGTAGAGAGTAGTAGTAGTAGTAGTAGTAGTAGCAGCTGCAGTAGAGTAGTAGTTGTAGTAGTAGTAGTGGTTGTAGAGAGTAGTAGTAGTAGTAGTAGTAGTAGTAGTAGTAGTAGTGGTGGTAGTGGTAGAAAGTAGTAGTGGTAATGGCAATAGTAAAAATATTAGTAAGTCCCCCTTTAGCTTAGTGGCATCTATACTGGACTACTTAGGACAAGATGTCAGCTTCTAATCTGATGTAAGGCTTCACAAGTAGCCTTCAACGGGTACCTGATTTTTTTTCTCGGAAAGAACGACGCACTGGCGTAATACCGGCCACATTTCCTTAAAAAGCATGTCTCTAACGTCTATATAACAAATTAAAAAAAAACCAAGCATTGACGCACTATTTACTATACGTCACCATGTGGTGTGACGGACTCTTTCTTTTTCAGCAGCTCAGTGGTGATGGTGGTAGTGGTAGTTGTTGTGGTGGTAGTAGTACTAGTAGCAGTAACATTAGAAGTGGTAGTGATGGAGGTGTGGTAGTAGTAGTGAAAGTGGTAGTGGTGGAGGCAGCAGTTGTAGTAGTAAAAGTGGTAGTGGTGGAGGTAGCAGTAGTAGTAGTAAAAGTGGTAGTGGTGGAGGTAGCAGTAGTAGTAGTAAAAGTGGTAGTGGTGGAGGTAGCAGTAGTAGTAGTAAAAGTGGTAGTGGTAGAGGTAGCAGTAGTAGTTGTAAAAGTGGTAGTGGTAGAGGTAGCAGTAGTAGTTGTAAAAGTGGTAGTGGTAGAAGTAGCAGTAGTAGTTGTAAAAGTGGTAGTGGTAGAAGTAGCAGTAGTAGTTGTAAAAGTGGTAGTGGTAGAAGTAGCAGTAGTAGTTGTAAAAATGGTAGTGGTGGAGGTAGCAGTAGTAGTTGTAAAAGAAATCAGTTCTAAAATAATACAGACGTGGACAGCAACAGCATCACATGAAAATTAGGTCAGACAAATCAACTGAAAGACATAAGATCCACGGTTAGTGAACTGGACTACAAAAGGACAAGAGGTAGGGTTCGATCTCAACCGAGGGCTTCCGGGTTCACCCTGCCTTAAATGGTTACCGGATTTTTTTTTTCTGTGAAAGTAAAGCTGCACGGGCGTAATACCAACCACATTGCCAAAAAAATCATTTGCTGAAGGTCTGTAAAATATAAGGTCACTAACACCATATTCTCTATACGCTACTTGGTGTGACAGGGCTCTTTACTTATTTACTTACCTACTTACATACTTTCTTACTTACTTACTTATTTACTTACTTACTTACTTACTTATTTACTTACATACTTACTTACTTACTTACTTATTTACTTACATACTTACTTACTTACTTACTTACTTATTTACTTACATACTTACTTACTTACTTATTTACTTACTTACTTACTTACTTATTTACTTACATACTTACTTACTTACTTACTTATTTACTTACATACTTACTTACTTACTTACTTATTTACTTACTTATTTACTTACTTACTTACTTACTTACTTATTTACTTACTTATTTACTTACTTATTTACTTACTTATTTACTTACTTATTTACTTACTTATTTACTTACTTACTTACTTACTTACTTATTTACTTACTTATTTACTTACTTACTTACTTACTTACTTATTTACTTACTTATTTACTTACTTACTTACTTACCTACTTACTTATTTACTTACTTATTTACTTACTTACTTATTTACTTACTTATTTACTTACTTACTTACTTACTTATTTACTTACTTATTTACTTACTTATTTACTTACTTACTTACTTACCTACTTACTTATTTACTTACTTATTTACTTACTTACTTATTTACTTACTTATTTACTTACTTACTTACTTATTTACTTACTTACTTACTTACTTATTTACTTACTTACTTACTTACTTACTTACTTACTTATTTACTTACTTATTTACTTACTTACTTACTTACTTACTTACTTACTTACATAAGATTAGACCATAGCACGAAGTGGTAATATCAATATTTGTATAATCCCGAGTAAATATAAAACATGGATCAGAACTGGAGAGGAAATACAATGCACGGTAGTGAAACTTTACTACCAAAAACCTGGCACCTCAGGTAGAAACCAGACAACTAGAACAGCCATATAATCATGGCCAACTCAAAGGTCCACCTAAAGAGATTCTGATATCGTTTGAAAACGAGAAAAAAAGGCTATATTTGTATATGCGTATCCCAAGATGTAACTGCTTGTCTATTGCCATCTTTGGGCGAAGAAACAATGGCGGAAGACTGAGAGGAAGACAAAGATTAAAAATAGACTGATGACGTCAGAAGATGAACAGAATACAATTTTTTAAAATTGTCGGTCAATATGGCGGATGGGCAGCAGGAACCGTTGAGGCTCTGTCTGAAAAGGGCGCGATATTGTTGTGTGTGCTACGTCATCGTAATGGCTCATCGTATACCCATATGACCGGCCGTACGCTAATCTTACGGTTTGTTGTTTGATGTGCGACGGGGAAAATCTGACGACCAACTGTGTGTTTATATGTTCGGAATTCGGAATTGGAGTCAACAACGATGATCTAACATCATCAAGTGCTCTACATTTTAAAAAAATATGACGATAATCATTTTCAGGAGGACGTGATCTTCCGGTATATGGTGGATAGGCGGCAGGAACTATTGAAGGCTATGCATGAAAAGTGTTCCTTGTTGCAGTTTCATCATATTCAAAGTCTGTCTTGCTGACAGAGCTACTGAGTTTAGTGCTCTGTGCATACCGTGAGCTGTGTTTTTCATCAGGATCGTGTTTCGATATTCCGATTGCTTACGATGAATGATGAAATCGTTTGACGAAGGGCAATTTGCTTGCGTTCACTTTCGGTACGGCCACGCCTTATGTGTTTTGGCGTGTACTGTGACTGCTCTGATTGGGAATGCAGCTACCTTTCTTTGTTAGGATCCTTCAATGAGATGAGTTTTAATTCTGATGATTCCATTGGCGCGGAAGGTTGATCAATTATGGATTTTTAATTCGTTTGTAGTGGGTCCGGGGCCTTCAACTAACAACAACTATAACAATTTTGAACAGACCCATAATGAGGAAAATAAAAGGATGGAATGGAAAACAAATCGCGAACAGCTTCCACCTACAACGGTTGCTTTGGGAACTAAAGAACCAAGCAGCGAGTCAAGCACAATGAAATATTAAAAGTAGCAGTGATAATGATGGAATTCTTCAAAGTAATGTAACGACGATAAAGACTAAACGCTTTCGACAACAAATGCCTTCGGAGACTCTAACCATCCGTCGGTCAGACTTCAACCCAATTACAGAAATTGGACATGAAACTAAAAAGGGGGACTGGTTGGTCTCGAGGCAAGGGCCGGCCTAGAGAGGTTGTTGGTTCAAATCCCGGCTACACCGGTTGGGATTTTTATTTATGATTTCTTTCTGCGGCAACCACATCTGGTCTCAGTAGCGAGGCCCGGGTTGAAACGTAAATTACTCATCGACGGAAAAAAATATGAGTACCTCCGAAGTCGGAGTTATCTGCCTGTGCGGCGAGGGACCCCTATGTACACGGCTGCCTGGGAAAAATGGATTAACACGCAAAATTCAGTTCCTAGTCTCTAGGGACTTCGTCAGAGGTAAAAGCTGGCGAACGAAAAAAAAACAAAAAACTAAAAAGGGTTATGTATCCAAATACCTTAGAAAACGACGCTGGAAATACCTTGGCCACGTTCTCATAATGGACGTTAGAAAGTGACGCTGGAAATACCTTGGCCACGTTCTCATAATGGACGTTAGAAAGTGACGCTGGAAATACCTTGGCCACGTTCTCAGAATTGACGTTAGAAAGTGACGCTGGAAATACCTTGGCCACGTTCTCAGAATGGACGTTAGAAAGTGACGCTGGAAATACCTTGGCCACGTTCTCAGAATTGACGTTAGAAAGTGACGCTGGAAATACCTTGGCCACGTTCTCAGAATGGACGTTAGAAAGTGACGCTGGAAATACCTTGGCCACGTTCTCAGAATGGACGTTAGAAGGCTAGCTCACCATGCCCTTATATGAAGACCAGAAGTATAAAACGAGGAAGACCGAAAGAAACCCTATGTAGAACCATCATGGAAGAGAGCGCAGCTGTGGGGCTCAGAAACAAGCATGAACTAAAACAAGTTGCGGCGGTCCGTCAGATATGGACAACTATGACTCCCGCCCAAAGCGCCGTCGGTCCAAAAGGGTAATCAATCAGACATTTGTTAGTACTATAAATGCTTTAGTCACATTAGCAATAGGAGCCATATTAGTTTTGGAAAAGTTGCCACCGGGGCTTCATTTTCAACCTGGACGGTAAACCTTTAGTGTTGTAATGGGCTTCATCATCATGTGCCATACCGGTAGGCGTGGACGATCATGTCCTTCCACAATCTTCTATCTACAGTGCATCGTATTAGTTCTATTGTTGACTGTTTTCCATGCAATGACACCAAGTTATCCAGTATCTTCTCTCTCTGTCGTCCATGAGCTCACTTTCCCTGTATTTTGCCAGTTGTAACCAATTATTCCAACTTTCCTCTTCTCATGATGTGCCCGAAAAATATTGATTGTTTCTTCCTGATGTTTTTTTTAGAAGTTTCCTTTTTGTGTTGGCATCTTTGAAAATTTCCTCATTGGTTTTTTTAGCTGTCCAATGAACTTTCAACATTCTTCTGAGAAACCCTATCTCTGTGACTTTTAATTGTCTTTTCATTTGTTGGTCTGCTGCCCATGATTCGCTTCCATAAGTCAGAATTGGCACTATATAGCACCGATAAATTATCTTTCTCACTTCCATTGATATAGACCTGTTGCATGAGACCTGTTTCATTTTCTTAAACGCTGTTTTGGCCTGAGCTATTCTGCTTTTTATTTCTGTGGTACATCTTCCATCTGATGTCATTATTGTGCCCAAGTGTTCGCCGCGTTCACTTGTTTCAGATTTGTCCTGTTTATTTTTAAGCTGCATGATGATGATGATGATTGTTTCTTCGATTTGATCATCACTTTTGTTTTCTTACTATTCAAACTGAGACCTTTCTTTGCGCATTCATTTAATATTATATAATGTCTTTGGTAAACCTCGTCTGGAGATGCTAACTTTTTAAATAATTAACTGAAAATTAGAATCGTTCTATCGTTGTGTTCGTTCACAACTAAAATACAACAGCTATAACACCAGAGATTCAAAGACCTGGTATGTCACTAGGTCCTCTTTTAATAGGATGTGGTGAAATAACCACTGGTCACACATGCACAGTTCATAGTCACTCATCACTGACCACATATCACTTGTACATTGACAGCTGTCCTTGATATCACTAAATAAAATATCGGTAAAGTGATCATACATGTCACCAATTAATAAGACAATAAATATGTTACATACTACTAATTAAAGGACAAGGGGTAGAGTTCGATCCCAACCGACGGCTTCCGGGTTCACCCAGCCTTAAATGGGTACCGGATTTTTTTCTGGGAAAGTAAAGCAGCACGGGCGTAATACCGACCACATTACCTCAAAAATTATGTGCTGAAGGTCTGTAAAATATAGGGTCACTAACACCATATTTCCCTATACGCCACTTGGCGTGACGGGGGTACTTTACTTACTTTTTACTACTAATTAATATATCACTAAATAATAATGATTAATAATATAATAATAATAAAATAATAGTAATTAGTATACATAACGCAAATAATAGTGAACAAAATATTTTACAAACCACTAATTAATTGACTAGTAATTATTTTCTATAACACAAATTAATAGACCACTATTATATAAATAATTAATAGACAATTAATTATTGTAAGTGCCACTGATACACTTTCATAATGAAGAAATGCTGCACTGGTAATAAAGGCATCGAATGGATAAAAGGAGACCATTTGGAGGACCTCGACTTTGCTGATGACATAGTTCTCATCAGCAGTCAGATCAAAACGATGCAGGAAAACACAAATGAACTATCATCAATAGCCAGCAAAATTGGGCTTGAGATCAATCATGAAAAGACTAAAGTCGTGAAAAGCTTAATTCCAACAGACGACAAAATATACATGGAAAACAAACTAGTGGAAGAGATCGATCACTTTATCTATCTTGGAAGTCACATTGATCGAGAAGGGGACACAAGCAAAGAAATTAGAATCAGAATGGCTAAAGCAGCAATGTCTTTCAGAAGCCTTGAAAAGTTGTGGAAATCAAAACTCATCAACACAAACACAAAACTTAGACTATTCAAATCAAATGTACTATCAACCCTTACGTATGCGTGTGAAAGCTGGAAAACAACAAGAGATATAGAAACAAAGTTGAACGCATTCGAAAATAAATGTCTAAGGAAAATACTTGGTATAGCGTGGAACGAATTCAAAACAAACGAGGAAATTAGAGAAATCGCCAATCAGCCACTAATATCTTCAGTAATAAAGAATAAGACGATGGTTATCTGTTGGACATGTGATGAGAAGAGATAATAACCGAATAGCAAAGCAGGCCCTCATATGGGGAACAATAGGTAAAAGAAAATGAGGAAGACCCAGAGAGACACTGAGAAGAACATTGATGAGAGAGGCAAGAGCAGCAGGAATCGTCTCCCTCAATGAGATAGAGCTGCCTGCACAGAACAGAGACAAATGGCGAGATTTCATAACATATTTTTAAGAGAATTGAAAACTGCTAGAACAAAAATTCAGATAGATGAAGGAGTATCTTGGTCTCGCCCTATGGACCAGCTACTGCTCGAAAGGTCAATAGATAGATAAAAGATACACTTAACTAACAGACACTAATTATATTACATACCACTAATTAATAAACCACTAGCATACAACAAATTAATAGATCACTAATTATATTAATACCACTAAGTGATAGATAACTTACTTGCAGCTTTTTAAAAGACGATTAATTATTACACATACCACTAATTATTACACATACCATTAATTATTACACATACCACTAATTATTACACATACCACTAATTATTACACATGCGACTAATTATTACATCTACCATTAATTATTACACATACAATTAATTATTACACATACCACTAATGATTAAACATACCACTAATTATTAAACATACCACTAATTATTAATAAATCAACAAGTATAACACATATCGCCCACACCAGGAGGTAAAGCACTAAAAATACAACATGCTACTCATACCTCGAAAAAAGACCACCAACATCTCTCCCTTCCACACCATTCACACTCACCCACTCCTCATTACTAATTTCTTCAAACCTGGCGATTTGCCAACTACTCACATCTGTCCGCTCCCCAACCACCCACACCTGTCCACTCGCCAACCACCCACACCTGCCCACTCCCCAACCACTCACACCTGGCCACTCCTCAACCACCCACACCTGTCCGCTCACCAACTAATCACACCTGCCCACTACCAAACCACTCAAACCTGTGCGCTCCCCAACCACCGACACCTGTCCGCTCCCCAACCACTCACACCTGCCCACTCGCCAACAACTCACACCTGCCCACTGGCCAACCACCCACACCTGGCCACTCCACAACCACTCACACCTGGCCACTTCCCAACCACCAACACCTGTCCGCTCCCCAACCACTCACACCTGCCCACTCCCCAACCACTCACACCTGTCCGCTCCCCAACCACTCACACCTGACAATGTTCCTGGACCCTACTCTCCACCAGGTCCAGCATCAAGACCAATGTCTCCCTAATGACCAATCCCTCACACCTGCGCACTCCCCTACCACTCACACCTGCCTACTCTCCTACCACTCACACCTGCCCACTCCCCAACCACTCACACATGCCCACTCCCCAACCACACACACCTGCCCACTCCCCAACCACTCACACTTGCCCACTCCCCAACTACTCACACCTGCCCACTCCCCAACCACCCACACCTGCCCACTCTCCTACCACTCACACCTGCCCACTCCCGACCACTCACACCTGCCCACTCCCCTACCACTCACACCTGCCCACTCCCCTACCACTCACTCCTGCCCAGTCCCCGACGACTCACACCTGCCCACTCCCCGACGACTCACACCTGCCCACTCCCCTACCACTCACACCTGCCCACTCCCCAACCACTCACACCTGCCCACTCCCCAACCACTCACACCTGCCCACTCTTTTACTACTCACACCTGCCCACTTCCCAACCACTCACACCTGCCCACTCCCTTACTACTCACAATTGCGCACTCTTCTACCGCTCACACCTGCCCACTTCCCTAGCACTCACTCCTGCCCATTCCACAACCACTCACACCTGCCCACTCCCCAACCACTCACACCTGCCCACTCCCCTACCACTCACACCTGCCCACTTCCCTAGCACTCACTCCTGCCCATTCCACAACCACTCACACCTGCCCACTCCCCTACCACTCACACCTGCCCACTCCCCTACCACTCACACCTGCCCACTCTCCTACCACTCACACCTGCCCACTACTCATATACTCACACCTGCCCACTACTCATATACTCACACCTGTCCACTCCCCAACCTCTCAAACCTACACACTCTCCAACCACTCACACCTGCCCACTCCCCAACCACTCACACCTGCCCACTCCCCGACCACTCACACCTGCCCACTCCCCTACCACTCACACCTGCCCACTCCCCTACCACTCACACCTGCCCACTCCCCTACCACTCACACCTGCCCACTCCCCTACCACTCACACCTGCCCACTCCCCTACCACTCACACCTGTCCACTCCCCTACCACTCACACCTGCCCACTCCCCTACCACTCACACCTGTCCACTCCCCTACCACTCACACCAGCCCACGTACCTGGACCCTACTCTCCACCAGGTCCAGCTTCAAGGCCAACGCCTCCCTCATGAACACATCCGGGTAGTGCGAGTCCTGAAAAGCCTTCTCCAACTCCTCCAGCTGCCATCCCGTGAAGTTCGTCCGGGTTCTACGTCTCTTGCTGCCGTTGACATCTTTATTGTCGTCATTTCCTGTTTAAAGTAAACACAAGGCAGACAACTATTACAGAAAACAATCGAGGTTATCGCCCTCTGTTATTGTTATACTTATTTTTTTCTCTCAAGAAGTTTACAAATATTTGATTTAATTTGCTGCCTTTCAGAATCCCTGGAAAATTAAGTATTAGGGTCAATACTATGTGGTATGCCTCTAGCATTGTACTCATTTGCCAGGATGCTATTTCATTATTCCATCGTTTTCTAGATCTATTTTTGCCCCTCTTCTCATAGTGTTTTAGAGTTCATTGAGGGATCTTTTTGATGGTAGTCATGTTGACAGTCGCAGAGAAAGTTAGGAATATCGAGGAATATATATCATGGAAACCCTTACAAAACAGTAAAAGCTACATGAGATTTGTACAAAACAGTAAAAGCTACATGAGATTTCTACAAAACAGTAAAAGCTACATGAGATTTCTACAAAACAGTAAAAGGTACATTAGATTTCTACAAAACAGTAAAAGCTACATGAGACATCTACAAAACAGTAAAAGCTACATGAGATTTCTACAAAACAGTAAAAGGTACATGAGACTTCTACAAAACAGTAAAAGCTACATGAAACTTCTACAAAACAGTAAAAGGTACATGAGACTTCTACAAAACAGTAAAAGGTACATGAGACTTCTACAAAACAGTAAAAGCTACATGAAACTTCTACAACACAGTAAAAGCTACATGAGACATCTACAAAACAGTAAAAGCTACATGAGATTTCTACAAAACAGTAAAAGCTACATGAGACTTCTACAAAACAGTAAAAGCTACATGAGACTTTTACAAAACAGTAAAAGCTACATGAGACTTCAACAAGACAGTAAAAGCTACATGAGACTTCAACAAGACAGTAAAAGCTACATGAGACTTCTACAAAACAGTAAAAGCTACATGAGACTTCTACAAAACAGTAAAAGCTACATGAGACTTCTACAAAACAGTAAAAGCTACATGAGACTTCTACAAAACAGTAAAAGCTACATGAGACTTCTACAAAACAGTAAAAGCTACATGAGACTTCTTCAAAACAGTAAAAGCTACATGAGACTTCTACAAAACAGTAAAAGCTACATGAAAACTTCTTTAAAACTGTAAAAGCTACATGAGACTTCTACAAAACAGTAAAAGCTACATGAGACATCTACAAAACAGTAAAAGCTACATGAGACTTCTTCAAAACAGTAAAAGCTACATGAGACTTCTACAAAACAGTAAAAGCTACATGAAAACTTCTTTAAAACTGTAAAAGCTACATGAGACTTCTACAAAACAGTAAAAGCTACATGAGACATCTACAAAACAGTAAAAGCTACATGAGACTTCTACAAAACAGTAAAAGCTACATGAAACTTCAACAAAACAGTAAAAGCTACATGAGACTTCTTCACAACTGTAAAAGCTGCATGAGACTTCTACAAAACAGTAAAAGCTACATGAGACTTCTACAAAACAGTAAAAGTAACATGAGAACTTCTACAAAACAGTAAAAGCTACATGAGACTTCTACAAAACAGTAAAAGGTACATGAGACTTCTACAAAACAGTAAAAGCTACATGAGATTTCTACAAAACAGTAAAAGGTACATGAGACTTCTACAAAACAGTAAAAGCTACATGAGACTTCTACAAAACAGTAAAAGCTACACGAGACTTATACAAAACAGTAAAAGCTACATGATAACTTCTACAAAACAATAAAAGCAACACGACTTTCACATGCGGCAAGAGTTTTGGCCTAGACTGGAGAGAAGTAGAGAAAATATACAATAATAGGGATGGATGGAGAGACCTTGTCCGTGTCTTGTCCTTCAATAAAGTCGCATAAAGGTATTTGAATGATTGATTGATTGATGGATGTATTGATTGATTGAATGATTGATTGATTGATTGAATGATTGATTGATTGATTGTTTGAATGACCGATTGGTTGTTGGATGGATGGATGGATGGATGGATGGATGGATTGATTGATTGATTGATTGATTGAAGGATGGATTGATTGATTGATATATTTATTGATAGATGGATGGATTGATTGATTGATTAAATTATTGATTGATTGATGGATGGATGGATTGATTGAATGATTGATTGAATGATTGATTGATTGATTGATTGAATGATAGATTGATTGAATGATATATTGATTTAATGATTGATTGATTGATTGACTAATTGATGGATGGATTGATTGATTGATTGATTAATTGATTAATTGATTGATGGATGGATTGATTGATTAATTGATTGATTGAATGAATGATTGATTAAATGATTGATTAAATGATTGATTGGATGATTGATTGATTGAATGAATGATTGACTGATTGATGGATTGATTGATTGAATGAATGATAGATAGATTGAATGAAAGATTGATTGATTGATTAATTAATTGAAGGATGGATTGATTGATTGTTTGATTGGTTGACTGATTGATTAATTGATTGATTTATCGGTTGACTGATATTACATGTCCAAACACTTAATCTGTTGTGTCTTAATGTGAGCCAGCACTGGTGTTACCCCAACTTTTATTTGTTATCCTCACTTTTGATTCTGTCTCATCTTGTCACATTGGACATCCTAGCACATCGTGCCTGTAGTAACGAGCTTTCTTTGATTACCAATCGCCACCTATATATTTCAGGCCTTACCGCAGTAGCAGTTATTTTTCGAAAGCACACAAAGCTTGTGACGTCTTGAACTATACGAGCTATAGACGGATGACGTCAATTTAGCCGCTTTCTGCAATACTGAAAACGTCACAAGTTTTGGGTTCCCCCCTCTGTGGGCAGGCCTGATAAGTATAGGTGGCTCTGGACTATCAGTGCGATAGCTCAGTGGTTAGTGAACTGGACTACAAAGGACAAGAGGTAGGGTTCGATCCCAACCGACGGCTTCCGGGTTCACCCAGCCTTTAATGGGTACCGGATTTTTTTCTGGGAAAGTAAAGCGGCACGGGCGTAATACCGACCACATTACCCGAAAAATCATGTGCCGAAGGTCTGTAAAATTTATGGTCACTAACACCATATTACCTATACGCCACTTGGCGTGACGGGGGTACTTTACTTTTTTTTTTTTAATCGCCAGATTATCAATAACTCATCGTTAATTTATCATCAAATTATCGCTAGATCACCACCATAGTGACAGCAGTTTGTCCTGGTAATAAAATGACCAGCTTCATCTTCTACTACACCGTAAAAGGCAACAGAAGAATTATGTTGGTGCGGCATCCGTCGACGTCACTAAGTCGAACAAACTGCTCAAATAGACTGAACACGAACCGAAAGATGCAGATCACCGTTGCACTACTGTGGGTTTCAAAATGAAAACAATTTTTATAAAAGAAAGAACAAGAAAAATACGTCTTCGTTTTCTTAATTACATCCTACACTCTATCAGCTTCCCAAACGGCGCGCGCGCATTCACATTTATACACATGCGCACCATTGTTGTCTGGTGTTTTTATCTGCTTAATCCATGTATTTCTTTTCAAAAATCACTCTGAGATTCCGTTCAGCTGGATACCCCGGAACATAATTGTTAATGAGAACCAGAAAAAACATTTCCAGGCAGATAACCCCGTCTTCTGAGGTACTCATATTTTTTTCCGCCCATGAGTAATTGACGTTGCAAGCCAGGTCTCGCTAATAAAAACAAGGGTGATTGCCGCAGAGAGAAATCACAAACAAAAATCCCAACTGGTGAAGCCGGGATTTGAACCCACAACCTCTCTATCTCGAGGCCAGCGTCCTGCATTGAGACCAACTAGCCCCCCCCCCCCCTCCCATCTTAGATAACTGAAATCTTAAATGATTGAATCTTAGATAACTGAAATCTTAAATGATTGAATCTTAGATAACTGAAACCTTAAATGGTTGAATCTTCGATAACTGAAACCTTTAATTAATGATAAAATCTTACAGCAAGTTAATTAACAAAGTTAATTATTTATTTAACTAGGTTTCTGTGCGGCGAAGGACCTCTGTGCACGCGGCTGCCAGGGAAAAATGGATTGTCACGCAAAATTCAGTTCCTAGTCTCAGGGACTTCGTCAGAGTTGAAAGCTGACGAACTCAACAACAACAACAACAAACTAGGTTTCATTTGTTTGAGCACAATTAAACAATTAACTTTCACAAAAAATGACGCAGTTTATTTGTTTTTGTCTCTAATAACAATCTGTTTTCAAATAAAAAACTCAACAATTACTAAGAGCTTCAGTGGCGTATTGCATTCTATTTATTTTTTTAAAAAAGACAAATGTAAGAGATATTTGGAAGAGTCTAGGCACGGTATGTTCATGGAAGTCACTATGAGAAGTGAATTTTGCGTGTTAATCCGTTTTTTTCATGGCCGCCACAGGGGTCTCTCGCAGCACAGGCAGACGTCTACGGCGGAATTATTTTTTTCTCGTCGATTATTAATCGACATTTTAAGCCGAGCCTCGTTGCAGAGACCAGGGGATGTTACCGCAGAGAGAAATCACAAATAAAAATCCGAATTGATGCAGCCGGGATTTCAACGCACAACTTCTCTGTCTCGAGACCGGCGTCTTATCTCAAGTTCAATTTGCCCCCATACACATTAATATAAAACAAACTTATTTTTTTCCCTCTTTCATCATCATCATCGAGTGCCGTCTCCGCATTGAAGGTTGGCTACCATAGAACGCCATTCCACTCTGTCCCTTGCTTTAACGGTGCAGACTGTCATAGTTTTGTTGACTTGTCCATCTTTTTATGTTACTCGTCCATGTTAGTCTTGGTCTGCCTCTGCCTCTTTTACCTTGCATCTTCCCTCCCAATATTACTTTTATTTGGATGTTGTGTCTTTGAACATGCCCCAAAAATTTCATTTGTCTTGTTCGTTCCTAAAGCAACAGTTAGAATTTCTCTCCATGGCTTTCTTTGGAATGTTATATGATGAGGCTCCAATCTTTCCGTCTTTACAAAACATTTGTTGTCTCGTTCTATAGCAAGAAAACTGCCATTTTGCCTTTATTTTATTTGTTGTAGACCAGAGTGGATATTTCATCTTTGTTTTGGCGATTAAGTGACGCGATAATTCTGTACGCGCAATCGTTACATGTGCCATGCTTGCGTCAGGAATAGTGTGGTCAGTTAGGTGACGCGATAATTCTGTAAGCGCAATCGTTACATGAGCTATGCTTGCGTCAGGAATAGTGTGGTCATTTAGGTGACGCGATAATTCTGTACGCGCAATCGTTACATGTGCCATGCTTGCGTCAGGAATAGTGTGGTCAGTTAGGTGACGCGATAATTCTGTACGAGCAATCGTTACATGAGCCATGCTTGCGTCAGGAATAGTGTGGTCAGTTAGGTGACGCGATAATTCTGTACGCGCAATCGTTACATGAGCCATGCTTGCGTCAGGAATAGTGTGGTCAGTTAGGTGACGCGATAATTCTGTAAGCGCAATCGTTACATGAGCCATGCTTGCGTCAGGAATAGTGTGGTCAGTGCTTCATATAGTCGTTAATTGTGAGTCAGGGCTATGTCGTTTTGCGAGGTGGATGTGACTCCAACAAAGCGCAAGATGGACACTCAGAAACACTTGCAAGTCTGACAGGCAAATAGCAAGAGTCGAAGGAGTCTGTAAACCGTCAGTTGAGTGATCAAAAAGAAGGAAGTCGGATCTATTTCTCCGAAACAAGAATAGTAATGACGCACGCAGACTTTCACCCTCAGAAAAAACACAAGACAGGGATTAGAGGGCAATAGCAAATGCAGTAAGCCTCTGTCATCGGTCAGACGTTTGGTCAAAAAGAAAAACAAAAATCCGAGATAGTTTTTGCCAAGCTAAAGAGGAAAGTATTGTAAGAAAGAAAACAGAGACGACGATACCGGCTGTGGGAAAGTGTGAAAGACTCTTGAAAGACGAGCGATGCATTAATATACTATCTGGAAAGTGTTTGTGTATGAGAGAGAGAGAGAGAGAGAGAGAGAAAGGGAGAGACCAATATAGATAGAGAGATATATAGATGGATATAGAAAAAGAGACACACAGAGAGATAGAGAGAAAGAGAAAGAGAGAGAGAAAAAGAGAGACAAAAAGAGATATAGAGAGATATACAAAAAGAGACACAGATAGATAGATAGATAGATAGATAGATAGATAGATAGATAGATAGATAGATAGATAGATAGATAGATAGATAGATAGATAGATAGATAGATAGATAGATAGATAGATAGATAGATAGATAGATAGATAGATAGATAGATAGATAGATAGATAGATAGATAGATAGATAGATAGATAGATAGATAGATAGATAGATAGATAGATAGATAGATAGATAGATAGATAGATAGATAGATAGATAGATAGATAGATAGATAGATAGATAGATAGATAGATAGATAGATAGATAGATAGATAGATAGATAGATAGATAGATAGATAGATAGATAGATAGATAGATAGATAGATAGATAGATAGATAGATAGATAGATAGATAGATAGATAGATAGATAGATAGAGAGAGAGATAGAGAGAGAGAAGAATATAAGTCAGCTATAATACGGCTCGTAGACGAGTCCTTCAAGTTGAAGTATATGATGACTGTTAAAAAAAATGTTCCCGTTGGAAATAATGAGTTACAAAGTAATGTGAAAAAGCTTGGTAATTGGAGACCAAAAGTGGACTGAAGAAGAATGGAGTAAAATTGTTCTCATCATTGGGTGCCGTCTCCACTTCAAAGTTGGCTACCATGGAGCGCAGTTTTACTCTGTTCTATTGCATTTATGGGGCTCGTTGTCATATGTTCACCTGTCCACTTTACGATGTTACCAGTCCACTTAGCATTGGTCTGCCTCTGCCTTGTCTACCTTGTACCTTCCCTTCCAAGATGACGTTTAGAAGGATATTATGTCTCTTCATATGTCCAAAATGATGGTCGGTTGTCTTTTTCGAATTGTGTTAAGTAGTTCTTTTTTCATTTTCAGATTTCAAATTTGCTTTTCTATCTTGTTTGTTTGTCTTCTTTACCTTCCACCCAGTTCTCCCTTTTTTTTTTTAACAGATCAACATTTCAAAGGCTTCAATTTTCTGTTTTTTGTTCTTGCTTAATGTCCATGTTTCTGCACCAAACAGGAATATTGTGTAAATATAGCATTTTACAATTCGTGGTATTAATTCTGATGTTTTCTACTTTGATGTGGTTATATTTTTAATGTTAAAATTTCTTTTTTCATTCCTGTTCTTTTGTTTATTTCTATCTTACATTTTTCATCATTTATTATGGCATATCCATCATCATCATCATGTGGCATACCGGTTGGCGTAGTCGTTCATGTCCTTCCACAATCTTCTATCTACAGTGCATCGTATCAGTTCTGTTGTTGACTGTTTTCCATGCCGTGACACCAAGCTATCTACATTCTTATATTGCCTAGTATAATTATGCCAAAACAAAATACAGCTTAATGGCATGTCCAAGCTGGCAATATTCTCGAACTATCTATGTTGTTCTATCCAGCGAATACACTTACTGAATTGAAGAGGATTATAGGAAAGTTCATTCCATTGAGCTGTGTAAGTTATTTCTTCGTCTGCGGTCAGAGAAGTTTGGAGGTCACCGACAGAACAGCTTAGTGAGTCTCCACATTGACCAATGAATGAAGCTTCCACTAAAACAGATCATGTAGAGGTGCTTTAGTTATTAAGTCGTCGGCGGTCACCCCAGGCATGACATGTTCGTCACAAAATATTGAAGTTCTCTATAGATGAGTTGTTACAAAAATGGACAAGTCAGGAAGGATCGGACATCATTCAATTGGATCTAGCTTTCTTCAAAATGGTAAATAATTTCTTACTCATCATCATAGTGTGCCATACAGGTTGGCGTAGGTGATCATGTCCCTCCAAAATCTTATATCTACAGTGCATCGTATCAGTTCTGTTGTTGACTGTTTTCCATGCCATGACGCCAAGCTATCCAGTATTTTCTCTTATTTTTGTCGCCTGCGATCCCTCTTTCCTTTTATTTTGCCAGTTGTAACCAAGTATTCCAACTGTCCTCTTCTCATGATGTGCCCGAAAAAATGTTGATTGCTTTTTTCTGATGTTTTTTTAAGAGCTCCCTTTTAATTTCTTACTAGGAATCAAATAAAAGTTGTGAATATCACTAACAAAGCCTCTGATGCCACAATTAACGACGACATTTAACCCTTTCCGTACGGAAGCTTTTTATCGACGCAACGGAAGAGATGTCATAGAGAAAATTGTTCAAGGTTTTAAGAATCAATCTACATATTGATATTTATCTAACATATAACATATTATATATGCATTTTTAGATAATTGAACAAGGTATTAGATTTCCCCAATATCAAGATGATACAAGGCATGTAAAAAGAATATGGTTTGATGACGTTCACACTAATCAAATTGAGCGTGGCACACAACGCGGCGAAACGTACGGAAAGAGTTAACAGAAAGTTACAAATTTGACCTTCTTAGGCAGCAAAATGTCCGGAGATGGAGACATAACATCAGAGATCATGACACGCACCGCACTAGCATCAAATGGTTTCAACAAACTGACGAACATCTGGTGATCCAAAGTTCTCGACAAAACGAACAAAACTGTTCAACTCCTGTTTGGAATCAGTGCTAACACATGGAGGTGGAAGTTGGAAACCCACCAAGTTTTTAGATAGGAAATTAAATGCCTTTGACAACAAATGTCTTCGTAGGATTTCAAACATAAGCTGGAAGGAATACATTTCAAATGAACTGATAAGAGATGAATCAAAACAAGAACACGTGTCGAACTTTATAAGAAAAAGGCGTTAGAAATACATCGGCCATGTGATGAGAATGTATAAAGAAAGACATCCCCTTGGCTATGTCGGCGGAGTTTGGTCACTTTTACACCTTCATAAACCTGTAGTCCTTTACCTGTGTCACGCTTGACTGCCCCAACACTCGTCGGACCTCTGGTCTAACGATGTGACTGCTCTTCCTTCGGCATTTGATAACCATTTTCCACTATAAGCGGAGTGACTGCCTTCAGCTAAGTCTCATTTTTATTTACAATTATTTCTGTAAACGTATTTATCTCTACACTTCACCTATCCTCTAATATGCACCACATCTCTCTCTCACTTTATCATCCCATCTCTTATCCCTCTGTCCACTTCTCTTTAACTTAATCATCCTAGATGTAGTTGTCTCTCTGTCTGTTCCGCACCCTCTGTCTGTGCCTCACCCTCTGTCTGTGCCTCGCATTCTGTCTGTGCCTCGCCCTCTGTCTGTGCCTCACCCTCTGTCTGTGCCTCACCCTCTGTCTGTGCCTCACCCTCTGTCTGTGCCTCGCCCTCTGTCTGTGCCTCACCCTCTGTCTGTGCCTCGCCCTCTGTCTGTGCCTCGCCCTCTGTCTGTGTCTCACCCTCTGTCTGTGCCTCACCCTCTGTCTGTGCCTCACCCTCTGTCTGTGCCTCGCCCTCTGTCTGTGCCTCACCCTCTGTTTGTGCCTCGCCCTCTGTCTGTGCCTCACCCTCTGTCTGTGCCTCACCCTCTGTCTGTGCCTCACCCTCTGTCTGTGCCTCACCCTCTGTCTGTGCCTCGCCCTCTGTCTGTGTCTCACCCTCTGTCTGTGCCTCACCCTCTGTCTGTGCCTCACCCTCTGTCTGTGCCTCGCCCTCTGTCTGTGCCTCACCCTCTGTCTGTGCCTCACCTTCTGTCTGTGCATCACCCTCTATCTGTGCCCTCGCCCTCTGTCTGTGCCTCGCCCTCTGTCTGTGCCTCACCTTCTGTCTGTGCCTCGCCCTCTGTCTGTGCCTCACCCTCTGTCTGTGCCTCACCCTCTGTCTGCGCCTCACCCTCTGTCTGTGCCTCACCCTCTATCTGTACCTCACCCTCTGAAGTCGTTGTTCTCATTTTCTGAAGAAGGCCGCATGTTGGCCGAAACGTCAGTATTTTACTTTTGTTCCTTTTTTTGTAAAGCTGTCACCATACCTTATAGGAGAGTATGTTACACCCCACTACTGACTCCTTACACGTGTAAGGATTATTGGTTACATCAGGATCAGTGAACCAGAAATATACAGCCATTATTACACCTTTAGACAGGGGTCCATCAAAGATAACTCGTCTGGTTAAGCCAGTGGGAAGCGAGAGGGAAGGCAACCGGTATACAAAATGATATGGCGAAGGCGGATGTGTTTGTCCAAAGGGAATACATATCGCAAATTGCATGTCCGTGTGTCGTGCGTGTGTATCTAACTGTTGCCGTGATATATAATAACATGTTATTGGTTTACCTAATTACAGCTGCGATATTTAATTACATTTGATATATGTAACTCAACATTCTTGTATGGTGCAGAAACATGAACATTAAATAAGAAAACAGAGCAAAAATTGAAGCCTTTGAAATGTAAATCTTTAGGAGAATTGGGTGGAGAAAAAGAAAACAAACAAGGACGTTCCGAATCAGCTGAAAATGAAAACAAAAATCAACTTAACACAAATAGAAAAGGGCAACTGAAACTTTGTGGACACGTAAAAAGACACGATACCCTTCTAAAAGTCATCTTGGAAGCGATGGTGAAAGGGAGACGAGGCAGAGTGGACTGATAACATCAAAAGATGGACAAGTGAATCCATTAACATTGTACCATCAATACAAGAGGCTGAGTAAAATGGCGCTCCATGGTAGTCAACCTTCGATATGGAGACGGTACCCAATAAATGGCGTGTATCTAATTAAAGTCATAAATAATTATAGTTTAAACGTGTACATAAATTATACCCTAATATATAACTATACGGGGGAGCCGCGATAGCTCAGTGGTTAGCGAACTGGACTACAAAGGACAAGCGGTAGAGTTCGATCCCAACCGACGGCTTCCGGGTTCACCGAGCCTTAAATGAGTACCTGATTTGTTCTGGGAAAGTAAAGCGGCATGTGCGTAATACCGAAGGTGTGAAAAATGTATGGCCACTAACATCATATTCCTTATACGACACTTGGCGTGACGGGGGCTCTTTACTTTACTACTCTTATATAACTATATACTACATGTGTATCTGGAATCCATGATATTGTCTGACTGAGAACTGGTCATGTACCACTGAACTAACCTCATGAATTACGTACAACGAAACATTACTGCTGCATGTCCGGTCTGTATCAACCTAAATGAAACAGAAGAACAACACCTGTTTGGCCGCTCAAAGCTCATCGATATCAGAGCAACTCTCCTACCTCAAAGATAACATAAATGGAATACCATGTACAGAGCTACAAGTAAACTCGGAAATACCTACATATGTCATTACGCGGTGTTGGTCCGAGGGCGTCAACTCACAGGCCGGTGGATCCATAACAACAGCAATAACAACAAACCTTTATTATTTTATGTTGTATTTATTAAACAAATGAAAAGACGATTAGAGGCCACAGAGATGGGATTTCTCAGAAGAATGTTGAAAGTTACCTGGACAGCTAAAAAGACCAACAAGGAAGTTCTCAAAGAGGCCAACACAAAAAGGCAGCTCTTAAAAAACATCAGAAAGAAGCAATCAACATTTTTCGGGTACATCATGAGAAGAGGAAAGTTGGAATACTTGGTTACAACTGGCAAAATAAAAGGAAAGAGAGATCGCGGACGACAAAGAGAGAAAATACTGGATAGCTTGGCGTCATGTCATGGAAAACAGTCAACAACAGAACTGATACGATGCACTGTAGATAGAAGATTGTGGAGGGACATGATCACCTACGCCAACCGGTATGGCACATGATGTTGATGTATTTATTATAGTAAAGCTGCTACAAAAAGTTTTATGTTGTCTTTATTATAGTAAAGCTGTTTACAACGAGTTATATATATAGGGCGTTTCCTCATTCTTCTCTTATAGTTTAATAAAAGGATCCTTCATCATCATCAGTATGTGCCATACCGGTTGGCTGTGGACGATCATATCCTTCAACAATTCTCTATCCACCGCACATCGCATCAATTCTGGTGTGACTGCTTCCCCCGCAATGACACCAAACTATCTAGTATCTTCTCTCTTTGTTGTCCATGATATCTCTTTCCCTCTATCTTGCCACTTGTAACCACATTTTCCAACTTTCCTCTTCTCATGACGTTCCCGAAAAATGTCAGCGAGGGGGTTTATAATCGGATTTGACCTTCTCCTAGATGCGTTGAAATGTTTAGGCAAACAGTCGCATCTACCCTGGGAGGAGGTTAGGGCGCTTCCGACTCGCCGGTGGAAACCTCACAGGGCAGAGAATTAATAACAGGCTTTATACTAAAGGGAGGTCAAAAAGTAATGCACACCATTTTTTTTCTCGGCTAATAATAAAGATAGGAATATGAAATTTTGCACACTTGGAATATGACATGTTCCAATTATGTGTACCAAATTGCACAGCATTTTGATAAATATTACGCAATCTATGAACCGTTAAAATGGAGCTTGTCAACAATGTCCGTTACAAACAGCGAATTGTCATAGAATTTCTGGTTGCGGAAAAAGAAACTGTGGCAAACATTCATAAACGACTGTGTGCAGTGTACACATGTTCTGCAGTCGATAGGAGCACAGTTAGTCGCTGGGTTCAGAGAATTAAAGCTGCAGAAAGTGTACGAGTGGAGCTGCATGATTTACCGCGTTCTGGACGTGTTGCCTCGGCTACCAGCACAGACATGTTAAACCGGGCTGATGCCATTATTCGTAAGGATAGGCGTATCACTAGTCAGCAATTGGCATTGCAGCTTACAGTCAGCAAGGGAAGTGCAATCGCAATTTTTAAAACTCTCGGATATTCAAAGATTTGCGCTCGATGGGTTCCTCGGTGCCTAACAAATGATCACAGAGTTCAAAGGAAAACATTCTGTTCTGAATTGTTGGAGCGTTTCGGTGTTGAAGGAGAAATGTTTTTGTCAAAAATTGTTACCGGTGACGAAACGTGGGCACATTATTATGAGCCTGAAACAAAAATGCAGTCAATGGAATGGCATCATCCGCAGTCACCAAAAAGAAAAAAATTCAAAACATCTCCATCAGCCGGAAAGGTGATGATCACTGTCTTCTGGGACATTGATGGTGTGATTCTTGTTGATGTAATGACAAGAGGTGAGACAATCAACTCGACAGCTTATATCAATACATTGACAAAACTCAAAAATCGGTTGCACAGAGTTCGGCCTAATAAGCCATCTGCAGATTTGTTGCTTCAACATGACAATGCACGCCCTCACACAAGTCTGGTAACACGGGACGCAATCAACAAATTTGGTTGGACTGCACTGCCCCATCCTCCTTACAGCCCTGATCTGGCTCCCTCAGATTTCCATCTGTTTGGACCACTCAAAAAATTCCTGCGTGGGACACACTTTGACAATGATGAGGATGTGATCCGTGCAGTTAAAAAAATGGCTACGCGAGCAGGACAAAACTTGGTACAAACGAGGCATTCATGACCTAGTTTCGCGTTGGCGTAAGGGAGAAATTCACTATCTTTACCACACATATTACCATTGTTGGTGTATGTCGGAGGGCTCACGGCAGGACCAGAGAAATAAAGGCCGCCTGGTCAAAGCAGACTCAGGATTTTTATTTTGCCATGGCAACGGAAGAAGTGGGAGATCTGGCTAGAAACAGAGATCCTTTCAGGCGATCTGTTGGGAATGCAACGTTCTGTGGGAGATCTGGCTAGAGACAGAGATTCTTTCAGGCGATCTGTTGTGAATGCAACGTTCTGTGGGAGATCTGACTAGAGACAGAGATTCTTTCAGGCGATCTGTTGTGAATGCAACGTTCTGTGGGAGATCTGACTAGAGACAGAGATTCTTTCAGGCGATCTGTTGTGAATGCAACCTTCTGTGGGAGATCTGACTATAGACAGAGATTCTTTCAGGCGATCTGTTGTGAATGCAACATTCTGTGGGAGATCTGGCTAGAGATAGAGATTCTTTCAAGCGATCTGTTGTAAATGCAACGTTCTGTGGGAGATCTGGCTAGAGACAGCGATTCTTTGAGGCGATCTGTTGTGAATGCAACGTTCTGTGGGAGATCTGACTAGAGACAGAGATTCTTTCAGGCGATCTGTTGTGAATGCAACGTTCTGTGGGAGATCTGGCTAAAGACAGCGATTCTTTCAGGCGATCTGTTGTGAATGCAACGTTCTGTGGGAGATCTGGCTAGAGATAGAGATTCTTTCAGGCGATCTGTTGTGAATGCAACGTTGTGTGGGAGATCTGGCTAGAGACAGAGATTCTTTCAGGCGATCTGTTGTGAATGCAACGTTCTGTGGGAGATCTGGTTAGAAACGGAGATTCTTTCAGGCGATCTGTTGTGAATGCAACGTTCTGTGGGAGATCTGACTAGAGACAGCGATTCTTTCAGGCGATCTGTTGTGAATGCAACGTTCTGTTGGAGATCTGGTTAGAGACGGAGATTCTTTCAGATGGTCTGTTGTGAATGCAACGTTCTGTGGGAGATCTGACTAGAAACAGAGATTCTTTCAGGCGATCTGTTGTGAATGCAACGTTCTCTGGGAGATCTGGTTAGAGACGGAGATTCTTTCAGGCGATCTGTTGTGAATGCAACGTTCTGTGGGAGTTCTGGTTAGAGACGGAGATTCTTTCAGATGGTCTGTTGTGAATGCAACGTTCTGTGGGAGATCTGACTAGAAACAGAGATTCTTTCAGGCGATCTGTTGTGAATGCAACGTTCTGTGGGAGATCTGGTTAGAGACGGAGATTCTTTCAGGCGATCTGTTGTGAATGCAACGTTCTGTGGGAGTTCTGGTTAGAGACAAAGATTCTGTCAGACGGTCTGTGATGAATGCAACGTTCTGTGAGAGATCTGGCTAGAGACGGAGATTTTCTCAGACGGTCTGTGATGAATGCAACATTCTGTGAGAGATCTGGTTAGAGATAAAGATTTCCTCATCAAGGCCAGCTCCTTGTCGTGGGGATGGGGCTTAACAGTCACCAGGGACTGAAAACTAAGACTGGCCAGGCCTTCCTACAACCGAGCAAGACCACAGTCTGCTCTAGCAAGTTCAAGTGCTGAAGTCGGAGGCAACCAGCCAAAAGGCGCACAACAATCAGGATGCCACGCACTCAACGCATATGGAAGTATGTCTATAACCGCAAATCGATATGGCACTCGCCCTGTGATGGGCACTCAGGCAGGTGCAGCGCCGGGCCCTCAGCCTCGAAAGGGCCCAACCTCTATTACTGGATGTCCTTCTCAACCGCTCTGTGGAGTCAGGGGGCGAGAGAATAGAGCTACTGGCCAATCCAAAATAAGACCACTTAAAATAATGCACTGGAATGCTGAAGGCATCAACAGCAAAAGAGATGGGTACAGTAAAAAGATAGAATTAGAAAATATCCTGCATGAAGAACAAATAAGCATATGCTGTTTGCAGGAAACCCATCTAAACAACGACATAGCCTTGAAGATTAGGGGATACCAGTGCTACCGATCGGACAGAATAAATAGACAAAAGGGTGGAATACTGACTCTTGTAAGGAACAACATTAATGCATGTCAGATTGAAGTGTTTATGGATGGGGCGGAATATCAAATACTGCACCTCAGGACAGGAAATACAGACTTCCATCTACTTAACTATTACTGTCCGAGTGACCGCCCACTAGCACTAGACACAATTACATTAAAAGAAAGAATAATTGTATGTGGAGACTTTAACAGCCACTCACAGAGCTGGGGCTATGAACATATGGACAAGAGAGGTGAAGAGCTTGAAAATTGGCAGGATGACAATGGGCTTATACTATTAAACCAGACAACAGATCCACCAACATTCTACTCCAGATCATGGCATACCACATCTACACCAGACCTTGCTTTCCATTCACCAGACCTGGATTGGAATATTACACGAATTGTTGGGAAACAACTTGGAGGCAGCGACCACCGACCAGTCTTTTTAGTGGTGCAAAATGAGGCCATCAGGGAGAGCAGCACTCTCTCCAGATGGAATTACAAAAAGGCAGACTGGAAAATGTATCAACACTACACCAGTGTACTGACTAAAGATATAAATACAGATAGAGACATCAACAAAATAGTTGATGAATTCAGTAGACTAATAATACAAGCTGCCAGTGAAACAATACCTAGAGGGGCACGGAAACACTACAAACCATACTGGAGTAGTGAACTAGAAGAACTGCACAATGACATGGAAACATCTCGAAAGCAAGCAGAAAATAACCCTTGCCAAGAACACCACAACAACTACCAGCATGCTAAAGCCAAATTTCAACGGGCTAAACTACAAGCCAGACGGAGAAGCTGGAAAGAGAAAACAGAGTCCTTGAATCTTGAACGAGACACAAGAAAAGTGTGGAAGCTTGTAAAACAGCTGAATGATGAGGGTACAGAAAGGAACACCAAAATTACACTGAAGAAGGATGGAAACATTCTAACAGGTAAACATGCAGCAAATTACTTTGCAGACTCCTTTGCAAATGACAATAATATTGAAATTAGCCTAGAAAAACGACAAGAGACCCGTTTAAAACAACAAAATGCAAGACAAGAAGAGACCACACATGAAGTAATGGAAACACCCATTACACAAAGAGAGCTAGAGCTGGCAATATCCAAATTAAAAATGAAAAAGTCACCAGGCAGTGATGGAGTGTCCAATGAAATGATTAAGAACTTGGGAACTGCAGCTAAAGCAAAACTACTGCAGATCTACAACATTTGCTGGATCACAGGTAGAGTGCCACAGGCATGGAGAGAAGCAATTATGATACCATTACTAAAGCCAGGAAAAGATGGTTCAATGACATCCAGCTATAGACCAATCAGCCTTACAAGCTGTTTGTGTAAAACAATGGAACGTATAATCAATCTCAGACTGCAGTGGTACCTGGAAAGTGAAAATCTCCTTGTCCCACAACAAGCAGGCTTTAGACAGTGTTACTCTACCGAAGATCAAGCAACCTATCTTTCCCAGGAAATTGAAGATGCGTTTCAAGAAAAGAAACTGGTACTAGCAGCATGGATAGACCTAAAGAAAGCATTTGATAAGGTATGGAAGGAAGGGCTTTTGAAGAAACTGAGAAATTATGGAGTAAATGGCAGGATGTACAAATGGGTCAAAGCATACCTGCATAACAGGAGAGCCAGAGTGCAACTGGATGGTCTTAAGAGTAAGAAGGTCTTATTGCGCCAGGGCGTTCCACAAGGAGGGGTACTATCTCCAACACTTTTTCTGATCTACATCAATGACCTAGTTACTGAACTACCACATGGCATCAAAGTGGCAATGTATGCAGATGACTTGGTAATGTGGTGCACAGAGGAGTATGCAACAGTGGCCTCCAAATTGCTACAAAGAGCTATGAATGCACTGAATTCATGGACAAATAGATGGTGTATCAGCATCAATACAGACAAATGCAGTACTACACTTTTCACACTCTCCCCAAAACAAAAAGCAGGAGCCATCTACATAAACAATGAGCCTGTGAAAGAAGACATACAAGCTACATATCTCGGAGTTACATTTGATAACAAACTATCTTGGAAACAGCAGATAAATAAGGCAACCCAAAAAGCAAGGAGGAAATTGGCTATTCTAAGAAAGTTGTGTGGAACCACATGGGGTGCGAGTGGGAAAATACTCAGTAAAGTTTACCAACAGAGTATACGCCCACATTTAGAATATGGATCATCCGCATGGTGCTCAGCATCAAACACCACATTGCAAGAACTGGATAAAGTACAAAACCAGGCACTTAGGGTCATCACAGGAGCAATGAAATCAACACCAATATTGGAGATGGAGAAATTGTGGAGGATACCAGCACTGAGAGAAAGGAGAGACACAAAGGTGCTGATACAGGCAGAAAAATTTGTATGCATGCCGAGACATCCAATGAAGGACAGATTCCAAAATCTTGCATTGGGACGACTTAAGAGAAGCAGCTTTATCCACCAAGCCAAGCGTATTAGTAGACAAACACCAGACATGCCAAGAGTTGTTAAACCCCTTCTGCCCATACCAGAACAGACTCCCTGGACAGATGAATCAGGATTATCAGTTCAAATACGGACAGAAGTGAAAGGAATAGTTGACAAAGAGGAACAAAATAGTCTACAGCGAAAAATAATAGCTCTCAGTTTCCTGGATGAAGAATACCCACAAGACCTATGGATTCGTGTGTACACAGATGGATCAGCACAGAATGCAGTAAAGAATGGGGGAGCAGGTGCATATATAGAGTACCCAAATAACACTAGGGATATGAATAAAATAGCAACAGGGAAATATTGTCACAATTATGATGCGGAAATACAAGCAATAAAGTTGGCGATAGAAAAACTGCTGAACAGTAATCTTAGCCCACAGCCTGTAGTGTTTTTGACAGATGCAAGATCAGTACTCCAGGCACTACAATCCAGAAAATTACCACATCTGCAGACCTTATTGACTGAACTCTGCAAGCACCACAGGGTTGCCCTGCAGTGGATCCCGTCTCACTGTGGAATACCAGGAAATGAGAAAGCAGATCAGTTGGCAAAGGAAGGTTCAACAGGCACACAACTAGATACACCAGTTACATACCATCATAAGAAACAGATAATCAAATCAATCAGAGGACCACAAGCCCCAAATCAGGATGCCTTTCATAATATGAATAGATATGAACAAGTTATCATTATACGCCTAAGAACAGGACACAATCGACTCCATAGTCACATGTATACAAAATTCAAGATCGGCACATCAACTACTTGTACATGTGGACAGGCACCCCAGACTGCTGAACACATACTTCAAGACTGCACTGAATATAGTAGACTGAGGAAAATCCATTGGCCCATAGATACAACACTACAGACAAAACTATATGGGCCACTGCCAGAATTACAAAAGACAGTAAAATTTATACAGGAAACGACATTGCAGATATAGACAATACTTCAGGCGAACGAAAGATAGATAGATAGATAAAGATTTTGTCAAACGATCTGTAGTGAATGCAACGTTCTGTAAAGGACATGTGGCTTAATGATGAAGATAATGCTAACGTGCTGATCAAAAGAAAAGGGTGAAGGCAATAGTATAAATGTTAGTCATTCACTGTTGTCATAATGCTGATGTTTGGAAGATTGTTGTATCTGTACACAATTGTTTGTTTTTCAACTCAAAGTGATACTTTAGTTCAAATCTTAGAAATGTGCAGCATTTATGTAGGAAACTGTTCTGAGTCTAATACATTCTACTCATTCTTAAAATTGATATTACATGAAAGTGGTTTCAGATTGGGAGACAAAACACAGAACCTAACAATTTTCACTACGGTCGATATTTGCGTGTGAACGACATTTCAGTAGAATAATGCTCGAAACTAAATGGTCAAATATTGGACAACCTGAGAGATCGAAGATGTAATATTACATTTTTAACTACTTTTTTATTTTAAGATACAGCTTCTTCTAATCACTTTGAATGTAAAACAAAAGAAGCATGTGTTTTTTTTATTACCGGAATGATGCAAATGAGGCAGTTATCTAAAGTATCAGTGACAAACCATCGTGTGCAAGTTGTAAACATGACCCCAACAAATGTTCAAAAGACTATAACTTTTGAGGAAAATAAAAAAAAAATCCAGAAATGATCTCTTCGTATATTTCACCCCAGAAGAACGTCATCTATTTCACCTGTTTAGCTATCTGTGCCCCTCAACACATCTGATTAATGCAGATAATACATGGTTTGTAATAGTTTAATACCACATCACATATACGTAGATAAATCAGTGTTTACAATAGTCTAATAAGACATGATATTAAAGCAGACAGTTCAGGGTTTGCAATAGTCTAATACGATATCCTATTAAAGCAGACAATTCAGGGTTTGTAATAGTCTAATACGATATCTTGTTAAAGAAGACAATTGAGGGTTTTCAATAGGTTAATACGATATCCCATTAAAGCAGACGATTCGTGGTTTGCAATAGTTTAATACGACATCCAATTAAAGCAGACAATTCAGGGTTTGCAAAAGTCTAATACGATATCCAATTAAAGCAGATAATTCAGGGTTTGCAATAGTCTAATACGATATCCAATTAAAGCAGATAATTCCGGGTTTGCAACAGTTTAATACGACATCCAATTAAAGCAGACAATTCAGGGTTTTTCAAAAGTCTAATACGATATCCAATTAAAGCAGACAATTCAGGGTTTGCAAAAGTCTAATACGATATCCAATTAAAGCAGATAATTCAGGGTTTGCAATAGTCTAATACGATATCCAATTAAAGCAGATAATTCAGGGTTTGCAATAGTCTAAAATGCTATCCAATTAAAGCAGACAATTCAGGGTTTTCAATTGTCTAATACGACATCTATGTTAGCGGGGTAGAGTTCTGCTCTACCAAAGGAGGAGTAAGACGTCTCCTTTCCTCCAAGGTGGAGCTCCCGTTTAGCCCCCCTATCAGGGTTATATGAAGCCATTGGAGCAGGTGGTGGATGGTGTTGTGGGAGCAGTCGACAAGTAGTGCCGGTTATGGTCCCCATACCGCGATGGCAGACAGAGGATCTCATGTATAGAGACAATGGCTGCGATCTCAGACTAGTACAGTCATTGCCAAGAAGGAAAGGAATGGCAAATTACCTTCTTATATTGCCTGGACTAATCATGACAAATCACAACTTAATATTTACAGCTAACGACGTTAATGGGGACTCCATAGCCACCTCGTCCGGTAGGGAGTGTCATGTGCTACAGGTGACACCCGATCGTCATCAAGCTACTGTATGCAAGATCAAAAATAAAGAGACACTAGCAATAGGAACTTGAAACATTAGATCAGCATTCCAGGTTGGTAAAATAGAAAACATCAGTCAAGAAATGAAGAGAATGAAATTGAACATCTTGGGACTATGTGAAATGAGATGGAAAGGAGCATGATTATTACAACACGACAGTGGAAATGTAATTTACTCTGGGGGAACCACACACGAAAGAGGTGTAGGCATCATGTTAGATAGAGAAAGAAGCAAAACAGTGAAAGGATTTTGGCCAGTATCAGACAGAATTCTGCTAGTAAAATTGAGTGGTAGACCAATGGATATCAACATAATTCAAGCTTATGCACCAACAAGTAATAGCGAAGAAGAGGACATTGGCACTTTTTACAATGAGCTAGAGATGACCGTGGAACAGTGTAAACCCCAAGAAATAGCTATTATATTAGGGGATTTCAATGCAAAGGTAGGAACAACTAAAGTGCAAAATGTGACTGGGGGGCATGGCCTTGGAGAGACGAATGACAGAGGGGATAGATAGATAGATTGGGCAAAGACACATGCAATGATTATAGGTAACACCTTGTTCAAACAACACCCTAGGCGACTATGGACATGGCAAAGCCCAGACAAAAAAAGTGCACAATCAAATTGATTTTATGCTGGTACAGAGAAGATTCAGGAATGGGCTAACATCGGTTAAAACAAGGCCAGGAGCAGATTGCAATAGTGACCATGTGCCAGTGGTTGGAAAGATAAGAAAAAAACTGCGGAAGGCACATAAATCCCCAAGAAATATAAAATTAGAACTAGATATACTTAGAGTAGATAAACAGTTGAGCGATAAGTATTGCACGATAGTACAAAATAAATATAATGCTATTGAGAAAATACAGGACATTGAGGAGCAGTGGGAAATGCTCAAACAATCGATTCAACAAACATCAAAAAAAGTTATACTAATGACCAAAAGAATCAACAAAAAGAAATGGATGACAGAAGAAATATTACAACTAATGGATGAAAGAAGAAAACATTGGAAAGAAGAACGGACATACAAAATATTGCACAAAGAGATCCAGAACAAATGCAGAGAAGCAAAGGAAGGATGGTTAAAACAGAAATGGAAGAACAACAAAAGAAAGACTCAAAATTTATGCACAATCAGTTAAATGAATTAACAGGAAGAAAAGAAGTCAAAGTTTCAGGATGTGTAGAGTCAAAGGAAGAAAATATAATAATGGGACAGGAGAAGACAATGGAAAGATGGACAGAATATATCAGACAACTCTATGATGATGAAAGACCAGAGTTAAACAATTCAAACAAAGACCCAGGACCACCAATAATGCAGAGTGAAGTGGAGGACACAATTCAACACATGAAAAGAGGACAAGCTCCAGGTCCCGACAATATAACAATAGAAGAGATAAATGCATTAGGAGAGCCGGGAGTACAAGCCATAACAAAATTACTCAATGACGTATATAACACTGGACACATACCAGAAGATCTACTAAAATCTATCTTTGTAGCCATACCGAAGAAGTCAGGCGCCACTGATTGTGACGACCATCGCACTATTAGCATCATGAGCCATATGACTAAAATATTGGTAAGAATCATCATGAGACGTGGAAGAAATACAATAAAACCAGAAATAAGTGAGGAACAATGTGGATTTGTGGAAGGAAAGGGCACCAATAATGCAATATACATCTTAAGAACATTGATAGAAAGATCTATAGAGGTAAAGAAAGATCTATATATGGGCTTTATCATCATCATCAGGTACCGGGCCTGTTGGCGTAGGTGATCATGTCTCTCCACAACTTTCGATCTCGACAGTTATTTTTCATTTCTGTTGTTGACCTTCTGCCAAGCCATTCTTTTAAGCTGTCAGTTATTTTTCTCTTTGATTCCCTCTATCTCTTCGTCCCTCAATTTTTCCAGTTGTTACAATATATTCCAGTTGTTCTCTTCTCATTACAGGGCCAAAAAATGATGATTGTTTCTTCCTAATATTGGAAATTATCTCTCTTTTTGCTTTGACCTCTCTCAGAACATCTTCATTACTCTTATTAGCTGTCCATGGTACTCTCAACATTCTTCTGTAAAACCACATTTCTACAGACTCCAGTGATTTTCTTGTCTGTTGTCCTATTGTCCATGATTCGCATCCATATGTTAAGACTGGCTCTACGTAACACTTAAGAACTCTTTTTCTTGTTTTTAGTGTCAAAAATGGATTGCATGGTATCTTCCTCATTTTTTGGAAAGCTGCTTTTGCTTGAGCCATTCTGCATCTCACCTCTTTTGTACATCTTCCGTCTGAGGTTAACAAAGTTCCCAAATATTTAAATTCATTTACCTGTTTTAATATTGTTCCACTTGTCTTTATTTTGCACTGAGGTGATGTCTTTTTCCTTGTTGTTATCATTACCTCTGTCTTTTTGCTATTAAGGCTGAGTCCTTTATTTTTGCTTTCTTTCACTATAATGTCCAACATTTCTTGTAGCTCATTTTCACTCTTAGCGATTAAGACTGTATCATCAGCATACCTTAGATTATTTATATTATGACCTCCAATTGTTATTCCAGACATGTCCCCTATGGATCTTAAAATAATCTCACTATAAATATTAAACAAATCTGGTGACAGCACATAACCTTGTCTTACACCCTGTTTTATTTGTTGAAACATTCCCAATTGGTTTCCAGTTCTTATGGTCTTATGTGCTTTATAGACTACACAAAAGCATTTGACAAAGTAAAGCATGTGGAAATAATCAATATGCTGGAGAAATTAAACATTGATGGCAAGGATCTGCGAATCATAAAAACATGCACTGGCAACAAACAGCAACAATACGAATTAACAACCAAACAGGACAATTTCAACTTATAAAACAAGAAGTCAGACAAGGCTGTGTTCTGTCGCCGGATTTGTTTTCACTTTACAGCGAACATATTATGAGATCAATAGTAGACAAAAAAGGAATTGAAGTCAATGGTCACAACATAAATAATTTGCGATATGCGGATGACACAGTCTTAATAGCAGAGACAGAGAATGAACTACAAGAAATGATAGACATAATAGTAAAAGAAAGCAACAAGAAAGGTCTCAGCCTGAATAGTAAGAAAACAGAAGTAATGGTTATATCGAAGAAACAATCATCAGCAGCATGCAGCATAAAAATAAACAGGACAAATTTGAAACAAGTGCAACGCGTCAAATACTTGGGCACAATAATAACATCGGATGGAAGATGCACCACGGAAATAAAAAGTAGAATAGCTCAGGCCAAAATAGCATTTCAGAAAATGAAAAATATCTTATGCATCAAATCTATGTCAATAGAAATGAGAAAGAGAGTTCATCGATGCTATATAGAACCAATTCTGACCTACGGAAGCGAATCATGGACAATAGACAAACAAATGAAAAGACGATTAGAGGCCACAGAGGCTCACATTCTGAGATTGAATTTCTCAGAAGAATGTTGAAAGTTCCCTGGACAGCTAAAAAGACCAATGAGGAAGTTCTCAAAGAGTCCAAGACAAAAAGGCAGCTCCTAAAAAACATCAGAAAGAAACAATCAATATTTTTCGGGCACATCATATGAAGAGGAAAGTTGAAATACTTGATGATGATGAATACGACATCCAATTAAAGCAGACAATTCAGGGTTTGTAATAGTCTAATACGACGTCCATTTAAAGCAGACAATTCAGTGTTTGCAATAGTCTAATAAGACATCCAAAAAAAGTAGACAATTCAGGGTTTTCAATAGTCTAATAAGACATCCAATTAAAGCAGACAATTCAGGGTTTGCAATAGTCTAATACGACATCCAAAAAAAGCAGACAATTCAGGGTTTTCAATAGTCTAATAAGACATCCAATTAAAGCAGACAATTCAGGGTTTGTAATAGTCTAATACGACATCCAATTAAAGCAGACAATTCAGGATTTGCAATAGTCTAATAAGACATCCAAAAAAAGTAGACAATTCAGGGTTTTCAATAGTCTAATAAGAAATCCAATTAAAGCAGACAATTCAGGGTTTGCAATAGTCTAATACGACATCCAATTAAAGCAGACAATTCAGGGTTTGCAATAGTCTAACAAGACATCCAATTAAAGCAGACAATTCAGGGTTTGCAATAGTCTAATACGACACCCAACTAAAGCAGACAATTCAGGGTTTGCAATAGTCTAATACGACATCCAATTAAAGCAGACAATTCAGGGTTTTCAATAGTTTAATAAGACATCCAATTAAAGAGACAATTCAGGGTTTGTAATAGTCTAATACGACATTCAATTTAAGCAGACAATTCAGAGTTTGCAATAGTCTAATAAGACATCCAATTAAAGCACACAATTCAGGGTTTTCAATAGTCTAATACGACATCCAAATAAAGCAGACAATGCAGGGTTTGCAATAGTCTAATAAGACATCCAATTAAAGCAGATAATTCAGGGTTTGCAATAGTCTAATACGACACCCAATTAAAGCAGACAATTCAGGGTTTGCAATAGTCTAATAAGACATCCAATTAAAGCAGACAATTCAGGGTTTTCAATAGTCTAATAAGACATCCAATTAAAGCAGACAATTCAGGGTTTGTAATAGTCTAATACGACATTCAATTTAAGCAGACAATTCAGGGTTTGCAATAGTCTAATAAGACATCCAATTAAAGCACACAATTCAGGGTTTTCAATAGTCTAATACGACATCCAAATAAAGCAGACAATGCATGATTTACAATAGTCTAATAAGACATCCAAAAGCAGACATTTCAGGGTTTGCAATAGTCTTATAAGACATCCAATTAATGCAGACAATTCAGGGTTTGCAATAGTCTAATACGACGTCAAATTAAAGGATACAATTCAGGGTTTGTAATAGTCTCTTAAGATATCTCGATTTTACCCTGACAGGGAATGATGACAACGTAATCGTTGTCGACAGCAACGAGTAAACAAAAATAATAACAATATCGAAATCTGTATTTAAGGTCAAAGTTATCAGTGTTCTTTCTTGTTGTCCTTTTGTTACATGATTTTTTTGTGTGACCCATAGAAACGAAATATAAAAGGACAACCAGTCATACCTCTAGGCTTTTAGGGATTTCAGGTTAATGTTTAGGAATATGAAGGTAATGTTTAGGAATATGTTGTTAATGTTTAGGAATATGTTGTTAATGTTTAGGAATATGAAGGTAATGTATAGGTATATGTTGTTAATGTTTAGGAATATGTTGTTAATGTTTAGGAATATGAAGGTAATGTTTAGGAATATGTTGTTAATGTTTAGGAATATGAAGGTAATGTTTACGAATTAACCTAATCTAACCTCAGACGGAAGATGTACAAAAGAGGTAAGATGCAGAATGGCTCAGGCAAAAGCTGTTTTCCAAAAGATGAGGAAAATACTATGCAATCCATTTTTGACAATAGAAACAAGAAAAGAGTTCTTAAATGTTACGTAGAGCCAACCTTAACATATGGATGCGAGTCATGGACAATAAGACAACAGACAAGAAAATCACTGGAGTCTGTAGAAATGTGGTTTTACAGAAGAATGTTGAGAGTACCATGGATAGCTAAGAAGAGTAATAAAGAGGTTCTGAGAGAAGTCAAATAAAAAAGAGAGCTAATTTCCAATATTAGGAAGAAACAATCATCATTTTTTGGCTATGTAATGAGAAGAGAACAACTGGAATATATTGAAACAACTGGAAAAAGTGAGGGACGAAGAGATAGAGGGAAGCAAAGAGAAAAAATAACAGACAACTTAAGAGAATGGCTTGGCAGAAGGTCAACAACAGAAATGATAAATAGCTGCCGAGATCGAAAGTTGTGGAGAGACATGATCACCTACGCCACTAGGCCCGGTACTTAATGATGATGTTTAGGAATATGAAGGTAATGTTTTAGAATATGAAGGTAATGTTTTAGAATATGAAGGTAATGTTAAGGAATATGGTGTTAATGTTTAGGAATAGGGTGTTAATGTTTAGGAATAGGGTGTTAATGTTTAGGAATATGAAGGTAATGTTTAGGAATAGGGTGTTAATGTTTAGGAATATGGTGTTCATGTTTAGGAATATGGAGTAAATGTTTAGGAATATGAAGGTAATGTTTAGGAATATGAAGTTAATATTTAGGAATAAGTTGTTAATGTTTAGGAATAGGGTGTTAATGTTTAGGAATATGTTGTTAATGTTTTGGAATATGTTGTTAATGATTAGGAAAGGGGTGTTAATGTTTAGGAATATTAAGGTAATGTTTAGGAATATGTTGTTAATGTTTAGGAATATGAAGGTAATGTTTAGGAATATGAAGCTAATATTTAGGAATATGTTGTTAATGTTTAGGAATAGGGTGTTATTGTTTAGGAATATGTTGTTAATGTTTAGGAATAGGGTGTTAATGTTTAGGAATATGAAGGTAATGTTTAGGAATATTATGTTAATGTTTAGGAATATAGTGTTAATGTTTAGGAATATGATGGTAGTGTTTAGGAATATGAAGTTAATGTTTAGGAATATGGTGTTAATGTTTAGGAATGTGGTGTTAATGTTTAGGAATATGGTGTTGATGTTTATGAATATGGTGTTAATGTTTAGGAATATGATGTTAATATTTAGAAATATGATGCTAATACCCATGAAAATGGTGTTAATATTTACGTTTTTTCTTTTATAATTTCACTTATAAGGTAGCCAGCATCACGCCGGTGACGCACTTCCTGTCCAGAACATTCTGATGCCTATTTAAGGCTGGGTGATTCTAAATGCTATCGATCAAAATTGAACCCAACCTCTTGACCTCAAGAGGTCAGTTAATAAACCACTGATCTACCGCGGCTTTTTCTGTGACCAATGCATGCATTATAACAGCTTGATTCACCATGAGTAATGTCTGGTACTGACCACAGCCAAATATAGATTTACTAAGGCCCGCGGACGTGAAATAAAACAACAAATCCACCAAATGGCGTGACGTTTTCAAATGTAGGAGCTATAGAACGGCTGACCTTACTCTACCCGCTACGACCCCTGCTAGCAAAGCTGAAAACGTCATGCTAGTTGGTCGTTTTCCAGGTACTCCCGTTCAGCCCGCAGGCCTAAGTAATTCTATAGTTGGCTGTGTACTAAACCACACATTCTCAAATTGGGAGGCAAGTGGACCTAGGAGGTGCTTCCACGAAATTTGATTAAAAAGTTATAAAATGTATATACCTACCAGATGACGTCATCGATTCTGTAATCTTGCCATGGTCTGGTGAGTCCAGGAACGAGAACGAATTTAAATCAGGTCCCGAGGCTGGTGACGATCTTTGGTGCGTTTTCCCATCGTTCATGATACTGTCCATTAAACCACTGGAGTGCACACTTCCGGAAGAAATCGCCGAGGCTGCTGATCGTCCTGTTGCTTCTTCCTGAAGCATTCGGTGATGATGTCGCAAGGAACAGTCCAAGGCCGCTATCTGGTCAGCGGATGTTTGATAAGGAAACGGGGGAAAGGTCATGGGGTAACCATGGTGATAGTTGACTGTTGTCATCGAGGAGACGGCAGCGAATGCCCCTGGGTAAGCTGCAGCCAATAAGCGGACGTCTTGAAGACTCATGGCAGCCATCAATCATCGATGTCACGTGGTTTTGTTGTCAAACATGGAAGAGGAACTCAGAAAATACGATACCGAGGCTTGCAGTCATTTTATTTATGAAACACATGTTTGCGAGTTTCTTGTGTTTTCAAATGTTCACATCAAACTTATTACAACTTAGAGTTTGTATTCAAGGAGGAGAAAACTATTTGTTTTTACATAGTGAACGAATTTGGTTATCTTAGTACTCATTTCTTGAGTACTGTTCTAGTTTAACGTCTTTCTGCTAAACGGGTTATCTACCCTGATTAACAACACATATTTGACTGTATCAACTGCGTCTAATTTCTGTGCGTTTAATTTAATTTTTTTTTCAAGGTTTAAGGTTAGGTTTTGGATATTGCTAACCATAACCCAAGGGGCCATCTAATGGCAGATTAGAGAATGACCGAATAAAGTGTAAGGGGACGTTACTCTGAGCAGAAACACGCTAAACTAGGACATTACCAAATATTCTTCACACATTACTAATGAAAGATTATATTGAATACAATATAATATTTAACATATAACATATTTGCCTATTACAAAAATTATAATGTAAGATCTACAGAATTTAGATTATATTTTACATCCCCCCACTCCCTCTCCCTTTTCTCATGCGACGTTTCAGAGAACAGCAGAAGGACAAAAGAAAAGGAAGAAAGATAAAAGATAGACGTCAAATAATGCTGTCTAAAACCTATTTCTTTTGCAACATTATTTACTAGTTACTTCTTGCAACATTATTTATTAGTTACTTGCAACATTATTTACTACTTACTTGCAGCATTATTTACTACTTACTTGCAACATTATTTACTACTTACTTGCAACATTATTTACTACTTACTTGCAACATTATTTACTACTTACTTGCAACATTATTTACTACTTACTTGCAGCATTATTTACTACTTACTTGCAACATTATTTACTACTTACTTGCAACATTATTTACTACTTACTTGCAACATTATTTACTACTTACTTGCAACATTATTTACTACTTACTTGCAACATTATTTACTACTTACTTGCAGCATTATTTACTACTTACTTGCAACATTATTTACTACTTACTTGCAACATTATTTACTACTTACTTGCAACATTATTTACTACTTACTTGCAACATTATTTACTACTTACTTGCAGCATTATTTACTACTTACTTGCAACATTATTTACTACTTACTTGCAACATTATTTACTACTTACTTGCAGCATTATTTACTACTTACTTGCAACATTATTTACTACTTACCTGCAACATTATTTACTACTTACTTGCAACATTATTTACTACTTACTTGCAACATTATTTACTACTTACTTGCAACATTATTTACTACTTACTTGCAGCATTATTTACTACTTACTTGCAGCATTATTTACTACTTACTTGCAGCATTATTTACTACTTACTTGCAGCATTATTTACTACTTACTTGCAACATTATTTACTACTTACTTGCAACATTATTTACTACTTACTTGCAACATTATTTACTACTTACCTGCAGCATTATTTACTACTTACCTGCAACATTATTTACTACTTACTTGCAACATTATTTACTACTTACTTGCAGCATTATTTACTACTTACTTGCAGCATTATTTACTACTTACTTGCAACATTATTTACTACTTACTTGCAACATTATTTACTACTTACTTGCAACATTATTTACTACTTACTTGCAACATTATTTACTACTTACTTGCAGCATTATTTACTACTTACTTGCAGCATTATTTACTACTTACTTGCAACATTATTTACTACTTACCTGCAACATTATTTACTACTTACTTGCAACATTATTTACTACTTACTTGCAACATTATTTACTACTTACTTGCAGCATTATTTACTACTTACTTGCAACATTATTTACTACTTACTTGCAACATTATTTACTACTTACTTGCAGCATTATTTACTACTTACTTGCAACATTATTTACTACTTACTTGCAACATTATTTACTACTTACTTGCAGCATTATTTACTACTTACTTGCAACATTATTTACTACTTACTTGCAGCATTATTTACTACTTACCTGCAACATTATTTACTACTTACTTGCAGCATTATTTACTACTTACTTGCAGCATTATTTACTACTTACCTGCAACATTATTTACTACTTACTTGCAACATTATTTACTACTTACTTGCAGCATTATTTACTACTTACTTGCAGCATTATTTACTACTTACCTGCAGCATTATTTACTACTTACCTGCAACATTATTTACTACTTACTTGCAACATTATTTACTACTTACTTGCAACATTATTTACTACTTACCTGCAACATTATTTACTACTTACTTGCAACATTATTTACTACTTACTTGCAGCATTATTTACTACTTACTTGCAGCATTATTTACTACTTACTTGCAACATTATTTACTACTTACTTGCAGCATTATTTACTACTTACTTGCAGCATTATTTACTACTTACTTGCAACATTATTTACTACTTACTTGCAACATTATTTACTACTTACTTGCAACATTATTTACTACTTACCTGCAGCATTATTTACTACTTACCTGCAACATTATTTACTACTTACTTGCAACATTATTTACTACTTACTTGCAGCATTATTTACTACTTACTTGCAGCAATATTTACTACTTACTTGCAACATTATTTACTACTTACTTGCAACATTATTTACTACTTACTTGCAACATTATTTACTACTTACTTGCAACATTATTTACTACTTACTTGCAGCATTATTTACTACTTACTTGCAGCATTATTTACTACTTACTTGCAACATTATTTACTACTTACCTGCAACATTATTTACTACTTACTTGCAACATTATTTACTACTTACTTGCAACATTATTTACTACTTACTTGCAGCATTATTTACTACTTACTTGCAACATTATTTACTACTTACTTGCAGCATTATTTACTACTTACCTGCAACATTATTTACTACTTACTTGCAGCATTATTTACTACTTACTTGCAGCATTATTTACTACTTACTTGCAACATTATTTACTACTTACTTGCAACATTATTTACTACTTACTTGCAGCATTATTTACTACTTACTTGCAGCATTATTTACTACTTACCTGCAGCATTATTTACTACTTACCTGCAACATTATTTACTACTTACTTGCAACATTATTTACTACTTACTTGCAACATTATTTACTACTTACTTGCAACATTATTTACTACTTACTTGCAACATTATTTACTACTTACTTGCAACATTATTTACTACTTACTTGCAACAATGCCAATTTTACAAAAAAAAACTTTCTAGAACAGTTTTAAAAGTACCTTTTTTCGGTCTGTAACCCTGTTAGAGTTTTGCCATGTGAAACTTTTAGAATATATGTTTATATAAACATATTAGAATATTCTAAATGTTGTACTTTTGTTGGTTAAACTTGTAAAATGTTTCTGTAAACTTTTCAAAACCATTTGACAAAAATCATCTTTTATTTCCCTACAAACTCTGAATGTTGTCTAAATGATGTGAGTCAGTCGGTACATTTTCTAGAATGTTCTTTTTGGAAAAAAAATAGAATGTTTTTGTAAACACAAAATATCTAAAACCTATTAATATTTTCTGTGGATTTTTTTTTAACCTGTTAACCTCTTAAACCAAAACTGAATTATTTTGAACAAAAAATCAAAAGATTGTTTTTCAAGCTATTCACAGTTTAACTTAAAAACGTAACATCCACACTATTATTCTATTAAATTATCTAAACTGAATTTATAATTTTCCCCACATTTTTTAAATTGTCTAATAATATAAAATAAATATTATTTAACAATCTCTCAAAAAATTAATATTTAATTTATATAATTATTATTTATATATTAATTTTATAATTTATATATAATTGTTGGGAGCCGCGATAGCTCAGTGGTTAGTGAACTGAACTACAAAGGACAATGGGTAGGGTTCGATCCCAACCGACGGGTTCCGGGTTCACCCAGGCTTAAATGGGTACCGGATTTATTTTCTGGGAAAGTAAATCAGCACGGGCGTAATACCGACCACATTACCCCAAAAATCATGTGCTGAAGGTCTGTAAAATATAGGGTCGCTAACACCATATTTCCCTATACGCCACTTGGCGTGACGAGGGTACTTTACTTTTTTTTTTTAATATATATAATTATAATAATATGTATATATATATATCAATATATAATAATCATTTATTATTATATATTAATTATATAAATATTTAATATTAAAAATTAAAATTAAGAAAGTAATGAAAACTTGACTGCATTTCCACATTGTAAGCTTTTCTATTCTTCTTTTTTTCTTTCCTTCCGTATTTTCCTTTCAGCTGTCGAGGGGGAGACATAATTTGAGGTCTTTTTCTCTTCTGTTCGCCTCTGCTGCTGTTATGTTGTTTCCTAATGTTTCTAATATTCCGTCAATCCATCTTTTTCGTGCTCGTCCCCTGGGTCTGGTGTTCTCGCAACGTTTATTGAAGGCTCGTTGTGTTGCGTTTTAAATATCTTTCCTATTATTGTCTACTACAAATGTAATAATTCTGGAAACTTAATGTGATTCATTAAAATGGTTTATCTAATTTATATCATAAGTATATATTTTTGCAGAAACTTATCGAGATGTGTAAAAATACATGCATCTGAAAGCAAAATACCTAATATATTGTCTTATTGCTGAAAACTTCAAATATAATTAAAAGAATACGGCTTTTAAAGACATCATCATCATCAAGTACCATGCCTGCTGGCATAGGTGACCATGTCTCTCTACAACTTTCGATCTCGACAGTTATTTTTCATTTCTATTGTTGACCTTCTGCCAAGACATTCTCTTAAGCTGTCTTGTATCTTTTCTCATTCCTTCCATCTATCTCTTGTCCCTCAATTTTCTCAGTAGTTACAATATATTCCAGCTGTTCTCTTCTCATAACATGATCAAACAAATGATGATTGTTTCTCCCTTATATTGGAAATTAGCTCTCATTTAGCTGTGGCCCCTTTCAGAACGTTTTCATGACAGAATGTACTCATTATTTGTCAAGTAAACTTGACCAGTTATTTGTTTAAATTCTAAACCCTGCATGTCAAGGGTAAGTAGTTTAAAAGTAGTTGAAATGTGTCAAACATGATCCAGTGAAGGTGGGCGTTTCTTTCAGCTTTGTCTCGTCATCTAGAGTGATAATTTAACTTCCACGAGAGCAACACACACATATTTATATTGAGATTATAACACCCACATTTGTATTGAGATTATAACACACACATTTATATTGAGATTATAACACACACATTTATATTGAGATTATAACACACACATTTATATTGAGATTATAACACACACTTTTATATTGAGATTATAACACACACATTTATATTGAGATTATAACACACACATTTATATTGAGATTATAACACACACATTTATATTGAGATTATAACACACACACACACATTTATATTGAGATTATAACACACAAATTTGTATTGAGATTATAACACACACATTTATATTGAGATTATAACACACACATTTATATTGAGATTATAACACACACATTTGTATTGAGATTATAACACACACAATTGTATTGAGATTATAACACACACATTTGTATTGAGATTATAACACACACAATTGTATTGAGATTATAACACACACATTTATATTGAGATTATAACACACACACACACATTTGTATTGAGATTATAACACACACATTTGTATTGAGATTATAACACACACATTTGTATTGAGATTATTACACACACATTTGTATTGCGATTATTACACACACATTTGTATTGAGATTATAACATACACATTTGTATTGAGATTATAACACACACATTTGTATTGAGATTATAACACACACATTTGTATTGAGATATCATCATCATCATGTGCCATACCGGTTGGTGTAGGCTATCATGTCCTTCCACAATCTTCTATCTACAGTGCATCGTATCAGTTCTGTTGACTGTATGCAGTGTCATGACACCAAGCTATCTAGTATTTTCTCTCTTTGTCGTCCGCGATCTCTCTTTCCTTTTATTTTTCCAGTTGTGACCAATTATTCCAACTTTCCTCTTCTTATGATGTGCCCAAAAATGGTGATTGTTTCTTTGTGGTGTTTTTTAGGAGCTCCATTTTTGTGTTGGCCTCTTTGAGAAAATCCTCATTGGTCTTTTTAGCTGTCCAGGGAACTTTCAACATTCTTCTGAGAAATCCCATCTCTGTGGCCTCTAATCATCTTCTCATTTGTTTGTCTACTGTCCTTGATTCGCTTTTATAGGTCAGAATTGGTTCTATATAGCACCGGTGAACTCTCTTTCTCACTTCTATTGACATAGATTTGTTGCATAAGATATTTTTCATTTTCTAAAATGCTTTTTTGGCCTGAGCTATTCTGCTTTTTTTATTTCTGTGGTGCGTCTTCCGTCTGATGTTTTTATTGTGCCCAAGTATTTGAAACGTTGCACTTGTTTCAGATTTGTCCTATTTATTTTTATGCTGCATGATTGTGATGATTATTTCTTCGATATGACCATTACTTCTGTTTTCTTACTGTTTAGACTAAGACCTTTCGTTTTGTTTTCTTTTAATATTATGTCTTTCATTTCTTGTAGTTCATTCTCTGTCTCTGCTATTGAGACTGTGTCATCCGCATATCGCAAATTATTTATGTTTTGACCGTTGACTTCAATTCCTTTTTTGTCTACTATTGATCTTATAATATGTTCGCTGTAAAGTAAAAACAAGTCCGGCCACAGAACACAGCCTTGTCTGACTCCTTGTTTTATAAGTTGAAAGTGTCCTGTTTGGTTGCTAATTCGTATAGCTCCTGTTTGTTACCAGTACATTTTTTTTAATGATTCGCAGATCCTTGCCATCAATGTTTAATTTCTCCAGCATATTGGTTATTTCCACATGCTTTACTTTGTCAAATACTTTTGTGTAGTCTATAAAGCACATACATAGATCTTTCTCTACCTCTATAGCTCTTTCTATCATCTGAGATTATAGCATACACATTTGTATTAAGATTATAGCACACACATTTGTATTGAGAGTATAGCACACACATTTGTATTTAGATTATAACACACACATTTGTATAAGATCATACACATTTAATACACTTCTTTGCTGTCAACTTTTCGGACTAAGTTTGTTAATCAAACTAGACTTTTTTCTAAACTTTTCAAAAAATATTTAATCAAACTTGACTTTTTTATAATTAATACCCCAAACCATAGTCTAATAAAACTAGGCATTAAAAAGAAAAGAGAGTAAATTATAGAAATTATACAATCAATGTTTGTTCTAACTGCTAAATGTAGACTTTGAAGTATCTATGTCCCCCATCAAACTACCAACTACCAACACAAGTCACATTTCTTGTTTGCTTGTATTTACGGCAAGCTCATTTAATCCAATAAAGTTCTTAACCGAAAATTGACTGCCTCAACCACTTCTCCTCTGCTACTGTGTCCACGTTTTGTGTGAAAGCTGTACTATTGAATTACCACTGATGTCATCTCAAGCATGCCTTCACAAATTTGATGAAATTTGAACAATACATTCCCATCTTAAGAAACGGCGCTATTTCTTCTGTTGTTGGCAGCTATTGCTATTCAGCCAATCAGAGCGTGTTTATCGATTGCTATTATGGCTTATTGGCCCCGCCTACTGCTTCTTGAATTGTCTGTAACCGCATGAGACGAGAACCATAAAATAGCCCAGCGGACCTTTAGGCTGACAGGCATCTGTCAAAATATTTCTCCCACCCTCTTTTCATCCGAGCCACTTTCATGTTTTATAGCAGAAGTGTTATCCGAAGGGAGTTCCCCTCACAACGTAGTTTCTCTTTTTCTTGATTTAGCGCTGTAGCGCGCTGTGATCCACATTATAAATTCGCTTTTCCGCCTGATAGATCAGTTGTGTGTCACAGAAAGGGTGAATGAAACAATTGTTCAGCTGTAACTGGTAACGTCCAAATTTTCTCACTTTGATTCAATCATTCATTACTTTTTTTATTGAACACAATTTATCATAAATTGTGGTTACTGCAAAGCTGAACCATCACTCATCAAGGGCAGTAATAAGGCAGAGGTCAACGTGGCAGAACAAGACCCTCAGATTAAATATTTGATTCGCCACTGCGTGTATTTGTTATATATATATATATATATATATTATATATATATTGGCGGGATTCTGTTTTATTTTTATAATTAAATTTAACATTCATGGGACGCTACTCTGTGAGATTATTTTTCTCTGATCCATGTGCTATGAAAGGTTGCAGCCCTTTAGGTCTGAAGATACAAATATCACACCTGTTTGTAAACAACAACGTTACTACGCTCACTTAACGTTATTCTGATGGTGGGCAATGAAGAGGAACAGTCGTTGGGGTAATTCAGCAGCAGAAGAGGAAGAAGAATCACAAAGATTTCGTCTCTTCCCCCCTCCCCCACCGAAAAAAAAAGAATTATAAACAGACTCATTATAAGTTTTAAAAAAGTAATTATGCTATAGAATATGCAAATACAAATAATGTAAGTAAAGTAAAGTACTCCCGTCACGCCAAGTGGCGTTTAGGGAAATATGGTGTTAGTGACCCTATATTTTACAGACCTTCAGCACATGATTTTTGGCGTAATGTGGTCAGTATTACGCCCGTGCTGCTTTACTTTCCCAGAAAAAAATCCGGTACCCATTTAAGGCTGGGTGAACCCGGAAGCCGTCGGTTGGGATCGAACCCTACCCCTTGTCCGTGGTAGTCCAGTTCACTAACCACTGAGCTATCGCGGCCCCTTACAAATATGTAGAACCAGAATTAAACTCAAAAGTAGCGTTATTATACCGTTTATTTTTTTTCTTCTTCCTCCTCATCTTCTTCTAGGATCAACTTATGTCATAGATCAGACCGCAACGGGCTACAACTCGTGCAAGACTTGAGATCTTCTATGGTTTCCCCATTGTTTGAGGTAAAAAAAAATGTTTTTACCTCATTTTCTTGTTTCTACGGTCTGACCGGGGGGAGTGGGGGGGGGGGGGGGGGAGGAACTTGTAGAACCGGAGAAGAATAAAGGCCACTTGTCCAGTGCTGTCGTTGCCAGGTGTTCGGATCTGTGTTCTCACTTCATCCCAACACACAAAAAAAAAACGTGTTGACCCTACCGGGATTCGAACCCGAGATCTCCTGGTTTGGAGCCCGCCAAATTATCGATTCGGCCACCCTTTCTCCTTGCGGTGAAATGAAAAAAGAAAGATGATAAAAATTGTTATTATACAGCTTTACGTTGGAGAATAACAACGCAAAGTCAAAATGACGTTACGGTTTAGCAAGCCCTCAGCTGGAACGACTTGGTTCATGAGACCAAACTCTTTGTTATTGATGGTGATACGCTTTTGTAGTACAGCCTTGGAAGTCTGCCTCTGTCCTCCGCAGTCCAGTCTGTGGGATCTCTTAATGTTCTATTTATTAATGCCTCACTCCCATCTGAGTCCACTAGCTTCATTTTTAGTTTGTATTTTCTGATATATGCTCCATTTCCCATGGTTGTTTCAGATGAGTCCAAGTGTGCATTTCTAGTATCTCTGGGTTGCTACATTTCAGGCACGTGTTGGTATGTTCAGGCATATGTTGAAAGTACCTTTCAGGCACAGGTTGGTATGTTCAGGCATATGTTGATGGTACATTTCAGGCACAGGTTGATGGTACATTTCAGGCACATGTTGATAGTACAATTCAGGCACGCGTTGTTGGCACGTTTCAGGCACATGTTGGTGTGTTCAGGCACACGTTGTTGGCACGTTTCAGGCACATGTTGTTAGTACATTTCAGGCACATGTTGATGGTACATTTCAGGCATAGGTTGGTATGTTCAGGCACATGTTGTTGGTACATTTCAGGCATAGGTTGGTATGTTTAGGCACATGTTGTTGGTACATTTCAGGCATAGGTTGGTATGTTCAGGCACATGTTGTTGGTACATTTCAGGCATAGGTTGGTATGTTCAGGCACATGTTGTTGGTACATTTCAGGCACAGATTTGTATGTTCAGTCATATGTTGGCACATGTTGTTGGTACATTTCAGGCACAGATTTGTATGTTCAGTCATATGTTGGCACATGTTGTTGGTACATTTCAGGCACATGTTGATATGTTCAGGTACATGTTGTTGTTACATTTCATCAGCAACATGATGTTTCATGTATTCATGAAACTTCAGCTCCAGCATTCAACATTATAAAAAATTTATAAAAAAGTGAAGAGCCCCGTCACGCCAAGTGGCGTATAGGGAATACGGTGTTAGTGACCATACATTTTACAGACCTTCAGCACACGATTTTCTGGGTAATGTGGTCGGTATTGGGCCCATGCCGCTTTACTTTCCCAGAAAAAAAAATCCGGTCCCCATTAAAGGCTGGGTGAGCCGGAAGCCGTCGGTTGGGATCGAACCCTACCCCTTGTCCTTTGTAGTCCAGTTCACTAAGCACTGAGCTATCGCCGCTCCCATTCAACATCATCTTGATCCCAAAATACCTAGAAAACCGAGTTTGGAATTTAGATAAAGAAGACGAGGACGAAGACGATCTGAAGAAAATGGCAATAAAGCAGGACGGCTTTGAAATTTTTTTGACGACCTGTGCTCCGTGGACATTGACTAGAAAACGAAGAATGAGAAGAGGACAAAGAAGAGAAAGAGAAAGAAGAGGAAGTAAAGAAAGAAAAAGAAGAGGAAGGAAAAAAGATGATGAAGAAGAAGATTTGATAAAAAGTTGCAGCGATGATATAGGAACAGCAGGGACATCATACAAATTGATACGCAAAATATCAAACAGCACATACACTGCTTTCTAAAGCGTGGACTTTTGTCAAAGGCTCTTCAGCTTCACTCGACGCTGTAAGTGCCAAGAGAAGAGAGAGAAGAATGAACTATTCCCCTGCCTTCTAACACAGAGCTGAAGGCTTGCAACTTCGTTAGACTTGATCTCTCGTCTTCAGGGAAGAATGGGTTGTCTTCCTTTATTCCAGAGCCGATTCCTTGACCTTCTAAGGTCGCGTAAAATGAGCAAGACCATTCCCAGGAGACCTCGCGACAGCCTCGGCAAGGCTTGATACCCTGGTCGCTATCACAAATCACAAACGAGTCAAACAGAACACTGGGTAATTAGCTCGTGAACTGTACAGCATCTGCTGCTGGCATCAGTCTAGAGAAACAAACATCAGTCTAGAGAAAAGAGGAACGTTACATTATCATTGATGTCGTGATGCAACGCAGGGAGTTGCAGTTTCATATCCTGGGCATTCAGTTTCGCATCGTCTGACTCGTGATCTTACTCAAACACTGAGGCTAGATCGTGGGCTGTTGCAGACGAGTAATGATAGTAGGTTATACTCGAGTCTCACAAGATGACCTGACCGTCCCATTTTATTTTCTGTCTTTGGCCATTCGTGGCAGTTTATGGTGGTGTATTAATATCGAGGACCTAGTTCTTCAGTACATCCGTGGTAAACAAGTTCCAATGTGTCCAGCAGAACTTAGGAAATAAAGAAAATTATTGCAACTGGCATGTCAATGTACTTCAAGAGATGAAGAGCCAGTGACTCGTGACGATCCCTTAAATTCGATCATCTTCATCATCGTTGTCGTCGTTGTCATCATTATCATCATCGTTCTCGTTATGATCTTCTACATCATCAACATCATCATTATGGCATTGTCACCATTATCATCATTGTTGACGTCATCATCATTATGTGCCGGAAGTGGTCAGCAACTCATAGCTGACTGCTTGTGTGAATCAAAACAAACGAAGATTCTACTCAACCTACCTATTGCTGTTCTGAAAACAGACTAACTAGTCTGGCCAACCGATTGGGGATTAAAGAGTGGAGGAAACTCGTACAGAGAATGTCCTGTATTAGTCGCATGTGCTGGGCCGAAAGGCGAAAAATATTGCTGTTTACCATTAACGACAGGACGACACCTTTACACCACATTTATTTAGTAAAAAAAAGTAAAGAGCCCCCGTCACGCCATGTGGCGTATAGGGAATATGGTGTTAGCGACCATACATTTTACAGACCTTCAGCACATGATTTTTGGGGTAAAATGGTCGGTATTACGCTCGTGCCGCTTTACTTTCCCAGAAAAAAATCTGGTATATATTTAAGGCTGGGTGAAACCGGAAGCCGTCGTTTGGGATCGAACCCTACCTCTTCTCCTTTATAGCCCAGTTCACTAACCACTGAGATATTGCGGTTCCACATTTATTTAAAGTTCTTTTAATGCGGCTGTTGAAGAGGGGAGATGACGTGTGACTCATGACAGGAAGTTGAATCATATAACATGGAGACTAGTGACTCATGACAGGAAGTTGAATCATATAACATGGAGACTAGTGACTCATGACAGGAAGTTGAATCATATAACATGGAGACTAGTGACTCATGACAGGAAGTTGAATCATATAACATGGAGACTAGTGACTCATGACAGGAAGTTGAATCATATAACATGGAGACTAGTGACTCATGACAGGAAGTTGAATCATATAACATGGAGACTAGTGACTCATGACAGGAAGTTGAATCATATAACATGGAGACTAGTGACTCATGACAGGAAGTTGAATCATATAACATGGAGACTAGTGACTCATGACATGAAGTTGAATCATATAACATGGAGACTAGTGACTCATGACAGGAAGTTGAATCATATAACATGGAGATTAGTGACTCATGACAGGAAGTTGAATCATATAACATGGAGACTAGTGACTCATGACATGAAGTTGAATCATATAACATGGAGACTAGTGACTCATGACAGGAAGTTGAATCATATAACATGGAGATTAGTGACTCATGACAGGAAGTTGAATCATATAACATGGAGACTAGTGACTCATGACAGGAAGTTGAATCATATAACATGGAGACTAGTGACTCATGACAGGAAGTTGAATCATATAACATGGAGACTAGTGACTCATGACAGGAAGTTGAATCATATAACATGGAGACTATTCGTGCCTAGGGACGTGTGGGATATATGGTATTGGTACTGTTTTTTTAATCATTGTTGGGAAGGCTCAAGCGCCTGATACCCGCAGTTGTATCAGCATACTCAGCGGTCCTTCAACTGACCAAGACCTAGCCTTAAACTCTAGGTCGGTCTCCTTCGGTAACAGTCTGCGCCAAAACAGGCTGGCTAACAGAAAATAATATGCTAGATACTCAAGAAAGGGGAAAAAAGTAACTTCCCTGCGGTCCAGAGCTTGATCAGTCAATGGCTGAATTAGAATTGGTAGGCCTATTTATCTCACTGACCAGGCAGTCAGGTGAGAAATAAATGGGAAGGGTTCTAAAAATGCGGGGAGGTGGGTACAAGATATGAATAAAACTGTGTATACCTAACTATGGGTGTGCACACCGAACAGATGTGCAAAGAAAGCATTTGTACATAACCATACAGACGTAAAAGCATAAGTCTGTATATATTGACATAAAGCACACAAAAGAAAATCCTAAGGTGTCCAAACGTGCCAATAAATATGTAGACAAATATACATACATGTATAGGTTCGGTAGTGCACGGGGGAGGGGCATGTGTAGTGGGTGTTCTATGTGTATGAGAGGGATATGTTCATACTTTGTGAGGACAATGAATAAAACGGGCCAAAAGACGATTCTCAAGGGCGAACAGGCTGCGATTGCTGGAATGACACGAGACAATGCTGACATATGACTTGCATATCAGGTTTACCACTATGGCCTGGGGAGTTGAAATAGGCTGACACCGGGATGTCAGACTTTTGCTCAACATTACGAAGATGTTCACAAAATCTGTCACTCAAGCGTCCTCCAAACTCGCCCACATATGTCATCTAGCAATGCTGACATATTATGGCGTAAATGGCATTCCGTGACACACATGTAAAACCCTCCTTGATCTCGAATCGCCTATTAGGGAACAGAACCGAATCGGCGCTAAGCACGCAGTCACAAGTTCTACAAATTCGACGCCCACAACGAACAGTACCAACATGTTTGTGGTTTGAGCGGGGGATGCGGCTTATGACAAGAATGTCTCTCAGACTCCTGTCTCGTTTGAAGACAATCAAAGAAGGATCACTGAAAAGTAGACGGGTAGTGTGATCTGAGTGGAGAATGGAGCGGTACCGATTAAGGATCCTCACCGCAGCCAAGTTGTGAGGGGGAAAAGTGAGGGTAAATATGGTTCTATTGGATGAGCGTCGGGTGGATGGGGAAGGTGTCACCGGCCCGGTCGAGAGCTCGTTGGAATTCAGATTGGAGAACCGAATCAGGATAGAGACGACGCCTAAAGAAACTTAACATCAGGTGGGCCTGTTGGAGAAAATCTTGATCATCCTGGCAGATACGACGAAGTCGTAATAACTTTGCCCCCCCCCCCCCCCGAAAGATATGACCTAGTAGACGAAATTTAACACGTCAATCCCAAAAACTGTAGAACGGGTAGCCGAATAGATAACCTGTCGTGCTCCCGTGAAATAAAAATTCATATCCGAACATATCGTTGCGACTGCGCTGGAGAAGCGGCCTTTATTCTCTAGTCCTAATAGTCACCCCCCAACCCCCGACCACAGATCCCGGGAAAGGGTAATCCTGTGAAGATAGTTTAAGCAGGGGAAAGCAACTTAATGTTACCGGATAACAATAACTACAAAGTTGTAGAATGATATATTCAGTGCTGGAGAAAGCAACTTAATGTTACCGGATAACAATAACTACTAAAAATAGTTGTAGAATGATATATCCAGTGCTGGAAAGGTGTGGCACACTTTCCAATAACCGTTCCATGACCTTAACGGACCCGATACACACACACACACACACACACACACACACACACACACACACACACACACACACACACACACACACACACACACACACACACACACACACACACACACACACACACACACACACACACACACACACACACACACACACACACACACACACACACACACACATACACACACACACACACACACACACACACACACACACACACACACACACACACACTCACACACACACACACACACACACACATATTATAATTAATTAAAAAGTAGATTAGTTGCCAGTTGATTTGTAATGTTATTGTTGTTGATATCGACAAACGAATGTAAGTAGATCAGAGCTTCAGAAACATATTCATTGTGACTTTTACTTAGATTTTGTTTCTTTCACATTAAATCTATTTATAAAAATGTATTCTTACTCCCCCTGATTTTATACAAAAACAGCGGTTATTATATATTAACAGATCATTTCAGGGGAAGAGGTAACGTTTATAATTTCACAAACTCACACTGCAGGGAGATCTTACGGTCTGTTGTTTGATGTGCGACGGGGATAATCCGACGATTAACTGTGTTTCATATGTTCTGATTTAATGTCAAAAACGATGTCCTAACGTCATCAAGTGCTATACAAATTTTTTTTAATATGACGATCATCATTTTCAGGAGAACATCCGGTCAATATGGTGGATAGGCGGCCGGAACCATGAAAGGCTATGCCTGAAACGTGTTCCTTGTTGCAGCTTCCTTATATTCCAAGTCCGGCTTGTTACAGGAGCTACTGAGTTAAGTGCTCTGTGCACACTGTGAGCTGTGCGTTTCATCTGTTTTGATCGTGTTTTGATATTCCGATTGTTTACGATGAATGATGATATCGTATGATGGAGAACAGATGGCTGTGTTCACTTTCTGCGCGGTTTCTCCTTATGTCTTTTGGTGTGTACTGAGACTGCTATAATGTGGACTACAGCTACTTTTCTTAGTTTGGGAGATGAGATAGTAATTCAGATGATTCCACTGGCTCGGGCGGTTGAGCAATTTTGATTTTAATTCGTTTGCAGTGATACCGGGACCGTCCATAACCATAACCATAAAGGTAACGTTTACAACACGAGTGGAAAAAAATTCGCAAATAATCAACAAGAAGATAGATAAAACACACACAAAACTATAGACAGCCTGTAGCAGGATATAAGCAATCGGGATGCTTAGCTGGCAGTGTACAGTAATGCATAGTTTCCCTTAGCAAAGTGCTGTCGAGGAGTGTGTTCACACACACACACACACACACACACACACACGCACGCACACACACACACACAGACAGACAGAGAGAGACAGAGAGAGACAGAGAGAGAGACAGAGAGAGAGACAGAGAGAGAGACAGAGAGAGAGAGAGTTACAAAATAACCTTGAAATTGTAACAAACTATGAATATCTGGACTGTCTAGTAACTAACGACAGAAACCGTCAGGAGGAGATGAACAGATGATTGGCAATAGCTCAACAAAAAGTAAAACAAAAATGAATATTGATTCGTTCGAACCACAATGTTACAGAAAATTCCTAATGATACAAAGACAAAGAGCAATAATGAGATGATGGCGATGATGATGATGGTGATGATCACTACGACGATGATGCTGATGTTAATGATTACAATAGTGATTGTGATGACGTCAGCAATGATGATGATGGTGACAATGACGATATTGATGATGTTGTTGATGACGACGACGATAACGCAAGTGACGTAAAAGACATTAAAAGATTCAAACATTAGAAAGAAGTGGCTTATAAACACTATTCTACACAGACAATTCAAATACAATGGCAACATAAAAACACACAACGTGCTGGAAAAAACAATGGAAAGTGGTTAATCAAGAAGAAGGTGGTTTCAAGACATCAAGGGGACCTTGAAAAGGACAACAGAAGAAGTGGGAGATCTGACTAGAGGCAGAGATTCTTTCAAACAGGTTGTGGTGAATGCAACGTTCTGTGGGAGATCTGGCTAAAGACAGAGATTCTTTCAAACGGGTTGTGGTGAATGCAACGTTCTGTGGGAGATCTGGCTAAAGACAGATTCTTTCAAACGGGTTGTGGTGAATGCAACGTTCTGTCGGAGATCTGGCTAAAGACAGAGATTTTTTTCCATATATATATATATATATATTCATCATTATCGTCTTCTTTGCTTGTTGAAAAGTAGGTGGTCAAGTGGACTGGGTCTTTCATTCCCATTTGGGATTAACTTTCTACCGGAAGTGAAACAGCAACTCTGAGCTGTACATCACGTTGCACCTTCATTGGAGCAGACTGTCTGTATTTTACAGTCGCCGGAGAAGGACTTAAATGTCGGAAATAAAAGAGTTTTCTTATCAATAATTTACTTTTGTTATTAATTTATGTATAATTATTATTCATTTATATATAATTATTATTTATTTCTTGCCTCATAATTATTATTCATTTACTTAATTATAATTATTAATAATTTATTTACTTATATATAATTATTATTTATTTATATTTTTATAACTATTATATATAATATTTATTATTTAAATTTATATATTGTTTATATTTATTATATTTATATTTATAAATTATTTATATTTATTTATTATATATTTATTATACAATGCAATCCATTTTTGACAATAGAAACAAGAAAAAGAGTTCTTAAATGTTACGTAGAGCCAGTCTTAACATATGGATGCGAATCGTGAACAATAGGACAACAGACAAGAAAATCACCGGAGTCTGTAGAAATGTGGTTTTACAGAAGATTGTTGAGAGTACCATGGACAGCTAAGAAGAGTAATGAAGATGTTAAAGAGATAGGTCAAAGCAAAAAGAGAGCTAATTTCCAATATTAGGAAGAAACAATCATCATTTTTTTGGCCATGTAATGAGAAGAGAACAACTGGAATATATTGTAACAACTGGACAAATTGAGGGACGAAGAGATAGAGGGAAGCAAAAAGAAAAAATAACAGACAGCTTAAGAGAATGGCTTGGCAGTATGGTCAACAACAGAAATGATAAATAGCTGCCGAGATCGAAAGTTGTGGAGAGACATGATCACCTACGCCAGCAGGCCCGGTACTTGATGATGATGATGATATATTTATTACTATTTAAATAATTTATTAATCACCGTATTCAAACTCTTGTGTGTCGAATAATTGAGAAAAGTTTGAAGGAGGTGGAGATAAACGAGGCAGAGGAGATGTAGCGAGGCGGGGGTTGCGGCGCCCGAGGTAGGACAAGGATAGTGACTCCTGTTTTTTTTGTTTGTTAATATTAATTATTACAACTTGAAAAGCGGGAGCTGCAATAGCTCAGTGGCTAGTGAACTGGACTACAAAGGACAAGAGGTTCGAATCCAACCGACGGCTTCCGGGTTCACCCAGCCTTAAATGGGTACAGGATTTTTTTCTGGGAAAGTAAAGCGGCACGGGCGTAATACCGACCACATTACCCCAAAAATCATGCGCTGAAGGTGTGTAAAATTTATGGTCACTAACACCATATTCCCTAAATGCCACTTGGCGTGACGGGGCTCTTTACTTACAACGTAAAAAAAAAAAATTCTTCCTCTTCTTCTTCTTCTTCTTCTTCTTTCCTTCCTCATCTGCCTTTCAGCGTCGAGGGGAGATATAATTTGCGGTCTTTTGCTCTTATGTTCGCCTCTGCTGCTGTTATGTTTCCTAGTGCTTCTAATATTCCATCGATCCATCTTTTTCGTGGTCGACCCTTGGGTCTGTTGTTCTCACAACGTTTGTTGAAGGCTCGTTGTGTTGTGTTTTGTTCTTTCTGCCTTGTCACGTGGCCGAACCATTTTATCTGTTGTTTCCTTATATATTCTATGGCTGGGGCTATTCCTAGCTTTTTTCTCAGTTCTACATTTCTGATCTTATCTCTCAGACTGTTTCCTGTCATTCGTCTAACACATTTCATCTCTGTAGAGGTTATTTGTCTTATTGTTCTTGCATCTAGAGTCCAGGTCTGGCATTGGTAGCACAACGTTGGAATGAAGATTGTATTGTATAGTGCTCGTTTTGCCTCCAGAGTTATTTCCTTGTTGGACAATAGTGGTGATAACTGTCCGATGATTTGGCAAGCTTTGTTGCATCTTGATTCTATCTCTGCTGTTTGGGAATTGTCGTTTGTCATTAGACTTCCTAGGTATTTGAATTCCTCTACTTGTTTTAGTTGTCTGCCTTCTATAGTTATGTTGATGTTCTGTTTATTTTTGGCGACATTCATGACTTCTGTTTTGTTGATGTTGATTTTCATGTTGTATTTTGTTCCTAAGATGTTGAGTTTGTTTAAGTGTTCTTGTAGGTCTTCTATTGTTTCATGTATTAGTGCCTGGTCGTCTGCAAATAGAAGCTCGTTGATCTCCTCTGTCTCTGATGGGTTGGCTAGCTTGCATATATGGTCCATGTATGTAATAAACAGTAGGGGGGATAGTACGCACCCCTGTCTTACACCTGATCTAACTTCGAAGTGGTCTGTGTAGCCTGTTGCTGTTCTGACCCTGCAGCTGCTGTTGGCGTAGAGACTTTTAATAATGTTGGTTAGATGTTGGCTTACTCCGTATGTTGTTAGTATCTCCCACAGTTGTTCTCTGTTTACTCTGTCGAATGCTTTTTCCTGGTCAATGAAGGCTATGTATAAGTTTTGGTTGTGTTCTGTCGTTTTTTCTGCAAGCTGTTTTAGTGTGAATAGTGCGTCGGTACATCCTCTGTTTTTTCGGAACCCCATTTGAGAATCGCTTAACTGTAGTTCTATTATTGGTCTCAGTCTTTTTTCCAAGATTTTGGCGTATAGCTTTCCTACATGGCTGAGCAGAGATATACCTCTATATTGATTGCAGTCTCTTTTGCTACCTTTCTTTTTCCATATTGGTATGATGATTGCCTGTTGCCAGTCTTTTGGGGCTTGTTGTTGGTGCCATGCTGCATTAAATATTCTGTGCAGCCATTGCATTCCTGTTTCTCCCGCTGCTGCTATTATTTCTATTGGAATGTTATCTATTATATTTTAGAGCAGTGATCTCTGCAAGATGTGCCATTTTGGCACGCAAGGTTTCTGTTTTTGAGATTGTGGTTCTGCCCTATGTGCCGTCTTTGGCTCGAAAGGACAATAGATAGATAGAATGTTATCTATCCCTGGTGCTTTGTTTCTTGGTGCATATTTGATTACTTCTTCTATTTCCTCTTTCATGATGTTGGGTTCAGTATTTGTGAGTTCTAGTGTGGTTTTTGTTGTCTTGTTGGTAGTTGGTATGTTTAACAGGTCTTCAAAATATTCTTTCCATCTCTGTTGCATACATTGGTTATTTGATATTGACTGTCCGTCTTTGCCATTTATCAGCTCAGTAGGATCATGGTTTTCTTTTCTCGCTCTTGTGGCTTTTACTGCTTTGTAGAAATCTCTTGTGGCTGTCTTGAAGTCCCTGCTCATGTTTTGTCCGAATTCTGTCCAGTTCCTTTGCTTAGCTTCTTTGATCAGCATTTTAACTCTTTTTCGAACTAAGGCATATCTTTCATATTTTTCTTGGTTCTTGTTCTCCCTCCAATTTTTAAACAGTTTCTTCTTTTCTTTAATTGCTTCTCTGATTGTTTCGTTCCACCACGGGGTGCTCTTTTTCCCTTCTCTTGTTCTTAGCTTCGTTCCACAAACTGTTTTAGAGATGTTAGTTACTGTTTCCTTAAATTGTTTCCACTCTTCTTCTACTGTGCCTACTTCGTTAGGGAGTTTCTTGAATTCCTCTCTGAGTTTTTCTTCTAGGGTTTTCCTTGTTTCTTGATCGTTTAATTGTTTTATTTTTATTGTCTGTTCTTTTCGCTCCTTTTGTTTGTTTTCGTGTTTTCTCTTTATTTTTGGCTGTCTTAGTATGATCATAACCATCTTGTGATCCGTGTCGTCTGTAATATTTGGGATTGCTCTACTGTCGGTTACTCTTTTCTTGTTCTCTTTTCTTGTTAGTATAAAATCTATCTGGCTTCTGCATGTTGTGTCATTCCATTTGTACCAGGTGTATACTTGCGACTCTCTGTGTTTGAAGAATGTGTTGGTGATAAATAAATTGTTTTGATTGCATAGTTCAGCAGTCTGCTTCCGTTTTCGTTTATTTCAGCTGTTTTATCGCCAAAGGGTCCTAAGATGTCACTGTTCTCACTGTGCGTTTCCCAAGCCTTCCATTAAAATCTCCCATCACTAACATGTCGTCGCTTTCGTCAATCTTGTTAATAATTTCACTCAATGTGTCGTAGAATTCTTCGCTGTCTTTTACATTGTTGTTGCATGGTGCATAGATTTGAATGTAATTTGTTTTTCGGTCGTCTTCTAGTAGTTTAATTGAGATAATTCTTTCTGAATAGTATTTTATTTCTAGAATGTTCTTTGCGTGTTCTGGGTCGATGATAAAACCTACTCCATGTGTTGCTCTTTCTGTGTTGTCGACTCCCGAGAATATTTTCGTGTAGTTCATGTGTGTTTTCTTTATCTGTTGTCCTTTTACTCTGGTGTCCGCTAATCCTAGTATTTTAATTTTCCTTTTTGTCATTTCTTCTATAAGTTCGATTTCTTTATTTTTTATCCCGCATATGTTTATCGTTGCTACTTTGATCTCCATATTCTATGTATTTCTCTGAGCATAAATACAATTATCCCTTACCGACCTGCTAAGTCAGTCGTAAGTTAAGGGCTTAGTTTAAGAGAAACACACGATGGGGGTTTAGCCCGGTTGATGTTTCCCCCCCACGTGTGTGATCGCTAAGGTCTCACATGCGATCTTTTACGGTCTAAATATAAAACTTTAGTTGGTTACATTTAAAAAAGTACTTATCAGTTCTTATCCTCCTCCTTGGTAGAACACTTTACACAACTTTCTGAAAATTATATCCCGCTGGAAACACTATATTTAATCACATTAATCACACAGTCTACACTCCGAATATAAAAACACCCGCCATCTTTTATTTTGACAAATATTCATGGCAAAACACCATAAGGCTTCTCCTTAAGTTACGACACGGGGGTTGGGTGGGGGGAGTGAAATTAAAATGACTCCCCATTCCCATTTTAACGTTGTTCCCCCTCTTCCTTTTAAATGGACGCCCATGTAAGTTTCGTAGCTGGTAATCGATTGAAAATGTCCCCTCGTTTTCTTTTACCCTTCCACGTATAATTTAAATATGACATTATCGTCATTAGCATGTGTGGTATCAACTGTCGTCAACATGACTAGAACTGAGCGGAGTTCATAGTTTGAGCGGCATAACTGAATAATTTCCGGTGTCTGGTAAGAAGATCACACCGCTTACAAATTTGCGATTCTCATTAAGTTACGGATCCTGTGCATGGGCACATATTTGTGGGAATTGGAAGCAATAACAGAAACGGTGATACCATAAATTTACACTACTCAGAAAATATCCTGCTTTGTTACAAGGGAGGGAATCTTACAAAATAAATGTATTACTGTAACGTTTTTGTTGTTAATAGTGAAGGGGGATGTATGGTTGTCTATTAAGTATGATTAGTTAGAAGACATCACCGAAATGTACAATTAAGATAAGTGGAACAATATTAAAACAAGTAAATGAATTTGAATAGCTTGGAACAACGTTAACCTCAGATGGTAGATGTACAAGAGAGGTGAGATGTAGAATGGTGCAGGCAAGAGCAGCTTGAAAAGAATAGGAAGACACTGTGAAGAAGGCTGTAGATTTGTGGTTTTACAGAAGAATATTGAGAATACCATGGACAGCTAAGAAGAGTAATGCAAACGCTCTGAAAGAGACCAAAGCAAAAAGAGAGCTAGCTAATTGTCAATATTAGGAAGAAATAATTATCTTTCTTTGGATATACAATGAGAAGGGACCAGCTGGAATATATTGTGACAACTGGGAAAATTGAGGGACAAAGAGATAGAGGGAAGCAAAGAGAAAAGATACTGTAGAGAACGGAAGTTGTGGAGAGACATGATCACCGACGCCAGCAGGCACGATACTTGATGATGATGACTTCTCTTTAGTTTGTTGTTATTTAATATCTTATTTAACTTTTATTTATGCTTTCGTTGCTTGATGATGATGATGATGATTATGATGATAATAATGGTGATGGTGCTGATGCCGATCATGATGATGATGATGATGATGACTAAGAATATATTCATAGTAAGATTTTGAACATCTATTAGACAGATTGTATCACAAATGCAAAAAACAATTTAGAAAAGGATACAACAAGGAACTGGAGAACATAATGATCTTTTGATTATTATCAAGAAAATCAAAATGAAATTGTCTGGTAACGTATCTCGATCGCCCTGTCTCACTCTGTAAGGAATTGGGAAAGTGGGAAGACAGAGACGTAGACGAAGAGCTTGCAAGACAACTTCAAAGAATGGACAGGCCTTGACTTGAGTCACAAAGAATGGACTAGCCTTGACTTGAGTCCAAAGAATGGACTAGCCTTGACTTGAGTCCCAAAGAATGGACTAGCCTTGACTTGAGTCCCAAAGAATGGACTAGCCTTGACTTGAGTCCCAAATGGAATGACTTGACAAAGAATAGCCTTGACTTGAGTCCAAAAGAATGGACAGGCCTTGACTTGAGTCCAAAAGAATGGACAGGCCTTGACTTGAGTCACAAAGAATGGACTAGCCTTGACTTGAGTCACAAAGAATGGACTAGCCTTGACTTGAGTCCAAAAGAATGGACAGGCCTTGACTTGAGTCCCAAAGAATGGACTGAAGTTAGAGAGAAATGGAGAAGGTTGACTGAGACTTCCAGTGGTGCCTCTACAACCCATAGGGTTATGGGATAATGAAGAAGAATTTGATGAAGTTAAGGCTATATGGGGAGCCTCGATAATTCAGTGGTTTGTGAACTGCACTCATCATCATCATGTACCCTGCCGGTTGGCGTAGACGATCATGTCCCTCCACAATCTTCTATCTACAGTGCATCGTATCAGTTCTGTTGTTGACTGTTTTCCATGCCATGACACCAAGCTATCCAGTATTTTCTCTCTTTGTCGTCCACGATCTCTCTTTCCTTTTATTTTGCCAGTTGTAACCAAGTATTCCAACTTTCCTCTTCTCATAATGTGCCCGAAAAATGTTGATTGCTTCTTTCTGATGTTTTTTAAGAGCTCCCTTTTTGTGTTGGCCTCTTTGAGAACCTCCTCATTGGTCTTTTTATATGTCCAGGGAACTTTCAACGTTCTTCTGAGAAATCCCATCTCTGTGGCCTCTAATCGTCTTTTCATTTATTTGTCTACTGTCCATGATTCGCTTCCATAGGTCAGAATTGGTTCTATATAGCACCGATGAACTCTCTTTCTCATTTTTTATTGACATAGATTTGTTGCATAAGATATTTTTCATTTTCTGAAATGTTATTTTGGCCTGAGCTGTTCTGCTTTTTATTTCTGTGGTGCATCTCCCATCTGATGTAATTATATTACATTGGATTTTACATTGGATTATATTACATTGGATTACATTGGATTTAGATTACATCGGGACTGCACTACAAAGGACAAAAGGTCGGGTTCGATCCTGATCTACGGCTTCCGGGTTCTCCCAGCCTTAAAATGGGTACTGTTTTTTTTTTCTTTCTGGGAAAGTACAGCGACACGAGCGTAATACCGACCACATTAGCCCAAAAATCATGTGTCGAAGGTCTATAAAAATTATGGTCCGGTTCACTAACCACTGAGCTACCACAACACCCAATCCATGTCTCAGTAGTCAGTGCCATATAAACTGCTCTGTTTATTCCCAGCTCTCATTGTCTTTTTTCTACAAGTGCACATTTTAAGCATGAGACGTTCCCTGTATCTCCAGGGCTGTATTTACGCCTAGGTTACCTCGCCAACAGAACCTCGGTAGCTGAGTAGTTAGTGTGCCCGCTTTCTTTCTGATCAGAAGGGTTTTGGTTGGATCCCCAGAAGTGGTGGATTTTTTTCGGTCTGACAAGGCTTCGGGGTTCACCCAGTCTCTAAAAATTGTTACCAAATTTTTTTCTGGGTAGTAAAAGTGGTCTGGCGTGATACCGACCATATCACCCCAAAAAATGTGCCGGGTGGGTATAGCAAAATCTGGTCACTAACACCATATTCACCATACGCCTAGCAAGGTAGGGGAGGTAACCTTTATTTTACTTCTTGCCTAGGCAACTGCCTTGGGAGGCCAAGTATTAGAAGGCGGCCGATAACTCTTTCCCTACGTTTCGATGCACCATGCACCATACCGTTTTCTGTCATGTACGTTTAGCCGCACAGTGCGTCACTCTCAATTTGAATAGTGTAAACTGTCATCAAACAACATTCATTTTACATGTCTGTATCATCTTGTTATTGGTGAAATCTAATTCCTTGTTCAATTTTCTTTAAAAAATCATATATAATATGTTAAGTGTTAGATAAATATAAACATGTTGATTAATGTGAAAAAATATGAACAATTTTGTCTCTGGAATCTCTACCGCTAAATTGGTAAAAAACGTTTGTACCGAATGAGTTAATCTTCTTCTTCTTCTTTTCTCTTTCACTGATACCTAAAAGGTGTCGTGATTTATATCATTTGTCGTTCTTGTGCTGCTCGAATTGTCTGAATTAGTGATTTTCCTTTGTTGTTACATGTCTCTGTCACTGCATCTATCCATCTTCTTCTGGGTCTTCCTCTTGGTCTTTTCCCATGCATTCTCGAGAAGAACGCCCTTGATGGTGATTGGTGAGGATTCATTCTGACCAGGTGGAAAATGAGTTAATACAAGTTACAAAAGAAGCTTTTTGATAAGTTAACTTCAACATTCTCGAGTTAGCTCCAAATAGCTAATTTTTCAGTTAGCTGAGTTGCAGTGTTGCCTAGTGTATGGCGTTTCGTGGCAAGGCGTTCTGCCACTGAGTACAGGTTCGATCCTGCTTCGGTCCATATATTGTTCTTTGTTTTTTTTCTGTTGTTGATTATTTATAATTTTTTTCCGAGTGCTGTAAACATACCCTTCCTCTGAATTGATTCGCTGATTATCGCCTCGGAAGTTTCCCTCTAGAATAATATTCATTTATTATTATTTGTCTCCAAGTTATGGGGACCCAATGATGACCACAAACTTGTCTTTTCGTGACCCAAGCTGGTCTAAATGTCTAAATGCATAGCAATAGTTGATCGCTAAAGAAGAGGTTTCTTCATGACCTTACTTTCACTAAGGGAGCCGCGATAGCTCAGTGGTTAGTGAACTGGACTACCACGGACAAGGGGTAGGGTTCGATCCCCACCGACGGCTCCGGGTTCACCCAGCCTTAAATGGGTACCGGATTTTTTCTGGGAAAGTAAAGCAGCACGGGCGTAATACTGACCACATTACCCCAAAAATCATGTGCTGAAGGTCTGTAAAATATAGGGTCACTAACACCATATTTCCCTATACGCCACTTGGCGTGACGGGGGTACTTTACTTTTTTACTTTACTTACTTTCACTAATATTTTTGAACATTCATCGTACTCCTTTTATTTACTTTTAATCACACTGCTGTTTCTTTTTACAGCACATTTAATATATTTGTAGTATTCTCATTATACTCTTAATATAACATTTGTTTATTTACTGTATTCTTTATGTTTCGACTGCTTCCTTATTATGCAGCTTCCATTCTTAGCTACTTACACTGTTTTACTGTTTATGCCATTTTGTAACTTAATCTGTCGTGCCCTCTTTTTTGTGTCTGTGTCCCTCTATAAGAGGTGAGATGCAGAACGGCTCAGGCAAAAGCAGCTTTCCAAAAAAATGAGGAAGATACCATGCAATCTATTTTTGACAATAGAAACGAGAAAAAGAGTTCTTACATGTTATGTAGAACCAGTCTTAACAAATGGATGTGAATCATGGATAATAGGACAACAGACAAGAAAATCACTGGAGTCTATAGAAATGTTGTTTTACAGAAGAATGTTGAGAATACCAAGGACAGCTAAGAAGAGTAATGAAAATGTTCTGAAAGAGGTCAAAGCAAAAAGAGAGCTAATTTCCAGTATTAAGAAGAAACAATCACAATTTGTTTGACCATGTAATGAGAAGAGAACAACTGGAATATATTGTAACAACTGGAAAAATTGAGGGACGAAGAGATAGAGGAAAGCAAAGAGAAAAAATACCAGACAGCTTAAGAGAATGGCTTGACAGAAGGTCAACAGCAGAAATGATAAATAACTGTCGAGATCGAAAGTTGTGGAGAGACATGATCACCTACGCCATCAAGCCCGGTACTTGATGATGATGATGAGGTCCTTCTATTAATACTTGTTTTAAAAATACTTTTTTGGCATTCTGTTTCTGCTCTTTTCTTTACTTTATTCCTAAAGTTTTTACCCGGGGAACAGTGTCGGAGATAGAAAGAGAAAGAGAAAGAGAGAGTGAAAGAGAGAGAGAGATAGAAATAGAGAGAGATAGAGAGAGAGAAAGAGACAGAGAGAGATAAAAAGAGAGAGAGAGAGAGAGAGAGAGAGAGAGAGAGAGAGAAGGTGGTTGTTATAGAGTTGAAGTTTGAGCACTTGTTTCAGGTCTAAAAATAGCCACCTTTAATCACATTTAATGCAATAGGATTTATTTGTAAGTGACATTAGTTTTAAGTTGGATGAGGTCTGGTGTTTAGTGAAGCCCTATCGGAGAGGGTTCCTGAAACGTAAGTCACGTATTTAAGTTAAGAATAGAAAGAACCTAAGACATTCATGCTCGTCTGAAAGAATCTCTTTAGAGACAAACGTTGTATCTCTGTATCGTTAGCGGGTTGAGTCTCTTTAGCCAGATCTCCCACAGAACGTTGCATTCACCACAGCTCGTCTGAAAGAATCTCTTTAGCCAGATCTCCCACAGAACGTTGCATTCACCACAGCTCGTCTGAAAGAATCTCTTTAGCCAGATCTCCCACAAAACGTTGCATTCACCACAGTCCTGTCTGAAAAAAAAAATCTATGTCTCTAGCCAAATCTCCCACGCAACGTTTCATTCACCACAGTCTGTCTGAAAAAAATCTCTGTCTCTAGCCAAATCTCCCACAAAACGTTGCATTCACCACAGTCTGTCTGAAAAAAATCTCTGTCTCTAGCCAGATCTCCCACAGAACGTTTCATTCTCCACAGCCCTGTCTGAAAGAATTTCTGTCTCTAGCCAGATCTCCCACACAACGTTTCATTCTCCACAGCCATGTCTGAAAGAATATCTGTCTCTAGTCAGATCTCCCACACAACGTTTCATTCTCCACAGCTCGTCTGCAAGAATATCTGTCTCTAGCCAGATCTCCCACACAACGTTTCATTCTCCACAGCCCTGTCTGAAAGAATATCTGTCTCTAGCCAGATCTCCCACACAACGTTTCATTCACCACAGCTCGTCTGAAAGAATCTCTGTCGCTAGCCAGATCTCTCACTTCTTCTGTACTCATAATTAAGGTCTCTTTGTTGTCTTGAAACCATCTTTTTCTTCTTGGTGTGCCCCTGTCTTGTTTTCCAGGAACCATGCCTTCCATTATTGTTCTTTCTAGGCACAGTCTTTTACGTGGTCAGAGTATCTTAATGTTCTCTGTTGGAGGTTGTTGTGAAACTCATCATCATCACTGAGTGCTGTCTCCGCATCGAAGGTTGGCTACCATGGAGCGCCATTCCACTCCGTCTCTTGCTTTGATGGTACAGGTTGTCATAGGTTGACTTGTTCATCTTTTGATGTTACTCGTCCATGTTAGTCTTGGTCTGCCTCTGACTCTTTTACCCTGTATTTTCCCTTCCAATATTGCTTTCATTAGGCTGTTGTGTCTTTTAACATGCCCCGAAAATTTCATTTGTCTTGTTTGAATTGTGTTTAGTAGTTCTCTTTTCATTTTTAGTTGTTTTAAAACTTCATCGTTTGTTTTCTTTTCTTTTCATCCATTTCTACCTGTTCGTCTATAAATTTTGAAGCTAGTTCTTTAAAATGTTTAAATCTTTTCATATGATTTCATAGCTTTTTTCATTATCTAAGTTTTCCTAAAGATCCTTATGTGCCGTTTTGTTCTCAATTAACAAATGTTCGTATTCTCCATACGAGACTAAATAAAAAAAAAAGAACTATTGAGTTATTTGCGGGTCATCATCATTGCACTCCGAACATGTCCATAGTTGCTCAGATCTTCTCCTCAGCAAGACCCGCTGTGTCCAGCGATTGACGACTCCAGTTCTGTGCTGATTGGTAAATCTTCTTACACGTCCACTAAGTTTCTCGTTTCTGGCTGCGCCCATCTTAACTCCCATCTCTTTCATCGGAAGGAGTGACATGGACTCATGGATGTCGAAGTACTGTGCCCTTCCCGCATCTCAGAGGGCATTGATGATCCATTCGTTGACCGTAGCCCGCCTCCACATTCTTTTAATCATGCTCATCGAATTACTCAGTATACAAGCGTGGGTATAGTCTTGTGACTCAAATAAGACGACTGCCCTGGTCACTAACATCACCTCCATCGTCACATTACTCGTGGTCATAATGCATGCACCACTGAGAATGGCCCACTGAATGACGTAAGTACCGGTAACCACTCCTCGCCAGTGTTGATAATGACAAACCCACAGACCTGTTCATCTATAATTTGCCTCTTTTTAGCCTGACACCTTTCCCTGTGTTGAGCTCGTGGTGCAATGGATGCTCTTTATCTGCACTTATCATCAGGTATGCTAGTGCCCTCCAGATCTTGATTCTGTCATCCATGGTTTGAAAGTCAAGAACATACATCATTGCTACACAATGAGTGTCCCTTGTACATCCCGAGATAATGCACATATCTTCATTCTGTATTTTATCCAGCCTGTCAATTTGAGTCGTACTGACTGAGAAATGCCAGGGCGTACTCGATACTTGCGAGGACCCTGGACCAGAAGGGTAAGTAGCCTTTGCTCAATGTTGGCAGCTGCCATGACCTTCAAGGCGGCTAATCATTTACGGGATTTTGTTATTACATGGTCGACGTGGTCCCGAAAACAAAATTTCTGTGTACAGAAATGCGCTATTGTAATGAAAGTACCCATCGTTGTTTCCTTGTGTACAGAACTGCGCTATTTTAAAATGAAAGTACCCACCGGTGTTTCCGTGTGTACATAATTGCGCTATTATAATGAAAGTACCCACATGTGTTTCTGAGTGTACAGAATTGCGCTATTATAATGAAAGTACCCACCGGTGTTTCCATGTGTACAGCATTGCGCTATTATAATGAAAGTACCCACCGGTGTTTCCGTGTGTACATAATTGCGCTATTATAATGAAAGTACCCACATGTGTTTCTGAGTGTACAGAATTGCGCTATTATAATGAAAGTACCCACCGGTGTTTCCGTGTGTACAGAATTGCGCTATTGTAATGAAAGTACCCACCGGTGTTTTCGTGTGTACAGGATTGCGTTATTATAATGAAAGTACCCACCGGTGTTTCCGTGTGTACAGAATTGCGCTATTATAATGAAAGTACCCATCGGTGTTTCCGTGTGTACAGAATTGCGCTATTATAATGAAAGTACCCACCGGTGTTTCCGTGTGTTCAGAATTGCGCTATTATAATGAAAGTACCCACCGGTGTTTCCGTGATAACGAAATTGCGCTATTATAATGTAAGTACCCACCGGTGTTTCCGTGTTAACGGAATTGCGCTATTGTAATGAAAGTACCCACCGGTGTTTCCGTGTTAACGGAATTGCGCTATTGTAATGAAAGTACCCACCGGTGTTTCCGTGTTAACGGAATTGCGCTATTGTAATGAAAGTACCCACCGGTGTTTCGGTGTTAACGGAATTGCCCTATTATAATGTAAGTACCAAGATTTTGAAATTGTCCTCCACATGGTCTTCACCAATCGTGAATTTCGTGAATTATGTTGAGTTCTTTCAGTGTAATGTGCTAAGAGATGTAGGAACTAAAGAACACTATCCATTAACAAAAATGTGTACTATTTTCATAGTTTATTATATCTATGTTTATACTGATTACTATTTATTATTAATTATATATTTTTTCTTTTCTTTTAGTATTTCTCGTCTTTATTCACTGTTTCTTTTCTTTATCTTTTTGAATATTTCCTTTATTTTTCTTAAGTTTATGTATGCACTACTCCTTTTTCTACTACTTCTATTACTACTACTACTACTACTACTGCTACTACTACTACAACGCTACTACTACTACTACTACTACTACTACAACTACTACTACTACTGCTACTACTACTACTACTGCTACTACTGCTACTACTGCTACTACTGCTACTACTGCTACTACTGCTACTACTACTACTACTACTGCTGCTACTACTACTACTACTGCTACTGCTACTGCTACTACTACTACTACTACTACTACTACTACTGCTATTACTGCTACTACTGCTACTACTACTACTACTACTGCTACTACTGCTACTACTACTACTACTACTACTACTGCTACTACTGCTATTACTACTACTACTACTACTACTACTACTACCACTGCTGCTACAACTACTACTACTGCTGCTGCTTCTACTACTATTGTTACTGCTTCTACAACTACTATCGCTTCTACTACTACTGCTTCTGTTTCTACTACTGCTTCTGTTTCTGCTACTACTACTGCTTATCAGTGGCGTATTCTCTATGCTACCGCAGCTACCGCCGGTAGCCTGAACATATTAACGAAATACAAAAGGAAATCATAATTTATTATATTTTTTTCATAATTATATTACAAATTTTCGAATATTCTATTACACATTTCGTACGTCAGTATGATTAATTTGTTTTGATTTGCATTTATGAAAGCAAGGTTTTCATATGGCCACTATAACGTTTGTGAATGAAACCGAAACTACCCTAAGATAGTACATGAAACCGCTAATAAGCAGCGGTACAGTTCTCTTCTCTCCGACTTAGAATTAATGACCTTGACATTAAAAAATTCCCGTCAAAATAATACGGCGAAAGTTACGGCTAGAGGAATGCGGTTTCATGGGTTATTTTTAGCTCTAGCCAATCAGAATCATCACAAAGTGAAAGTGAAACTATGTCTGATAATCGGAACTTCCAAACCTATTTATAACTACGTTATGCGTATCAGCATCTGTAGACAGAACTTTTTCTGCTCTCATGAGAATCAAATATTATTGTCGCTCAACTCAAACACAAAAACGCTTATCTGATTTGGCAATGATGTCCATTGAGAAATCATTCCCTCAGAAACTTATAAACTAACCCAACAGTACTTTCAATGACAAAGTCATCGAGACATTTTCGTCCCAAACAAGACGGATAGAGTTTACACATAAATAAGTAAGTAATTTAAAATGTAGTGATGTCATTAGCAAATATTACTTCATGTTAGCCTACTGTATATAATGTATGCCTTTATTTTTTATTATGTCAGCGGTAGCCAGGACCCCAAAACCAGTATATGCCACTGCTGCTTATACTACTACTAGTACTACTACTTCTTCTACTATTACTACTTATAATAATACTATTACTACTACTACTACTACTACTACTACTACTACTACTACTACTGCTTCAGCTACTATTACTTTTACTGCTACTTCTACAACTACCACTGCTTCTACTTCTACACTACTTCTAAATCTACTACGACTTCTACTACTGCTTCTACTACTACTGCTTCTACTACTACTACTTATACTTATACTGCTACTGCTACTACAATTACTACTACTACTGCTACTGCTACTACAATTACTACTACTACTGGTACTGCTACTGCTTCTACTACTACTTCTACTACTACTACTACTTATACTTATACTGCTACTGCTACTGCTACTACAATTACTACTACTACTGGTACTGCTACTGCTTCTACTACTACTTCTACTACTACTACTTATACTTATACTGCTACTGCTACTGCTATTACAACAACTACTACTACTGGTACTGGTACTGCTACTGCTTCAACTACTACTACTGGTACTGCTACTACTTTTACTACTACTTCTATTACTACTACTACTACTGGTACTGCTACTGATTTTACTACTACTTCTACTACTACTACTGGTACTGCTACTGCTTTTACTACTACTTCTATTACTACTACTACTGGTACTGCTACTGATTTTACTACTACTTCTACTACTACTACTACTACTACTGGTACTGCTACTACTTTTACTACTACTTCTATTACTACTACTACTGGTACTGCTACTACTTCTACTACTACTACTACTACTACTACTACTACTACTACTACTTCTACTACTACTTCTACTACTACTTCTACACCTATTCTACTACTACTTCTACTACTACTACTACTACTTCTACTACTACTTCTACTACTACTTCTACTACTATTCTACCACTACTTCTACTACTACTTCTACTACTACTTCTACTATTATTCTACTACTACTTCTACTACTAGTACTACTACTACTACTACTTCTACACTTATTCTACTACTACTTCTACTACAATTCTACTACTACTTCTACTACTATTCTACTACTACTTCTACGACTACTTCTACTACTACTACTTCTACTACTACTTCTACTACTATTCTACTACTACTTCTACTACTACTTCCACTACTACTTCTACTACTATTCTACTACTACTACTACTACTGATACTGCTACTGCTTCTACTACTACTACCACTACTACTACTACTTCTATTACTACTACTACTATTACTACAGAAATGAAACTACTACTTATTATTACTACTACACTACTTCTGCATCTACTACTACTACTGCTACTACTACTACTACTACTACTACTACTGCTACTACTACTGCTTCTGCTACTACTACTACTACTACTACTACTACTACTACTGCTGCTGCTGCTGCTGCTACTACTACTACTACTACTACTACTACGTCTTCTTCTTCTTCCTTTTAAAGTGTTCATAAAATGTTAATTTGTCATGGTATCTCTGCCAATGTCCTAATTTAATATTACGGTTTTGTTATTTTCTTTATCTATGTTTATTGCTGTTATCCCTGAAAGTTGTTTCGAGTGTTGAACATTGCTGGAACAGGCTACCACCCTTCTAATATTTCAGTTTGAAATTTCCCCCAGAAAGAACATGACAGAAACGGAACATCATAACAGAAATTCAGTGCTCGCGTCCAAAAAACTGCATCAACTCAAGATAGCGGCAAACGAAGAAAAACTACGAAATGTCCAGACCAGTCCAGGCTCCATCTCGTGTCACATGACCAGGCCGACCCGACGAGATTGGCTTTCATCCCTGAGCCATCAATCACTACAACAACAGCGACAACGATTTCCATACTCTGATACACATGCAGGGCCGAGCAAGAATGTGGTATCTGCTATAACTATCGGTACCCTAACGGAGATGATCAACGTCGTCAAAGAACAGTTAAATAAACACAATTTGATGCCATTAACTATTAGCTCCGATATTGCCGAATGTTTGCACTAATTTATCTACTTTCACACATTTGGCCCGCACAAACTTGCAACGTAACATCATTATCAAGTACCGTGCCTACTGGCGTAGGTGATCATGTCTCTCCACAACCTTCTATCTCGACAGTTATTATTTATCATTTCTGTTGCTGACCTTCTGCCAAGCCATTCTCTTAAGCTGTCTGGTATCTTTTCTCTTTGCTTCCCTATATTTCATAGTTCCTCAACTTTCCCTGTTGTCAAAATATACCCCAGCTGTTCCCTTCTCATTACATGGCCAAAAAATGATGATTGTTTCTTCCCTATTTTTTTAATATATAATTACCTTTCTCTTTGCTTTCAGAAAGTTTTCATTACTCTTCTTAGCTGTCCATGATATTCTCAACATTCTTCTGTAAAACCACATTTCTACAGTCTCCAGTGATTTTCTTGTCTGTTCTCCTACTGTCCATGATTCACACCCATATGTTAATGTTGCGACATATAACATAAATAAATGAAAATGTAAATAAAACTTTCTCAACCATACAAACTAAAGATAAACATACATTATATTTAATGTTACAGACATGCGCACCTTCTAGCTTCACAAACATCTAAACTTTAAGAAAATATACATTATTTAACAAACAATCAAACTCAGCAAAAATATAAATGCCATTATCACAAACTTAAATTGCATATTAGTATAAATGACTTCACAAACATGGAATATACTAGAAAATATGCATTTATACACACACACATAAATAAACTTTGGTTTGTGATTAAGGTAGGTATTTACAATAAAAAGAGACACTCCCTCCTCTTCAAACCACTCATGCTTAAATGCTGTCATTACTTCACAGCTCTGTGGCAGTATGGGAATATGTTATGACTCAATAGTCCTATTGATGAACTTTCTTGTTTTATGCTGTGTTATTTGTTGTATTTAAATATTTTTTTTTGCTGGTCTGCCTTTGGTGTTTTCTCTAATATAAAATTATAGATGTCGGACGATGGTAGAAATCAGCCTCGTGACCTCAATAGATCATTTCCCTAACCACTGCGCTACAGCAGGAATGATCTAACAATATGTGTGTGTATGTATGTGTATAAGTAATAGAACACTCTTTATATAGAGCTTTGCAGCAGGAGGTCAACTGATCATCAGAAGCAGGCCTCCGTCGAGTAAGTGTTCAGGGCCGTTCAGATTCGTGAGATTCTAGGGGAGGTGGGCCCTCCTGGGTCATGATTCCCAGACGCCAACTTCCTGCTTCACTGAACGCTAAACCCCACCCCTCCCCCACGTAACCGCCCTACCTCCCCTCTCTATGATTGCAGCGGTTAAAGGTAAAGATATCTCATATTGTTATCACCACCTCTTGTATCAATAAATCCAGGTGAACAAAATAGTCAGGAAATTCAATATCAAACAGGTACAAAAGTTTTGTTTTTATGGTTTAATTTGATTTAATGTTATTTTTAAAAATTTCATTTCTTTTTCTTTTTATAGTTTGTGTAGATGTCGTTTGTACCTGTTTGATGTGGCACTTCCTGTCTATTTTGTTTGTCTGGTCCGACTGATACCGGAAGTCGTCATAACGATATGGGGATACCTTTACTGCTGTAGTCATAGAGGGGAGAGTTGGGGTGGGGGTGTCACGTTATGTTGGGCTTGACATGCACACAAACACATACAGATGCACGAACACACGCACACTCATGCATACACAGTGTTTGTCAATTCCTGTGGTAGCGTAGTGGTAAGGGGACTGGTCTATTGAGGACACGAGGCCTCATTTCGCCAATCGTCCGACATCTTGATTCACTCACTCTTAAATAGGTACGCAAGATTAATCAATCAATCAATCAATCAAGACCCTTTCGACCCCTTAACGGAGCATAGGCCACGAACAAGGTCTCTCTATCCACCCTTATTCCTTTACATTTTCTGTACTTCTCTCCAACCTTGACCAATGCTTTTCAAGATTTCCGTGACTTCTCTTCTTCATGTCTTTCTCTTTCCCTGTGGTTTCCATGACATTGCCTGTGTTACTATGCAAGATTTAATGTACTTATTTAACTTCTTTTTCTTTTTGAAGGGGGTAGGGTGGTGGTGGTAAGAGGAGATACGACATAATGTCATGTTGAAGTCCTGGTAAGCGGAGACACGACATAATGTCATGTTGAAGTCCTGGTGAGCGGAGACACAACATAATGTCATGTTGAAGTCCTGGTGAGCGGAGACACGACATAATGTCATGTTGAAGTCCTGGTAGGCGGAGACACGACATAATGTCATGTTGAAGTCCTGGTGAGCGGAGACACGACATAATGTCACGTTGAAGTCCTGGTGAGCGGAGACACGACATAATGCCATGTTGAAGTCCTGGTGAGCGGAGACACGACATAATGTCATGTTGAAGTCCTGCTTAACGCGTCACTAAAAAGAAATGTGACGATGATTTTACAAATAAGTGACAGTTAACGTCATTTTATTCTTATTCTTCATCTTCTTAATCATCATCATCATCATCATCATCATCATCATCATCATCATCATCATCATCATCATTATCTTCTTCTTCTTCTCTTCTCCTTCATCTCCTTCATTACTTCTTCTTCTTTTTCTTCTATCTTCTTTTTTTTTTCTTCTACTTCTTCTTTTTTCTTCTACTTCTTTTTTTTTTTCTTCTACTTCTTCTTTTTTCCTTTTTCTTCTACTTCTTCTTTTTTCCTTTTTTCTTCTACTTCTTTTTTTCCTTTTTTCTTCTACTTCTTCTTCCTTTTTTCTTCTACTTCTTCTTTTTTCCTTCTTCTTCTTCTTCCTCTTCTTCATCCACTTCCTCTTAATCTTCTACCTCTTCTTCTTCTTCTTTTACTTTTTTTTCTGCTTCTTCTTATGAAGAACACTTAATACCTTTAGTTATACTTTAAAATTAAGTTTTTACCACAAGAGACATATTTTGCTTGACTGCTTCGATAGTAATTTACTTGGAACGTTGTATATTTCTTTGACGGTAATTTACTTGGAGCCTATTATGTTTCTTTGAAAGCTACTTTTGTTTAATTCCCGTCCCTATATGGTTGGCTGGGTGGTCTAGAAGCAGAACGTCAGCCTCTGGACAAGAAGATCCCGAGTACGATCTCCACTATAGGCGGTGGGAATTGTTGTCAAAAATCGAATCCGTGGTTTCTTCACAGTTCTACACTCACATTGTCTCTGGGTAGTGAGATCCAATGTCTAAACCTCTTAAATAGAAAACGGCGCGAAGACAGGAGGTTCCGTGTGCACTTGCGCACGTTAAAGAACCCACGGCAGGTAAAAGTCGAAAAGAGTAGGCCAAAAATGGCCGCTGTCCTGAAAAAAAAACTGTAAAGCAAAATCTGCTGACCTATGCCGAAGACAGAAACGTCGGGCATAAAGGTGCAGATATCGTGGCTGTGCGTTAAACTAGCGACACAGCGCATCTGCGCCCACTTAACGGGTGAACGTTAAGAAGAAGATAATCTATTTAGTTTGTTCATTATTAAGTTTTTTCAGTAATTAAATGCTATTTAGTTTGTTCATTATTAAGTTTTATTTCAGTAATTAAATGCTATTTAGTTTGTTCATTATTAAGTTTTTTTTTCAGTAATTAAATGCTATATAGTTTGTTCATTATTAAGTTTTATTTCAGTAATTAATGCTATTTAGTTTGTTCATTATTAAGTTTTATTTCAGTAATTAAATGCTATTTAGTTTGTTCATTATTAAGTTTTATTTCAGTAATTAAATGCTATATATTTTGTTCATTATTAAGTTTTTTTCAGTAATTAAATGCTATATAGTTTGTTCATTATTAAGTTTTATTTCAGTAATTAAATGCTATATAGTTTGTTCATTATTAAGTTTTATTTCAGTAATTAAATGCTATATAGTTTGTTCTTAAAAAAAAAAAAAGGAAAAAGCACCATTCACGCCAAGTAAATGCCTTTTAAGTTTAATTATAAAAATATAACAATTTTCACAAGGAAAAAAATAAAAATTGTCTAAGACCCTTGATGGCGCCCCTAAGCATATTACGCGCCCATGGCAACTGCCCACGTTGCCGGTTCTTTGAGCCGGTCCTGTATACATATATGCATATAGTGAAAGAAGTAACGAGCCCCGTCACACCAGGTGACGTATAGGGAATATGGTGTTACTGACCATAAATTTTACAGACCTTCAGCACATGATTTTTGGGGTAATTTGGTCGGTATTACGCCCGTGCCGCTTTACTTTCCCAGACAAAAATCCGGTACCCATTTAAGGCTGGAGTTTGTTCTCAATTACGTAATATTTCAGTAATTAAACGCTATATAGTTTGTTCATAATTAAGTTTTATTTCAGTAAAGTATATGATGTATTGTTTGTTCATAATTACGATTTTATTTCAGTAACTATATACTATATAGTAAAAGTAAAGAGCCCCGTCACGCCAAGTGGCGTAGAGGGAATATGGTGTTAGTAACCATTTTACAGACCTTCAGCTCATGATTTTTGGAGAAATGTGGTCGGTATTAGGCCCGTGCCGCTTTACTTTTTCAGAAAGAATACCACAACCCATTTAAGGTGGTTAAACCCGGAAGTCGTCGATCAGGATCGAACCCGATTTCTTGTCCTTTGCAGTCCAGTTCACTTAACCACTGAGCTAATGCTGCTTCCTTATATGCTGTATAGGTTGTTCATAAGATACTTTTTTCTGTAATTATGTGATGTATAGCTGTTTTGAATGCGATTTCACTCGTGTACGAGTGGCCTATTATAGCTGTTTTGAATGCGATTTCACTCGTGTACGAGTGGCCTATTATAGCTGTTTTGAATGCGATTTCACTCGTGTACGAGTAGCCTATTATAGCTGTTTTGAATGCGATTTCACTCATGTACGAGTGGCCTATTATAGCTGTTTTGAATGCGATTTCACTCGTGTACGAGTAGCCTATTATAGCTGTTTTGAATGCGATTTCACTCGTGTACGAGTGGCCTATTATAGCTGTTTTGAATGCGATTTCACTCGTGTACGAGTGGCCTATTATAGCTGTTTTGAATGCGATTTCACTCATGTACGAGTGGCCTATTATAGCTGTTTTGAATGCGATTTCACTCGTGTACGAGTGGCCTATTATAGCTGTTTTGAATGCGATTTCACTCGTGTACGAGTGGCCTATTATAGCTGTTTTGAATGCGATTTCACTCGTGTACGAGTGGCCTATTATAGCTGTTTTGAATGCGATTTCACTCATGTACGAGTGGCCTATTATAGCTGTTTTGAATGCGATTTCACTCATGTACGAGTGGCCTATTATAGCTGTTTTGAATGCGATTTCACTCATGTACGAGTGGCCTATTATAGCTGTTTTGAATGCGATTTCACTCATGTACGAGTGGCCTATTATAGCTGTTTTGAATGCGATTTCACTCCGGTACGAGTGGCCTATTATAGCTGTTTTGAATGCAATTTCACTCATGTACGAGTGGCCTATTATAGCTGTTTTGAATGCGATTTCACTCGTGTACGAGTGGCCTATTATAGCTGTTTTGAATGCGATTTCACTCATGTACGAGTGGCCTATTATAGCTGTTTTGAATGCGATTTCACTCATGTACGAGTGGCCTATTATAGCTGTTTTGAATGCGATTTCACTCATGTACGAGTGGCCTATTATAGCTGTTTTGAATGCGATTTCACTCGTGTACGAGTGGCCTATTATAGCTGTTTTGAATGCGATTTCACTCGTGTACGAGTGGCCTATTATAGCTGTTTTGAATGCGATTTCACTCGTGTACGAGTGGCCTATTATAGCTGTTTTGAATGCGATTTCACTCATGTACGAGTGGCCTATTATAGCTGTTTTGAATGCGATTTCACTCCGGTACGAGTAGCCTATTATAGCTGTTTTGAATGCGATTTCACTCATGTACGAGTGGCCTATTATAGCTGTTTTGAATGCGATTTCACTCGTGTACGAGTGGCCTATTATAGCTGTTTTGAATGCGATTTCACTCATGTACGAGTGGCCTATTATAGCTGTTTTGAATGCAATTTCACTCATGTACGAGTGGCCTATTATAGCTGTTTTGAATGCGATTTCACTCGTGTACGAGTGGCCTATTATAGCTGTTTTGAATGCGATTTCACTCCTGTACGAGTGGCCTATTATAGTTTGTATAATTTTAAAATGTAATCCCTTAATTAAAAGCCTATCGATGCCTACGAATGCAAGCATTACAGAACACTCAGAACACCATAGCCAGGATAAAAGAACAAACATGCCCATCTTACAAAAACTAAGCATTTCTGAAAACTGTTGACCCAAGAACGTAAAATAAACAAGTACAAGAAAAATACAATATTTTGATCATGTAAAATGACATCAGAGAAGATCATTATGAATGGCATGGTGCCAGGCACGACGGGATTAAGCCATAAGCTAAAGCTTGGGCCACACAATCCGAGGGGCCTAAAAAAAAGTTCAGAATTTTGTGTTTCTGTATCACTTTTTTAAAAATTGAGACCTTTTAGTGTTAAAAGGGGGGGGGGGAGGGGGAAGGGAAGGGGCTCACAGTTTTATTTAGTTTAGGGCATCATCAAGTGTAGAACAGCCTTAGTAAAAAAGTAAAGTACCCCCGTCACACCAAGTGGCGTATAGGGAATATGGTGCTAGTGGCCATACAATTTTACAGACCTTCGGCACATGATTTTTGGGGTAATATGGTCGGTATTACGCCCGTGCCGCTTTACATTCCCAAAACAAAATTCCGGTAAACATTTAAGGCTGGGTGAATCCGGAAGCCGTCGGTAGGGATCGAACCCTACCCCTTGTCCTTTGTAGTCCAATTCCCTTTCCACTGAGCTATCGCGGCTAGAACATCGCTAGTGCCAGGTACATGCGAGAGTTGAAGACAAAGAGGATTGTGGGTGTATGAGATCACTGAGCTCAGATCGACTGTAGACGACCATGAGCATTAATTGCCGGAAAATAACAACAATAATAAACAACTTCAGATTAGCAGTATTGTTGAATCACGTTCCAAAAGGGAGAGGGTTTATTTTTTCAGTTTGCCAGCTTTCACCTCTGACGAAGTCCCTATAGACTAGGAACTGAATTTTGCGTGTTAATCCATTTTTCCCTGGCAGCCGTGTGCACAGGGGTCCCTCGCCGCACAGTCAGATAACTCCGACTTTGGAGGCACTCATATTTTTTCCGTCCATGAGTAATTGACGTTTCAAGCTCCTCACTGCTGAGACCTGGGGTGGTTGCCGCAGAGAGAAATCATAAATAAAAATCCCCAACTGGTGCAGCTGGGATTTGAACCCACAACCTCTCTGTCTTGAGGCCGGCGTCTTGCCTCGAGACCAACCAGTCCCCTGGATAGGGTTTAAATCCCTTAATCCAGAAATGATTTTTCTGAGATCACATCCTGCTCCAAGTCTGAGGGGGAAAAATGTTGGCAACAAAATACACATTCTCACCTAAAGAAAGCTGCGATGGTCCACTTCAGGGGCAGGAAACGGAAGTAATGAAGAACGACGGCCAAACCGGCATGTAAGCTGTCTACCAGATACAAGATGCTTGTTTTGAGATTGTATTCTTTGGCAGGCGGATATTCCAAAAGAGAGTTGACTGCGAAATTTGAAATCAGAGTAGTTCAGAATGCAGTAAGTAAGTAAAACTAAAGAGCACCGTCAGACTTAGCGGCGTATAGGGAATATGGTGTTAGTAACCATAATTTTTACAGACGTTCGGCACATGATTTTTGGGGTAATGTGGTCAGTATTACGCCCATGCCGCTTTAATTTCTCAGACTAATTTCCGGTACCCATTTAAGGTGGGTGAACCTGGAAGCCGTCTGTCAGGATCGAACGGGACCTCTTGTCCTTAGTAGTCCAGTTCACTAACCATTGAGCTATCGCGGCTCCCAGTTCAGAATACAGGATTCACAACAAACATTATGAAGTTCGATTATCAAACATGCCCAGAGAGCGGAGTAATACACACAGACGTATGTGGTTCTGTTATGAAGTTCAAGGTAGAAGTGGGAGATCAGGCTAGAGGCAGATATTCTTCAAGAGGGTGAATGGAATACAACAAAAAAGTAGTAAAAAGTAAAGTACCCCCGTCACGCAAAGTGGCGTATAGGGAATATGGTTCTAGTGACCATAAATTTTACAGACGTTCGGCACATGATTTTTGGGGTAATGTGGTCGGTATTGCGCCCGAGCCGCTTCACTTTCTCAGAAAAAAATCCGGTACCCATTAAAGGCTGGGTGAACCCGGAAGCCGTCGGTTTTGATCGAATCCTGCCCCTTGTCCTTTGTAGTCCAGTTAACTAACCACTCAGCTTACGCGGCTCAGAATACAACAAGCTTTCAATAAACGTCGAGAGAACACCAGACCCAAAGGTCTGCCGCGAAAAAGATGGACTGTTTGAATATTAGAAACACTAGGAGACATAACAGCAGCAGAGCCCAACATGAGAGCAAAAGACCTCAAATTATATCTCCCCTCTGCGTTGAAAGGCAAATAAGGACGGAAAGACCAAGAAAGAAGAAGATACAAGCGGCTAACCGTAAGTCTTCGCGGACTTTTAAGGAAATATAGAGTTGAAATTGAATAGAAGACTCTCTTTGTCGAAGTAAACATGTTATCAGATGCCAGTTTGGCTTCTCCGTCATTGTCAAAGAGATTTCCGTCAAGCTGTGCTCTATGGAAGTTCCACTTTTAGGATCTTCGCCGGTTCAACGGAGTATGTACATGTGATCTGAAATCCTCTACAGTGTGCACAATAGTATGTCCTGTTTTTATTACAATTTCGGTCATCATTGAAATATCGGTCAATATGGCGGATAAGAGGCAAGAACCATTGAGGCTCAGTCTTAAAAGTGCTCCTTGTTGCAGTTTCCTCATATGTTAAGTCCGGTTTGCTGCTGGAGCTACTGAATTTAGTGCTCTGGGCATACCGCGGGCTGTGTTTTTCATCCGGAACATGTTTCAATATTCCGATTGTTTATGATGAATGATGATATCGTAGGACAGTTCAGCTGCTTTCACTTTCGGTGCCGCTTGGCCTTGTCTCTTTTGGCATGTGCTGTAACTGCTATGAAGGAGGCTGCAGCTGCCTTTCTTTGTTTGGATCTTTCAATGAGATGAGTTTTAATTCAGATGATTCCACTGGCACGGGCGGTTGAGCAATTATGGATTTTAATTCGCTTGCAGTGATACCGGGACCTTCGAATAACCATAACCACAACAATGAGGGAAAAAAAAAACATTTCTGAATATGATGGAGTGTGAAAGAATCTCAATATTAAAACCATTGGCCGTTAGTTGCACGACACATGATTTATGAGAGGACGCGTTGTCTTGAAGCTGATGAAGTTCGTGAGTGCGTTTTTGGACACAGCCTTTGTTAGTTTGGTAAGGAGATCCCCAAAGTACTCTCCCTTAACTGTGTTGTCACGATGTAGGTAATCTTCCATTAGGACATCTTTAGCCTCCCTCCACCTAATTATATAATATATATATATATATCATCATCATCATTGAGTGCCGTCTCCGCAACGAAGGTTGGCTACCATGGAGCGCCATTTTGCTCTATCTCTTGCTTTGATGGTGCAGGTTGTCATCGGTTGATTTGTCCATCTTTTGATGTTACTCGTCCATGTTAATCTTGGTCTGCCTCTGCCTCTTTTACCTTGTATTTTCCCCTCCAGGATTACTTTCAGTAGGCTGTTGTGTCTTTTAACATGGCCCAAGAATCGCATTTGTCTTGTTCTAATTGTGTTCAGAAGTTTTCTTTTCATTTTTAGTTGTTTTAAGACTTCATCGTTTGTTTTCTTTTCCTTCCATCCAATTCTACCTATTCTTCTATATATCCACATTTCAAGGGCTTCAATTCTCTGTTCTGTTTTCTTGTCTAATGTCCATGTTTCAGCACCATATAGGAATATTGAGAAGATGTAACATTTTGCTATTCTTAGTTTTAACTCTGGTGTTATTTGTTTTGATGTTAGTATGTCCTTCATGACATTAAAATTACTTTTTGCCATTCCTATTCTTTTGTTTATTTCAGTTGTACATTTTCCATATATATACATTTATAAAGCACCATCACGCCATCTGGTGGCAGATAGAATATGTGGTGTTAATGCCTATATTATTTAATTGACCTTCGACATACTATTTTTTTGGTAATGCGGTTGTGTCTGGTATTACGCCAGTGCCGTTTCTTTCCTGGGGAAAAAAAACCTGTACCTATTTAATGTTGCGTGTACTTTAATGTAGTAGATCACGATCTATGTGGTTCCCAAATATATGAGGACGGCGCCATGGTTGCTGGCGCCCTGGGCATGCTGAGCTTTGGCGCCCTTTTTAAGTTTAATTATAAAAATTTAACAATTTTCACAAGGAAAAAACTAAAAATTGTCTAAGACCCTTGATGGCGCCCCTAAGCACATTACGCGCCCATGGCAACTGCCCACGTTGCCGATTCTTTGAGCCGATCCTGTATACATATATACATATAGTAAAAGAAGTAACGAGCCCCGTCACACCAGGTGACGTAAAGGGAATGTGATGTTAGTGACCATACATTTTACAGACCTTCAGAACATGATATTTGGGGTAGCATGGTCGGTACAACGCCCGTGCCGCTTTACTTTCCCAGCAAAAAAATCAATCCCATACCCATTTAAGGCTATGTGAACCCGGAAGCCGTTGGTTGGGATCGAACCCTACCTCTTGTCCTTAAATATATATATATATATATATATATATATATATATATATATATATATATATATATATATATATATCAGTGGCGTATACTGGTTTTGGGGTCTGGGCTACCGCTCACATAATAAATAAAAACATACATTATATTCAGTAGGCTAACATAAAGTAATATTTTCTAATGACTTCACTACATTTTAAATTACTTACTTATTAATATGTTAATTATATCCGTCTTATTTGGGACGAAAATGTCTTGATGACTTTGTCATTGAAAGTACTGTTGGGTTGGTTTCTAAGTTTCTGAGGGAATGATTTCTCAATGGACATTAATGCCAAACCAGATAAGCGTTCTTCGCTTGAACGACAATAAGATTTGATTCTCTTGAGAGCAGAAAAAGTTCTTTCTACAGATGCTGATGCGCATAACGTAGTTATAAATAGGTTAGGAAGATCCGGTAATCAGACTTTCACTGTTAACGCTTCTAATTGGCTAGAGCTAAAAATAAATCATGAAACCGCGTTCCTCTAGCGGTAGTACCCGATATATTATTTTTTGACTCCCATTTTTGAATGTCAAGGTCGTTAATACTAGGTCCGGATAGAGGAAAAATGTACCGCTAGCTACTAGAGGTTTCAATGTACAATAGTTTCGGTTTCATTCACAAACATTATAGTGGCCAGAGGAAAACCTTGCTTTATTAAATGCAAATCAAAGCAAATAATTCATATTGGCCTACGAAATGTGTAATAGAATATTCGAAAATTAGTAATATAATTATGAAAAAAATATAATAAATTATCATTTCCTTTTGTATTTCGTTAATATGTTCAGGCTACCGACGGTAGCTGCGGTATCATAGAGAATACGCCACTGATATATATATATATATATATATATATATATATATATATATATATATATATATATATATATATATATATATATATATATATATATATATATTTATATATATAATATTCAAAAATTTCCAAACAACCAATCGCTAAGGACGCTCACTCCTGATTCAGTGTGCACAATTGTAATATCTTTTAATTTTTAACTGAATATCTCTACAACTGTCGTAGTTCTCTGGCTCACAGGCCTAAAGCCCATGCTATATATCTTGCCTCTAGTCTCACCAGAGACCACAAATAAAAAAAAAAATATGTCCGTTGAGTCAAAAAGCTTCCTTTTGCACAAATGTATCCCATCAGTCCAGATTTTTGCTGCACAAGGCGGGAGATGGCCGAAGGTGGAGAATTATGCGCTTCTGCTGAATAATGGTAATAATTCTATTATTTTGGCGGGCTTTCGTCTGATTATCTGGACGAAAATAATATTTCATGACTCGATTATAATTTATATCGAATTTCATATTTATTGAAACGTCAAATCTGGTCATGGGATGGAATTTATGCATTCGATTACATGACAGATTCGATACAAGTGAAGAATTAGACGCAGCGGCGGGTAGAGTGACGAGTTTAAATTGTGGCGTTGGTTGTTGAGGAATTTGTTACCGTGACAGGGTAGAAAGATGGCTGTCGTGGGATAATACTGGGCGGAGATAACGAAATGACTGCTGATATGGGTGGTCTTTGAAACAGTTGTTGGCAGTGCCGCTTTACAAGAAGACCAAAATGGTGTCCAACCTATGGCGGAGGTTTCATGGTGGTGCAATGTTGACCTGGTGCGGCGCATAGCTATATATAGATTATTGTTTAACTCTGATTATAACTCGAATATAATTTATTTTTGAAAAGTTAAAACCCACGGATATGATTGCATGGTTATGATTGATCGATTGATTACTCAATTAAATGATTGTTTCTTTCTTCGTATGTCCGTTTGTTCATCATCACTGACCATTCTGAAAAGAGCGTTAAATTAACGTATTTCTCGTGTGTCGTGGTTTAAAGGAAATTAACCGCTAGGGAACACTGCCACTCAGCTAACTAAAAAATTAGCTATCGTGGACAATGTCTTTCACGCAGGTGTTTTGATGACTATAGCATAAGGCTGTTTAAATGAAATTAGCCTCTTGGCCCAACACATCCGACTCTAACATGGCATTGTTAAGTGCCGAGTTGACGTCCTTCTTGGTCATTGCACACTTGGTTGATGTGTTTCAAAGACCACCACGGGTAGTTGGATTTTAATCAGGTTTGGTTCACTGGTCATAGGACAAGCTGTCAATCGACAGCTTTCAGATCAGGTATGGAGGACTGGTTGGTCTCGAGGGAAGATGCCGGTCTCGAGACAGAGAGGTTGTGAGTTCAAAACTCGGCTGCACTAGTTGGGATTTTAGTCTGGGCAACCACCCCTGGTCTCAGCAGCGAGGCCCGGCTTGAAGCGTGAATTACTCATCGACGGAAAGAAAATATAAGTACCTCCGAAAACGGAGTTATCTGCCTGTGCGGTGAGGGCTGCTGTGCACACGGCTGCCAGAGAAAATAAATTAACACGAACAATTCAGTTTCTAGTCTCTAGTGACCTTCCAGGCATGTCGTAAGAGGCGACTAAGGAGGTTGATCGATGGCTTGACAAGCTGTTATTGTAAAAAGCATCGTTATCGAAACAGCGCCATAGATTTTAGAAGCAGTGATCTCTGCAATATGTGCCATTTTGGCACGCAAGGTTTCTGTTTTTGAGATTATAGTTCTGCCCTATGTGCCGTCTTCGGCTCGAAAGGACAATCATCATCATCATGTGCCATACCGGTTGGCGTAGGCGATCATGTCCCTCCACAATCTTCTATCTACAGTGCATCGTATCAGTTCTGTTGTTGATTGTTTTCCATGCCATGACACCAAGCTATCCAGTATTTTCTCCCTTTTTCGTCCGCGATCTCTCTTTCCTTTTATTTTGCCAGTTGTAACCAAGTATTCCAACTTTCCTCTTCTCATGATTTGCCCGAAAAATGTTGATTGTTTCTTTCTGATGTTTTTTAAGAGCTCGCTTTTTGTGTTGGCCTCTTTGAGAACTTCCTCATTGGTCTTTTTAGCCGTCCAGGGAAATTTCAACATTTTTCTGAGAAATCCCATCTCTGTGGCCTCTAATCGTCTTTTCATTTGTTTGTCTACTGTCCATGATTCGCTTCCATAGGTCAGAATTGGTTCTATATAGCACCGATGAACTCTCTTTCTCGTTTTTATTGACATAGATTTGTTGCATAAGATATTTTTCATTTTCTGATTAGCTATTTTGGCATGAGCTATTCTGCTTTTTATTGCTGTGGTGCATCTCCCATCTGATGTTATTATTGTGCCCAAGTATTTGAAACGTTTATTTTTGAAAGGACAATAGATAGATATATAGCCTCTGTGGACTTCGCCAAACGTGAAAGCTGACGAACGACAAAAAAAAATGAAGTATTCTATTCTATTCTATTCTATTCTATTCTATTCTATTCTATTCTATTCTATTCTATTCTATTCTATTCTATTCTATTCAAGTTCTATTCTATTCATGAAATCACATTCAATGCAGTAAGGGAATACCAATAGCAGCTACACCACCCGTCCCATTTCTCGGAACGTGTACAGACTGATTATTCTTGTAAAGAGTTGATTGTTGATACATCTACTTTCCCCATTAAACACTCCGGATCGACCAAACTCCTTGTCCACCTTTAGACTTCTCAGTCTCTAAAGATATACATCCTTGCCCCACCCATCCTTCTCGTCTTCTCCTAATGAGTGAAGAACAAACATGGCGATGTACTCTCTTGTCCAGAGTCAGACCACACTCAGAGAGCCGCGATAGCTCAGTGGTTAGTGAACTGGACTACAAAGGACAAGAGATAGGGTTCGATCCCAACCGACGGCTTCCGGGTTCACCCAGCCTTTAATGGGTACCGGATTTTTTTCTGGCAAAGTAAAGCGGCACGGGCGTCATACCGACCACATTACCCCAAAAATCATGTGCAAAGGTCTATAAAAATTATGGTCACTAACACCATATTCCCTATACGCCACTTGGCGTGACGGGGGTACTTTTTTTTTTTATGGACCACACTCAGTGCAAGAGCCTGTCAGCCTGCTTATCGGTTGTTATAGGACAGCATTTTCCTTATAAACGTAGTTTGTAAGAGTGTCCTTGCTTTCTACTGAAAATGACACACACACACACTTTGTGCTGTTGGCGAACAACTTACTTTAGATTTCTTTGTGTCTAATTTGACATAAGTTTTTACCTCCTTTCGATTCAGAATAGTAAAAAAAAGTAAAGAGCCCCGTCACGCCAAGTGGCGTATAGGGGAATATGGTGTTAGTGACAATAAATTGTACAGACCTTCAGCACATGATTTTTGGGGTAATGTGGTCGGTATTACGCCCGTGCTGCTTTGCTTTCGGATACCGGAACCCATTTAAGACTGGGTGAACCCGGAAGCCGTCGGTAGGGATAGAACCCTACCTCTTGTCCTTTGTAGTCCAGTTCACTAACCACTGAGCTATCGCGGCTTCTATCCAGAATAAAGAGTAAAGAAATTTTTTTTTTTTTTTTAATGTATGTTTACAACTTTTCTCTGCATGTTTACAGAAGATTCCATCATTTCGGCAACTCACGTTTCAGTCGGCAACAGAAAACAGAACAAATAAATAAAGAACGAAAGCATAAATAACAGTTAAATAAAATATTAAATAAACAGCAAACTAAAGAGAAATCATCTTCATCATCAAGTACAGTGCCTGCTGGCATAGGTGATCATGTCTCTCCACAACTTTCGATCTCGACAGTTATTTATCATTTTTGTTGTTGACCTTTTGCCAAGTTATACTCTTGAACTGTCTAGTATCTTTTCTCTTTGCTTTCCTCTATCTCTTCGTCCCTCAATTTTCCTAAAGAGAAGTAAATAAATTAAATTAAACATAAATAAACGAAATATTTTTACTGAGAACTAGAAAATAGAAGTGTCACGATAACGAAGATTCCCCTCTCCTATTTTCACACTTAGACGAGGCATGACTGTCGATTTGAAAGGGGTGTTTTAGTTATAAGTCATTTTATTCATCCATTTTCCTCTCGGGACTACGACGGCACATTGGGCGGAAGTCATAGTTCTCCATGATTGACGATTTGTTGCTAGTTCTTGTAGTTCTTCGTTGTTTCTTTGTCCCATGGTTGAGTCTTTTCTAGTAATTGTTTGCATAGCGACTCTCTTGGACTACCTCTTTTTCTTTTACCAGGTGGTTTCCATGTGAATACCTGGTGGGGAAGTCTTTCTTTATCCATTCGTAGCACATGATCGATGTATTTCCAACGCCTTCTTCTTATGAAGCTCGACACGTATTCTTATTTAGTTTTGTTTCTTATCAATTCATTTGAAATATGTTCTCTCCAGCTTATGTCTGGAGACATTTGTTCTCAAAGGAATTTCGTTTCCTATATAAAGTCCGTGTGGATCTCAAGCTTTCACGTAGATATGTAAGCACTAGTATCGCATCAACATGTAAGCACTAGTATCACATCCACATGTAAGCACTGGTATCACATCCACATGTAAGCACTGGTATCGCATCAACATGTAAGCACTGGTATCACATCCACATGTAAGCACTAGTATCGCATCAACATGTAAGCATTGGTATTACATTCACATGTAAGCACTGGTATCGCATCAACATGTAAGCATTGGTATTACATTCACATGTAAGCACTAGTATCGCATCAACATGTAAGCATTGGTATTACATTCACATGTAAGCACTAGTATCGCATCAACATGTAAGCATTGGTATTACATTCACATGTAAGCACTGGTATCGCATCCACGTATAAGCACTGGTATCACATCAACATGTAAGCACTAGTATCACATCCACATGTAAGCACTGGTATCACATCCACGTATAAGCACTAGTATCACATCCACATGTAAGCACTAGTATCGCATCAACATGTAAGCACTGGTATCATATCCACATGTAAGCACTGGTATCATATCAACATGTAAGCACTAGTATCACATCCACATGTAAGCACTGGTATCACATCCACATGTAAGCACTGGTATCGCATCCACGTATAAGCACTAGTATCACATCCACATGTAAGCACTGGTATCACATTCACATGTAAGCACTGGTATCACATCCACATGTAAACACTAGTATCACATCCACATGGGCATGTAAGCACTGGTATCACATCCACATGTAAGCACTGGTATCACATCCACATGTAAGCACTGGTATTACATCCACATGTAAACACTAGTATCACATCCACATGTAAACTCTGGTATTACATCTACATGTAAAAATTAGTATCACATTTACATGTAAACACTGGTATTACATCCACATGTAAACACTAGTATCACAGAGTTATAATCCGTCTCGAAAATCTTGCAGCATTTATTAGATGAAGATGATCTTAATGAACTCTCGTTTCTAAAACTGATGTTTTATTGAAGTGAATGCCTTTTGTGACTCTACAAATGTAATTCTTGCAGCATTTATAGATGAGAGTGATCTGAGTATACATACATTTTCCTCATCTGTAAAACTCATGTTTTATGCAAGTTACACCTGTGTTTGACAATAAAAATAATAGTTGTTTCAGTAATCTCTAGTAGTCATAATAAAATAGTTTAAAGCTTATGAGAAAAAAACATTATACTGGTTAATGCGTTTGACACATTCTAGTAGGAAGTGTTTGATAGGCTACCATAAATGTTGCAAAAGAGAATATTGAACCACTTCCTTTAAATTATCATCATCATCAGGTCGCATATATTTTGCAGAATCATGCATTCACAACAGCCTGTCTGAAAGAATCTATGTCTCTAGCCAGATCTCCAACAGAACGTTGCAATCATCACAGCCTGTTGGAAGAATCTATGTCTCTAGCCAGATCTCCCACAGAACGTTACATTCACCTCAGCCCGTATGAAAGAATCTGTCTCTAGCTAGATCTCCCACAGAACGTTGCATTCACCACAGCCCATCTGAAAGAATCTCTGTCTCTAGCCAAATCTCGCACTTCTTCTGTTGTCATGTTCAAGGTCTCATTGATGTCTTGAAACCACGTTCTCGGTCTGCCCCTGAACCGTCGCCCAGGAACCACGCCTTCCATTATTGTTCTTTCCATCCCGCTGTGTCTTTTGACGTGGACATCGTGTTTTAATTTCCTATGTAGAATGTTGTTTATAAACCCGTTCTTGTTACTGTTTAAATCTTTTAGTATGTCTTTATTGCTCTTTTCCATTATCCAAAGTAAAAAAAAAAAGTAAAGTACCCCTGTCACGCCAAGTGGCGTATAGGGAAATATGGTGTTAGTGACCATACATTTTACAGACCTTCAGCACATGATTTTTGGGGTAATGTGGTCGGTATTACGCCCGTGCTGCTTTACTTTCGCAGAAAAAAATCCGATACCCATTTAAGGCTGGGTGAACCCGAAAACCGTCGGTTGGGATCGAACCCTACCCCTTGTCCTTTGTAGTCCAGTTCACTAACCACTGAGCTATAGCGGCTCCCATTATCCAAAGTGCCTTAGGGATATTTTTCTGAAGTATTTAATTCTCCTTAATTATACCTATGAAATGTGTCAGAGAAAAGTAATAAATCATAAGCAGGTTTATTTTTCAACCGGTTATGTCTCCACATCGAAAGTTGGCTACCATGGAGGTCCATTGTCTCTTTCCTAGATAGAGAGCCGCGGTTGGTCACTGTTAGTGAACTGCCCTATTCAGGACAAGGACGTGGGTTTAATCCTCAACGACGGCTTTCAGGTTCATCCATCCTTAAAATTGTACCTGATATGGGGGAGGGGAGAAAGAACAGCAGCATGGGCGCAATACCGACCACATTACCGCAAAAACAACGTGCCGAAGTTTATTTGAAAAATATGGACACAAACATCATATTCCCTATACGCTATGTGGCCTGATGGGGCTATTTTCTTTTTGCGTTGATAGTGCACGTCATCATGGGTTCACCTGTCCATGTTTTGATGTTATCAGTCCACTTTAGTCTTGGTCTGCCTCTGCCTGTTCTACTTTGTACCTTCCCATCCAAGATGACTTTTAGTAGGGTGTTATGTCGCTCACATTTCCCACCAATTTAAACATGTCTTTCTGGAGTTCTGTTAAGTAGTTCTTTTTTTCATTTTCAGCTAATTCAGAACTTTCTTCAACATCAGGAAATAAAAACAAAGAACAATATATGGACCGAAGCAGGATCGAACCCGTACTCAGTGGCACAGCGCCTTGCCACAAAAAGCCAAACGCTAGGGTACACTGCCATTCAGCTTTTTTCTGTTGTTGATTATTTGTCACACAAAAAGGAGCTATTATAAAACATCAGAAAAAAGCAATCAACATTTTTCGGGCACATCATGAGAAGGGGAAAGTTGGAATACTTGGTTACAACTGGCAAAATAAAAAGAAAGAGAGATCGCGGACGACAAAGAGAGAAAATACTGGATAGCTTGGTGTCATGGCATGGAAAACAGTCAACAACAGAACTGATACGATGCACTGTAGATAGAAGATTGTCGATGGACATAATCACCTACGCCAACCAGTATGGCACATGATGATTATTATTATTATTTATCATTTTTTCCGAGTGCTGTAAACAAACCTCTTCCTCTGAATTGATTCACTGATTATCGCCTCGGAAGTTTCCCTCTACAATAATATTCATTTATTATTATTTGTCTCCATAACTTTCTTGTTTGCCTTTATTTCCATCCACTCAATTCTCCCAATTTTCCTGTCGATCAATATTTCAAAGGTTTTAATTATTTTCTGCTCTGTTTTCTTATTTAGTGTCCAAGTTTCTATGCCATACGGGATTTTGAATAGATATAAAATATTACTTTTCGTAATATTAGTTCTGGTGCTATTTTCTCTGATTGATTATATTTCTGTCATTCTTCTGAAATGAAATGTGTCAAAAGAATGACAGGAAACAGCTTAAGGGACAGAGTAAGAAACACTGACCTGAGGAAGAAACTCGAAATTAAACCAGTCGTCGAATACATAAAGAAACAACAGATAAAATGGTTTGGTCACATAACAAAACAAAAAGAACTAACAATGACTCAAGGAGACATAAGCAAACGCTACGAAAACGCCAGATTAATTAAGAGGAAGACCAAGAAAGAGATGGATAAAGGGAATACTAGAGTCACCAGGAGGGATAACGCCGGAAGAGGCCAAAAGAAGAGCAAAGAGTCGCAGATTGCATCTACCCTCGACGCCAACAGCAATGGAGGAAAGATAGAAGAAGTAAAAAGAAGAAAAAAGATTATATTTCCCATTTTGATATAATTGCTTTTTGCCATTCCTATCCTTTTGTTTACTCCTGTCTTACATTTTCCAAGGTTTGTTATAACATATCCAAGATAGTTAATTTTCTTGAAAATTTTCTACGTTCTTTCCATCTGCAGATTATGTTTCTACGTGAAGAAGTAAATCAGCCAGAGGACTAAAGTGTCAGACACAAACGGTTGTGCCGAGCATGTTGCGTTCAATCTCAGCTGACGTCTTGTAAATGACATTCATCATCATCATCAAGTATCATCCTTGCTGGCGTAGGTGATCATGTTTCTCCACAACTTTCGATCTCGACAGTAATGTATCATTTCTCTTGTTGACCTTATGCCCAACCATTCTTTTAAGCTGTCTGGTATCTTTTCCCTTTGCTTCCCTGTCTCTTCGTCCTTCAATTTTCCCAGTTGTCATAATATATTTCAGCTGTTCCCTTCTCATTACATGGTCAAAAAAATGATGATTGTTTCTTCCTAATATTGGAAATTAGCTCTCTCTTTGCTTTGACCTCTTTCAGAACATTTTCATTACTCTTCTTAACTGTCCACGATATTCTAAACAGTCTCCTGTAAAACCACATTTCTACAAACTCCAGTGATTTTCTTGTTTAGTGTCCTATTGTCCATGATTCACATCCATATGTTAAGACTGGCACTATATAACATTTAAGAACTCTTTTCTTGTTTCTACTGTCAAAAATAGATTTCACAGTATCACGCTCATTTTTTGAAAAGCTGCTTTTGCCTGAGCCATTCTGCGTCTCACCTCTGTTGTACATTGACATCTAATTGGCATTAATGGGTACATTTACCGATAGTGATTCCAATGATTAAAGTTTGTGATGAACAAGGCCAACGCTGAAAGTGGTAGTCAACCTTCGATGTGGAGACGGAACGAGGTGATAGTTTACTTTGACTTTATCTGTCTCTGTTGTCTTTCAGCGTCGAGGGAAATATTTAGTGTTCGGGTATACACTTTGTTGGTATTATATTCTATTCTATTCCCGGAATCAGTTTAATCGCAGTCGGGGAATCCCCATATCCGCTTCACCGCCCGTCCCAACATATCTCGAAGCGTACACAAACTTATTGTTCTTGTAAGGTGTTGATTGCAGATACACCTGCTTTTCCCACAATGCACTCCTGATCGACCAGACCTCGTATAAAAGAGGACATCGCCAAGTTTGTTTCTCACTCCTTAAGAGAGGAATAGGAGTAGGAGGAGGAGAAAGATGGGTGAGACAAGGACGTATACATTTTTGAATCACCTGTATGGTGCTCACAGATAGTGTCTGCTATTTCATTAATCCCTCATCTTCTACATCAATATTTTTTTTTTCCGATGCCAGATTATGACTTTGTATGATCCAAAGTTAAATTAAATTTCCAGCCCCCACCCCTTATCCCCCCACACACACACCATCCCTTAAAAAATGCACACCAGACGGTCTCAATTGAAAAATAAAGTGTCAAAATAAATTCTGCAAAAATGTTGAGGCCCCTCGGATTGTGTTTCCCTAAGCTGTAGCTTGTTTTGCTTTATGTCTAAATCCAGTCTTGAATATAACACATATAGCGTTTTCCTTTCTGCTTAATAACATAGATCTGTATCTTTTCTTTGTGACATAGTCCCTGTTATCATAATTTAATGACGTAAAGCTGTATCTTTTCTTTGTGATATAGTCCTTGCTGTCATTATTTAATGACGTAAAGCTGTTTCTTTTCTTTGTGATATAGTCCCTGCTGTCATTATTTAATGACGTAAAACTGTATCTTTTCTTTGTGATATAGTTCCCGCTGTCTTTATTTAATGACGTAAAGCTGTATCTTTTCTTTGTGATATAGTCTCTGCTGTCATTATTTAAAGACGTAAAGCTGTATCTTTTCTTTGTGATACAGTTCCCGCTTTCGTTATTTTAATGACGTAAAGCTGTATCTTTTCTTTGTGATATAGTCCCTGCAGTCATTATTTAATGACGTAAAGCTATATCTTTTCTTTGTGATATAGTTCCTGCTGTCATTGTTTAGTGGTGTAAATCTGTATCTTTTTTGTGATATAGTTCCTGCTGTCATTGTTTAGTGGTGTAAAGCTCTATCTTCCCTCTGTGGTATGGTCCATGTTGTTGTAATTGCTCGGATACTGATGACGTTGGTACCATGAAACCACACACATTTTGTGATCTAAAGACAAGGTTACTGGCACTGGGATCAGTGAACCTGAGCTAATCAAGATCCTACTCTGTCAGTGGTCCTTGAAAGAAACTGCTTCGACCAAACAAGTACAGAAGGAGGAGGGAAGGAAAAACCTGATACCCAAAATGTCTGTTGAAGTCTGATGTGTTGGGCCGAAATTAGAAGATATTGCACGATATTGTATTTTTTATATTTGTACTTATCTCCAAAGATATTGCAACTTATTTTGTTTGCAACTTATTGTTGCAATGTAAATTACGCCCACTTAACATCATTTTAACTCTTTCCGTACGGAAGCTTTTTATCGACGCAACGGAAGAGATTTCAGAGACAAAATTGTTCATAGTTTTAAGAATCAATCTACATATTTATATTTATCTAACATATAACATAGTATATATGAATTTTTAGATAATTGAACAAGGAATTAGATTTCACCAATATCAAGATGATACAATACATGTAAAAAGAATATGGTTTGATGGCGTTCACACTAATCAAATTGAGCGTGGCGCACTATGCGGCGAAACGTACGTTGCCGAAATAGGCGTGGTGCACAGTGTGGTGATAGGGAGCCGCGATAGCTCAGTGGTTAGTGAACTGGACTACCACGGACAAGGGGTAGGGTTCGATCCCAACCGACGGCTTCCGGGTTCACACAGCCTTAAATGGGTACCGGATTTTTTTCTAGGAAAGTAAAGCAGCACGGGCGTAATACTGACCACATTACCCCAAAAACCATGTGCTGAAGGTCTGTAAAATATAGGGTCACTAACACGCCACTTGGCGTGACGGGGGTACTTTACTTTTTTTTTACAGTGTGGCGATACGTATATAAAGAGTTAATGGCTACTTACAAAGAGAAGCTTTACGTGCATACAATGATACCGAAGACGAAATCTTGTCTATTGACTTTTAACTCTAACCCTTAATGACTGTGAAGACTCTAAGTGAGACCACTAATAATACCACAATAATCCCAAAGGATTAAAAAAACCCATATCTGGAATATAATTTCCTTAATGTGGGACGCATTAATGGTGAAGGTAGTTAACAAAGTCGAGAGATTTAAACAAACTTTGCTATCTACCTGTCGATGGACGTCAGATTGTTTTTGTCGGTGCTGATCTCCTCACGCTGTGGCCACTGACTGGTTGACCGAGATGCAGGCGGGCTGTTCTATGACTCAAGCTATATAATCCGTTATTTTATGTGCGTTCTATGCACATTTTAAAACTTCTTTCTGGTGTTAAAATAAACGTGCGTGCTTTCGAATCCGTAATAACGAATATAACGAAATATTCAAGATAACGAATATAATGAAATATCCGAGATAACGAATTATCCGAGATAACGAATAGAATGAAATATCCGAGATAACGAATATAATGAAATATCCGAGATAACGAATATAATGAAATATCAGAGGTAACGAATATAACGAAATATCCAAGATAACGAATATAATGAAATTTCCGAGATAACGAATATAATGAAATATCAAAGATAACGAATATAACGAAATATCAGAGGTAACGAATATAATGAAATATCCGAGATAACGAATATAATGAAATATCCAAGATAACGAATATAATGAAATATCCGAGAAAACGAATATAATGAAATATCAGAGGTAACGAATATAACGAAATATCAGAGGTAACGAATATAACGAAATATCAGAGGTAACGAATATAACGAAATATCCAAGATAACGAATATAACGAAATATCCAAGATAACGAATATAGTGAAATATCCGAGATAACGAATATAATGAAATATCCGAGATAACGAATATAACGAAATATCCGAGATAACGAATATAATGAAATATCAGAGGTAACGAATATAATGAAATATCCGAGATAACGAATATTACAAAATATCCGAGCTAACGAATATAATGAAATATCCGAAATAACGAATATTACAAAATATCCGAGCTAACGAATATAATGAAATATCCGAGATAACGAATATTACAAAATATCCGAGCTAACGAATATAATGAAATATCCGAAATAACGAATATTACAAAATATCCGAGCTAACGAATATAATGAAATATCCGAGATAACGACGGGTACATACAGGACAAAAAATGTACAATTATATATTGAGGCAAACAACAGAACATCAAAGAGGTGTAGGAAAACTAATAAAAAGTGAGCAACACAAATATGTAAGTACCCACTGGACATACAATGATAGCTTTATAAACTCGAAATTAAGGCAAAACCATTGGACATAACAATAATACAGACTCAAGACTATACAGATGAATACAGCTATATTGGATATACTATAACTAGAGATGGGAAATGTAAAACTGAAATAAACAAAAGAATAGGAATGACAAAAACTAATTTTAATGCCTTGAAAAATATCATCATCACCAAGTACCGGGCCTGCTGACGTAGGTGATCATGTCTCCACAATTTTTTATCTCGACAGTTATTTACCATTTCTGTTGTTGACCTTCTGCCAAGCCATTCTCTTAAGCTGTCTAATATCTTTCTATTTGCTTCCCTCTATCTCTTTGCCCCTCAATTTTTCCAGTTGTCACAATATATTCCAGCTGTTCTCTTCTCATAACATGGCCAAAAAATGAACATTCTTTCTTCCTAATAAAAAAAAATATATAATAAACAAATAAAAAAATAATATGAGGAATATATTAACATCAAAACAAATAACATCACGGCTAAAACTCATCATCATCATCATCATCGAGTGCCATCTCCACAACGAAGGTTGGCTACCATGGAGCGCCATTTTGCTCTGTCTCTTGCTTTGATGGTGCAGGTTGTCATAGGCTGATTTGTCCATCTTTTGATGTTACTCGTCCATGTTAGTCTTGGTCTGCCTCTTTTACCTTGTATTTTCCCCTCCAGGATTACTTTTAATAGGCTGTTGTGTCTTCTTTTAACATGGCCCAAAAATCGCATTGGCTAAAACTAAGAATAGCACATTGTTATATCTTCTCAACATTCCTGTATGGTGCAGAAACATGGATATTAGACAAGAACACAGAACATAAAATTGAAGCATTTGAAAGGTGATTTATAGAAGAATAGGAATAATTGGCTGGAAAGAAAAGAAAACAAACGATGAAGTTTTAAAACAATTAAAAATGAAAAGAGAACTACTAAACACAATTCAAACAAGACAAATGAGATTTTTTGGGCATGTTTAAAAGGCACAGCAGTCTTGTAAAAGTAATTTTGGAAGGGTACATTAAAGGTAAAAGAGGCAGAGGGAGACCAAGGCTAACAAGAACGAGTAACGCTAAAAGATGGGCAAGTCGATCTATGCCAACCTGGACTATAAAAGCTAGAGACACGCGGAATGGCGCTCCGTGGTAGCCAACCTTCGATGCTGAGTCGACACTCAATGATGTGGTGTTGATGATAACGAAATTGTTGCACTCGGCTACTGGCCAGGTAGTTCGTGCTAAAATTAAAACTGTGGCCAATTTTAGTTTTTCGGCGTCAGATCGCTTATATGGCTCAGAGGCAAGAATGTCTAATAATAAAACTAAACAAAAATGATCAACGTTTGTAGCCAACACTTTAAGGAAGATTCTGAACATCAGATGGTAAGACTAGATGAGAAATGAAGATTTCTAGGAAAAAAACAAAACAAGGGTCAATCTAGGATAAACAAGGGACTGGTTGGTCTCGAGGCAAGACGCCGGCTTTGAGACAGAGAGGTTGTGAGTTCAAATCCCGGCTGAACCAGTTGGGATTTTTATTTATAATTTCTCTCTGCGGTAACCACCCCTGGTCTCAGCAAGGGTACCCGGCTTGAAACGTCAACTACTCATCGACGAAAAAAATATGAGTACCCCGAAGACGGAGTTATCTGCCTGTACGGCAAGGGACCCCTGTGCACACAGGCTGCCAGGGAAAAATGGAATAACACGCGAAATTCAGTTCCTAGTTTTTAGGGACTTCGCCAGAGGTGAAAACTGGCGAACGCAAAAAAAAAAAAAAAATAGGAAAAAATAACACACACACATCTGACCTTTGGTAACTTGACAGACGGTAGGTAGCAAGCAATCATGATAAGTCAGTAGTTTGGAAAAATATTAGTGTCTAATGTTGGATGTTGTTTTACTGAACAGTTTCTCTCATGACTGAATCTGTCAAGATTGTATAGACAGATTCGATCGCAGAACGACCAAGATGTATTTGTGGTGCCTGGCCTCGTCTCCTTTCTCTTGCGCCGTTTGTCTTCTGAATTTGACATCAACTCTCACTTGAAGCGGTGCAGCTTTTTTTTTTATTATTGTTTGTTCTCCGGGTGCTACGATTTATGTTACATATGCGTAATATGTACAGAAAGTGGATATAGCTCGGACTCACACTAAGAAAACTTGATGTCATCATAGCAGAACAAACACTATCAAGGAACCCACGAAGAAAAAAGAACGACAGAAAGGTCCAGGGGCATATAGAGAAGAGAACTAAATATACGACCGGATGTAGACCGTAGATTTGACCAGAAGTGTTGCCTAGAGTCAATGTTATTGTTGTGTGTCGAATGTATTATAAGCTTTAGAGTTCAATGCAACAAGGGGTCTTCGTCTAGTAGTCATAACCCAGGCGGGCCCACCTCCCTTAGAGTGTCAAGAAGCTTTCATTGAGTAGATGATGTCTGCGAGTCAAATGTCAGCTTTTGGATCATACCTCAGTTTAATTACATCTTGTGTTAATGTGTAATATCGTTTAGGTTACTAATTTTACATATCAATTTTTATTCTCTTTTATGTAGTACATCTCCCTTTCGTTTTATCATTTGATCTCTTAACCCTCTTTTTATTTCTCCTTAATTTACCTGTCCAGCACATTCTAGATGTAGCAGATTTTATCTTTACTTCGTTGTCTGGTTGTGTTCTTGCTTTCTGAAGAAGACCTCATGTAACTCGAAACGTCAAGATTTTGTTGTGTTCATTTTTTGTATAACTTTTTAACTAAACATATTACAATATTTTACTGCAAACTTGTATCTTTGTTATTACGAATCCCTTTTGTTTGTATAATGCTCTATAGAAAGTTAAAACATTAAATCGAAGTTTGTGAAATCTGAATAGAAGGTCTGGGCGTGCCGACAGTTACGCTTGAGTGACAAGCCATATCAGATTCTCTCTTTGTGCTAGATTGAGATACATCAAAACAAAACAAAAACGCCGAGTAAGAAAACACACTAAAAAATATCACGTTTGAATCATTCACGAGACGTATCTCATTTGAAATAAAATAAAATAGGATGAACAAATCAAGGGAACCATGTTGTCAGTATCGACATATCTACATCTTTCGTGGAAGAAATCCAATCCAAGATTTACATTAACAAGACCAATAAAGATTAGGAAGCGGCTTCGAATTTGCTTGATCAGAGCAATTTAGGGGACGAATAAGGTAATTTAGCTTAACATTGACATTGCTATGGATAAAAATTTGGTAATAAAATATGTGTTGCTGTATGTGGTTAATATGCTAATAAATCGACCGTTTGTGTTTTTCTTTATTTGATAAGACAGATCTCTGGTTTTAATCACAGCGCTGAACTAGCGATATATGGCGTGTTCTTACGCCTTAAGACAGGTTTAGGTAGCCAAGAAAGCCATCCTGGCACACCATGAAATGGTTTTGCTGACGGGAATCGCTTGAAAGTTGTGACATGCCTGGTAAAACAGAATATGGATAATTCATTACGGCAGAAAGTAAAGCGAAATACAAACTGGCATCAACGAAAATGGCAACACACGTTAAAGAAATCTGGAACCTGTGTCGTCCTTGATGCCCGAATTGGTTAGAAGAAAGAAAAAGGAAAAGAAAAGGAAAGAAGAAGAAGCAAAAAAAAGAAGTAAAAGAATCCCCTCCCCCTTTTTTTCTAAAAGATAAAAGAGATGTATATTTTGTTTATGTCGACGAATATAATTCTTCTGCGTATGGCTACAATGAGAGTCTAATTGTTAACATCACTGTTTATACTTGGGAAGATACATTACTTTGGGTTCGAGAATATAAGTATCTGCTTATATTCATCACCATCATCATAATCGGGTGCCATGCCGGTTGGCGTAGGCGATCATCTCTCTCCACATCACTCGGTTCTTCAAGCATGTGATAATTTCATTCTGTGATCTTTTGTTATACCATTTGGATAAGCTGTTCAATATTGTTTTTTTTTTTGGTCTTCCTCTCCTCTTCTTTCCATTCATTCTGTCTGTTGTTATAGTATTCCCAATGCCTTCTTTTCGAATGACATGCCCAATAAATGTAGATTGCCTCTTCCGTATAATTCTGATGATGCTCCAAGTTTCTCCAACTCGCTTTAAACATTCTTCATTTTGTAATTTTTGCTGTCAATGGAATGTATAGTATTCTTCTGATAAGCCACATCTCAGCTGCCTCTGATGCTCTTTGTGTTGTATTGTTTACCGTCCATGACTCACTTCCATATAGTAAAACAGGTACGATGTAGCACTTTAGGACATGTTTTCTTATATTAATTGACAATGATTTGTTACAAGGGATGTTTTTCGTTCAATGGAATTTGCTTATATTTATGTGAATTGATTTTAGCTCTTGGTGACAACAAGAAAATGTGATGACAAAAGAAAATGAGGAAGGAAGAGAGAGAGAGAGCAAATAGGGATGGAATCCATATCTTTTAACATGCCCAAAAAATTTCATTTGTCTTGTCTTAATTGTATTTAGTAGTTCTCTTTTTATTTTTAGTTGTTTTAAAACTCCATCGTTTGTTTTCTTTTCTTTCCATCCAACTTTACCTATTCTTCTATATATCCACATTTCAAAGGCTTCAATTCTCTGTTCTGTTTTCTTGTCTAATGTCCATGTTTCTGCACCATACAGGAATATTGTGAAGATGTAACATTTTGCTATTCTTAGTTTCAGCCCTGCTATTTGTTTTGTTGTTAGTATATTTTTCATGGCATTAAAATTACTTTTTGCCATACATATTCTTTTGTTTATTTCAATTTTACATTTTCCATCATTAGTTATAGTATGTCCAAGGTAGTTGTAGCTCTGGACTGTCTCCAGATATATTTCTTCAACTTTGATATTTACTTGTAGGTCTTGAGAATTTTCTTTGTTTATCATCATAGTTTTAGTCTTTTTGATATTCATATCTAGTCCATACTTTTTGCTTGTTATGTTTATCACATTAAGCAATTGTTGTAGGTCTTTAGGATTTTCTGCTAGTAGAACAGTATCATCAGCATATCTTAGGTTATTAGTTATCTTTCCATTAATGTTTAGGCCTGGTATCTCTGAGATGTTTTTAAAGATTTGCTCAGTGTATAGATTGAACAAGCTTGGTGATAGGATGCATCCTTGTCTTACTCCTCTTTTTATATCCATGGGTTCTCCTTGTTATATTTTATTATTGCTGTTTGCTCCCAGTACAAATTACATATTAGTCGTATGTCTGTGTCGTCTAGATTTGTATCCTTTAGGCAGCCTATAAGTTGGTTATGGTGTATTCTATCGAAAGTTTTGGTGTAGTCTATAAAGCAGGCATATATTGGTTTATTTACTTCTATGTACTGTTCAATCAATGTTCACATGCTAAATATGGCTTCTTTTGTGCCACTATTTTCCCTGAATCCAAATTGTTACTCATCTAATTCAGTATTAATTTTATTATGAATCCTTCCCTGTATAACTTTTAGTAAAATGTTTGTTACATGGCCCAATAGGCTTATTGTTCTAAAATCACTGCATTCAACTGCACCATTCTCTTTGAGCAATGCAATGAAAGTTGATGTTTTTAGATCGTTTGGTATGTATCCTGTATGGTATATGTCATTGCATATGTCTGTGATCACTTCAATGCCAAAATCTTCTAGAGCCGGTAAAATCTCTATCTGTATATTGTCAGGCCCTGCTGTCTTTCCCTTTTTCATTGTTTTTATAGCTTTTTCTACTTCTGATTTCAGGATTTTATGATTGTATGTACATTTTATGAATGACTTTTTGTCCCTTTCGTCATGAAATAATTCTGTTATATATTCCTGCCATCTATCTATTATATCTTTGTTGTCTGTTAGCATTCTTCCCTCTTTGTTTGCAATACATTCGCCTCCTGCAGCTTTTTTGCCTTTATTAGTCATTCTCTTTATTTCTGTGTGCATCTCTCTTAAGTTTTGTTTACTTTCCATAGTTTCGACTTCTAGACATCTTTGGTTGAGCCAGTCTTCTTTTGCCTTTTTGCACATTCTCCGTATTTCATTATCAATTTCCTTGCATCTGGCAGTGTTTTTCGCCTGTCTTCTTTCTTACATTTTTTCTCAGATTTTGTCAGTTATCCATTTATGTTTTTTGTTTTTTTCCTTCATTGGATAAGGGGTTGCAGGATTCTTGCATGCTGTGTTTTATGCATTGCCATTTTGTTGTGACTTTTTCTTCAGGATAATAAAATATGTGTTGCTGTATGTGGTTAATATGCTAATAAATCGACCGTTTGTGTTTTTCTTTATTTGATAAGACAGATCTCTGGTTTTAATCACAGCGCTGAACTAGCGATTTATGGCGTGTTCTTACGCCTTAAGACAGGTTTAGGTAGCCAAGAAAGCCATCCTGGCACACCATGAAATGGTTTTGCTGACGGGAATCGCTTGAAAGTTGTGACATGCCTGGTAAAACAGAATATGGATAATTCATTACGGCAGAAAGTAAAGCGAAATACAAACTGGCATCAACGAAAATGGCAACACACGTTAAAGAAATCTGGAACCTGTGTCGTCCTTGATGCCCGAATTGGTTAGAAGAAAGAAAAAGGAAAAGAAAAGGAAAGAAGAAGAAGCAAAAAAAAGAAGTAAAAGAATCCCCTCCCCTTTTTTTCTAAAAGATAAAAGAGATGTATATTTTGTTTATGTCGACGAATATAATTCTTCTGCGTATGGCTACAATGAGAGTCTAATTGTTAACATCACTGTTTATACTTGGGAAGATACATTACTTTGGGTTCGAGAATATAAGTATCTGCTTATATTTATCACCATCATCATAATCGGGTGCCATGCCGGTTGGCGTAGGCGATCATCTCTCTCCACATCACTCGGTTCTTCAAGCATGTGATAATTTCATTCTGTGATCTTTTGTTATACCATTTGGATAAGCTGTTCAATATTGTTTTTTTTTTTTTTGGTCTTCCTCTCCTCTTCTTTCCATTCATTCTGTCTGTTGTTATAGTATTCCCAATGCCTTCTTTTCGAATGACATGCCCAATAAATGTAGATTGCCTCTTCCGTATAATTCTGATGATGCTCCAAGTTTCTCCAACTCGCTTTAAACATTCTTCATTTTGTAATTTTTGCTGTCAATGGAATGTATAGTATTCTTCTGATAAGCCACATCTCAGCTGCCTCTGATGCTCTTTGTGTTGTATTGTTTACCGTCCATGACTCACTTCCATATAGTAAAACAGGTACGATGTAGCACTTTAGGACATGTTTTCTTATATTAATTGACAATGATTTGTTACAAGGGATGTTTTTCGTTCAATGGAATTTGCTTATATTTATGTGAATTGATTTTAGCTCTTGGTGACAACAAGAAAATGTGATGACAAAAGAAAATGAGGAAGGAGAGAGAGAGAGAGAGCAAATAGGGATGGAATGACAAAGTGATGATTGCTTAAAAGGTGGGTGTGAGAGTTCGCAATAGAAACTGATTTCAACATCGCAAATCCACGACAAAACAACGAATGGCGTTTCTTTGTTCTAATTACTTAATTTCTCTCATGAAATCCTAGCTTTATGTGCGATGACACAGCTTTGCCGGCATCTTCAGGAGATGTCCTGATAAGGGCTGATGAAGTGCAAGGATCACCAGAAACAATTACTCGGAAACTCTCGCTCGCTGGTTCCGGTCTTCCCGTGCATTTCCTTCCGGAATTGTTCGTGTCATCTCTAACCAGGTTAACAGCCCGGAAAGAAAATTTATTCTATTGCCGGACCATTCGTCCGGAAAATTAGTTTTCTATTATGATTAGTCATTGATGTCCCGCCAGTTGTTGTATTCGTGCTGCCGATTTGTGTTTTGTTCACTTCTGCAGTCAGGGGCCGCGTGTCTTAGAGGGCCAAGCTGTCAGTCATAATAGAAACTGTTGCTAATCTCTTCATACTCGCACGTCCACATTCCGACCTCGTGGGACTTGGTTCGAAGTGCTCATCTGACACGCGTCTCAAACTAGAAAAGAGCCCTCAAGTGAGCCTCAATGTCTTCTAGGAGTTATTTTTCCATCTCGTTCCTCTAACATAAAGGTTCTCAACTCGGGAGATTTGAGCTAGTAGGTCAAACATAGAAACGACAATAAAACGACAGCTGATCAACATTATATTCTTTGCTGCATCTTTCTGCTATCATTGTCAAACATAGAAACACGACAATAAAGCGACAGCTGATCAACATTATATTCTTTGCTGCATCTCTCTGCTATCATTGTTAAACATTATGGTTAGTTAAGTTGTAGGGAATAAAAGATTACAACAAGTTAGGTGCTTGCTTTTGCTCGATGACTAAAGGAATACACCTCCTCATCAATCGCCCTTAGAGGACTTTAAGTGGGTGTGTCTGCGTTGTGTTGTAAGTAGTAAAGAGCCCCATCACACCTAGGGGCGTATAGGCAATATGGTGTTAGTGACCATATTTTTTATAGACTTTCGGCACATTATTTTTGGGGTAATGTTGTCGGTATTACGTCTGTGCCACTTTACTTTCCCAGAAAAAATCCAGTACCCATTTTAAGACTGGGTGAACCCGGAAGCCGGCGATCATGATCGAACCCGACTTGTCCTTTGTAGTCCAGTTCAATAACCTGTGAGCTATCGCGACCGCGATGTCGTTGCGGTTTGCAGTAAAACTGATATTTGCGCTTTTCGGCCCAACTGAAACGCTTCAGTATGTTATTTTTGAGTTACGGGGTTGTCTTCCCTCTTCGATCCCTACTCGTTTGGCCAGACTAGACAGGTTAGTCTGTTACTAGAGGCACCACGGAGAGGTAGAGCAGGGTTTGGATAGTTCAGGATCACTGATCCTGTCGCAAGCCATCAGCTGTGGGTCGCTGACAACGTCCATCTCTGCTTCTGGGAGGCGACTTTGCATCCAATGTGAGGTGAGTTGCTTGAAGGAAAACAAAATAATTCTATTTTTAAAAATACTTGAAAATTGGATAATCAAGTACACAGTTACTCGACTACTTCCTTTGTCGGCCACATAACAAACAGAAAGTAGTTCGGCCAATTCATATTTTTGAGTCGGAAGATACCAATAAGTACCAAAACGATTTATTGTCGTAAGTGACTGAAGTATTTTAGTTTGTTGTTGGAAATTATTAGAAATGTTGAGTTGGTTGTTGGAAATTATTAGAAATGTTGAGTTTGTTGTAGGAAATTGTTAGAAATGTTGAGTTTGTTGTAGGAAATTGTTAGAAATGTTGAGTTTGTTGTAGGAAATTGTTAGAAATGTTGAGTTTGTTGTTGGAAATTGTTAGAAAGGCTGAGTTTGTTGTAGAAAATTGTTAGAAATGTTGAGTTTGTTGTAGGAAATTGTTAGAAAGGCTGAGTTTGTTGTAGGAAATTGTTAGAAAGGCTGAGTTTGTTGTTGGAAATTGTTAGAAAGGCTGAGTTTGTTGTTGGAAATTGTTAGAAAGGCTGAATTTGTTGTTGGAAATTGTTAGAAAGGCTGAGTTTGTTGTTGGAAATTGTTAGAAATGTTGAGTTTGTTGTAGGAAATTGTTAGAAAGGCTGAGTTTGTTGTTGGAAATTGTTAGAAATGTTGAGTTTGTTGTAGGAAATTGTTAGAAAGGCGGAGTTTGTTGTTGGAAATTGTTAGAAATGTTGAGTTTGTTGTAGGAAATTGTTAGAAATGTTGAGTTTGTTGTTGGAAATTGATAGAAAGGCTGAGTTTGTTGTTGGAAATTGTTAGAAAGGCTGAGTTTGTTGTTGGAAATTGTTAGAAAGGCTGAGTTTGTTGTTGGAAATTGTTAGAAAGGCTGAGTTTGTTGTTGGAAATTGTTAGAAAGGCTGAGTTTGTTGTTGGAAATTATTAGAAATGTTGAGTTTGTTGTAGGAAATTGTTAGAAAGGCTGAGTTTGTTGTTGGAAATTGTTAGAAAGGCTGAGTTTGTTGTTGGAAATTGTTAGAAAGGCTGAGTTTGTTGTTGGAAATTGTTAGAAAGGCTGAGTTTGTTGTTGGAAATTATTAGAAATGTTGAGTTTGTTGTAGGAAATTGTTAGAAAGGCTGAGTTTGTTGTTGGAAATTGTTAGAAAGGCTGAGTTTGTTGTTGGAAATTGTTAGAAAGGCTGAGTTTGTTGTTGGAAATTGTTAGAAAGGCTGAGTTTGTTGTTGGAAATTGTTAGAAAGGCTGAGTTTGTTGTTGGAAATTGTTAGAAAGGCTGAGTTTGTTGTTGGAAATTGTTAGAAAGGCTGAGTTTGTTGTTGGAAATTGTTAGAAAGGCTGAGTTTGTTGTTGGAAATTATTAGAAATGTTGAGTTTGTTGTAGGAAATTGTTAGAAAGGCTGAGTTTGTTGTTGGAAATTGTTAGAAAGGCTGAGTTTGTTGTTGGAAATTGTTAGAAAGGCTGAGTTTGTTGTTGGAAATTGTTAGAAAGGCTGAGTTTGTTGTTGGAAATTATTAGAAATGTTGAGTTTGTTGTAGGAGATTGTTAGAAAGGCTGAGTTTGTTGTTGGAAATTGTTAGAAAGGCTGAGTTTGTTGTTGGAAATTGTTAGAAAGGCTGAGTTTGTTGTTGGAAATTGTTAGAAAGGCTGAGTTTGTTGTTGGAAATTGTTAGAAAGGCTGAGTTTGTTGTTGGAAATTGTTAGAAAGGCTGAGTTTGTTGTTGGAAATTATTAGAAATGTTGAATTTGTTGTAGGAAATTGTTAGAAAGGCTGAGTTTGTTGTTGGAAATTGTTAGAAAGGCTGAGTTTGTTGTTGGAAATTATTAGAAATGTTGAGTTTGTTGTAGGAAATTGTTAGAAAGGCTGAGTTTGTTGTAGAAACCTGTTAGTGATATTGAGTTTGTTGTAGAAACTTGTTAGTGAGGTTGTGTTTGTTGTAGAAACTTGTTAGTGAGGTTGTGTTTGTTGTAGAAACTTGTTAGTGAGGTTGAGTTTGTTGTAGGAAGATGTTAGTGAAATTATTTTTTGTAGGGCTCGACTAGGTTGAGCTTGTTGTACGAAGGCAGTAGTGGGGTTGAATTTATTGTAGGAAGGGAAGAGTGAGGTTGTGTATGTTTTAGGGAAGAGCTGGCGTGTTGGAGCTTGAATCAATGGATGATAAGGGGAGTTTAACTTACGATAAATAAATAAAAAATGCCCAGTATCAAAGCAGCGGCGAGCCTGAGTTTGGGGAGAAAGATGTGCTGACTCTTGAGAGTTTTAAATAAGTGATCTGGGGGAACAGAAGCGCCTGCGACCTGCGGTCACAATAGCAGGGTCGGCGCACCATCAGCTGACCAAGACCTAGCAGTTCTACCTCCTCGTAGTCTCCCCTGGTAAAAGTCTGCGTCAAAACAGACTGGCTAACAGAAGCTAGGATCGTTGTGTTCCCTGTAGTGGTGGCTGTTACTGATATAGAGGACTCAGTATTGCAGTACCTCTGGGCTGCACTAGTAATTTCCCAGCATAGCCTGGGATAGACGAACTCCAACTTCTCCAGTAAGAGCCGGGAATGTCAAGAAAGCCATTACGACCCGCAACATCAAATGAGACAAAGGGCTCAAAGGGCATCATGCCCGCATCAACTCGTGGCAATCCGTCAACAACAACAACAACAAATCAGTGATCTCCCACTTCCAGGACACAACATCTCATATTTTTTAAAATGCAAATCGCCGAGTGATACTCTTTTTCTGAATCAATGGATTATCGTAGAAAGCCAATGAAGTTCTATGCTAATCAAATGACATCTCAGCTTTACCACTTCTGTTTGACGTGGTTGTTTGGTTATGTCCAGAGTGATCTTCCCTAGGATAAATGGTGGGGTACTTCAGTGTTAGCCCGAAGAGGGAAGAGCTATTTAATTTCCTGAAATAACCGTTACTTTATTTAACGCCTTAGGCGTTTTGATTATTGCCTGTTTTTTTTTGTTTCTTGCTTCTCAATGTTCAAAATGGTTGATTGAGTAGATAAAGTAGTTGTAGACTCCGAACCCTCAGGTACTTGCCCACTGGCCTGCACAAACAGGCGCTAATAGCGACGGGACACGATGTAGTCAAGGGCGTCTATGATGTGGAGATTTAGAAGCTAAAGGATTAAAGCACTAGCTCAGTGGTTCCCAAAGTGTGCGCCGAGACTCCCATAGGCGCCGCCAAACATTGACAAAGGTGTCGCCCCCGGGGATATTGTTCGATATTGGGGATATTTTTTAGTACATAAACGTGTTTACACAGGACAGTGTTAATTCTGTCGCCATTTATAATCTTCGATATACTATAGATGAATCAGAGGTTACCCGACTTCTACAATCGTAATTGTCATGAGGGCACACAGGTACACAATCAGCAAGGGAAAGGGAGCCAAGGGTGTCAAAAGTTTGGTAACCTCTGCACCTGATTGGTGACGGTTTGGGGTGCCTATTTTTGATCATGTTATTCTTCTGCTGCGAAAGCTCTACAAACAGTTCACTATAACATTAAATTATTTTCCTCTTTTGCTTTTTAGCGTCGAGGCAACGTTCTGTGGTAAATTTTCCGTAATGTGTCTCCAGCATGGTACGCATCATGAAGTCTGCTATTTCGTTAATCCATCGTCGTCTAGGTCTACGATTTCCCCTCTTCCTGTTGATTCTGAATAGGGAAACTCTCTAAGGAATGTTGTCTCGTGATGATAGTGTCAAAATTAATCCGTGGTTTCTTCGTGACGTCACCCTCCCTTGTCCTCTTGGTGGCAAGAACCGATGCTCAAGCCCTCTCGGATAACGGCTAAAAACAGGAGGCCCCGTGTGCACTCGCGCACGTTAAAGAACCATTGGCAGTTAAAATCGGAAGGAGTAGGCCATAAATGTGGCCATAATGCAAAATTATCAGCTAAAAACCCACCCACGTTTGGATCCAAGTCCGTGCTAAGGAGTTCGTGCACGCGGAACAGAGGTCTCCTCGGATTTTCTCAAGATTCTCGAGTGGGATTTTGGAGTACCTATGTGATTCATCCAGTGAAGATGATCCCAACAAACACAAAAACAACAATAACACCCATTTCATTTGTTGTTTCTTGAAATGATCCAGAAATCGTGTTTCTCCAAATCGTTTCCTTGTATTTCGTTTCTGTTTCCGCTTCTTTTTTTTTTTTTTTGTCACGTTCAGTATTCTTTATAAAGCAGCTCATTTCTGTTGTGATTGTTTTTATTTGGCATGTGATGTTAATGCTTGTCTTTAATATAACTATATTTGTTTTTGTTTTTTTTTCGCTTTTTCTTTCTATCTTTCTTTCTTTCTTTCTTTTCTTTTTTGAATTCATCCGCTTTTTAATCTCAACTGAATTTTGCGCATTCACAGTTCTGGTATCATCGGCACTCAACTGAGAGTGTTCTACAGTTTGATCGAATGTCCCTCGCCAAAAGGGCACATATCCTCCGTCTTTAGAGGCACTGTTTTTTTTAAATTGTCGATGGTCTCACATTTTATGTATTTTCTTTCTAAAATATTGCCCGTGCAGAAACCGCTAAGATTACTATTTTTTTTTAATTGCCAAATTTCCTTTAGCGTGCGCAAAGTGCACATCTTCCTGTTTCGTACTTTGAAATATTGTGTTATTATATATATTTGATATTCGCTCACTATATTTGATGTTGACATTTTTATATACATATAATATAGCCAATAAGAGCAGCTCTTATCATATATGTCCCAAACATGACATTTGATTAAAGAAAGATAGAGAGAGAGAGAGAGCGAGAGAGAGAGAGAGAGAGAGAGAGTTTGGTTTAAAGGTAAAGCCTCGACCTGTAGACCGGATGTTTCCGGGTTCAATTCCACAGTGGGAATATATATTTTTTCAAAAATAAAGAAATTTGAATCTCTGTGTTTTTTTTCCTTGGCTTTACTCTCTCGTCGTATCTGGGTAGTGGAATCCTACGTCTAGCCCTTTCGTGAATAAAACAGAAGGCCTCGTGTGCTCTCGCGCATGTTAAAGAACCATTGGTGCTTAACAAATCGCAAAGAGTAGGCAAAAAATGGCCGCTGCCCAGGCAAAATTATTAGGAAAAGTCTATCGACACAGATGGATCCCAGGCTGTGCCACGGAGTTCGTGCACGAGGATCAGGGTTCCCATCGGAGGTTCTTGATAGTTGGAGGGGCAAATTGCAGCACCTATGGGTTAGTCCGGTTTGCAGTGATGATGATCCTTACATTAAAAAAATGTAAAAAAGATAACATTACATTACATAATGCAACATTAAAAGATAACATTACATTCCATAACACAACATAACAAGATAACATTACATTACATAGCACAACATAAAAAGATAATATTACATTATATCATCATCATCATCATCATCATCGAGTGCCGTCTCTGCAACGAAGGTTGGCTACCATGGATCGCCATTCTACTCTGTTTCTTGCTTTGATGGTGCAGGTTGTCATATATTGACTTGTACATCTTTTGATGTTACTCGTCCATGTTAGTCTTGGTCTGCCTCTGCCTCTTACCTTGTATTTTTCCTTCCAATATTACTTTTTGTAGGCTGTTGTGCCTTTTAACATGCCCAAAAAATTTCATTTGTCTTGTCTTAATTGTATTTAGTAGTTCTCTTTTTATTTTTAGTTGTTTTAAAACTCCATCGTTTGTTTTCTTTTCTTTCCATCCAACTTTACCTATTCTTCTATATATCCACATTTCAAAGGCTTCAATTCTCTGTTCTGTTTTCTTGTCTAATGTCCATGTTTCTGCACCATACAGGAATATTGAGAAGATGTAACATTTTGCTATTCTTAGTTTCAGCCCTGCTATTTGTTTTGTTGTTAGTATATTTTTCATGGCATTAAAATTACTTTTTGCCATACATATTCTTTTGTTTATTTCAATTTTACATTTTCCATCATTAGTTATAGTATGTCCAAGGTAGTTGTAGCTCTGGACTGTCTCCAGATATATTTCTTCAACTTTGATATTTACTTGTAGGTCTTGAGAATTTTCTTTGTTTATCATCATAGTTTTAGTCTTTTTGATATTCATATCTAGTCCATACTTTTTGCTTGTTATGTTTATCACATTAAGCAATTGTTGTAGGTCTTTAGGATTTTCTGCTAGTAGAACAGTATCATCAGCATATCTTAGGTTATTAGTTATCTTTCCATTAATGTTTAGGCCTGGTATCTCTGAGATGTTTTTAAAGATTTGCTCAGTGTATAGATTGAACAAGCTTGGTGATAGGATGCATCCTTGTCTTACTCCTCTTTTTATATCCATGGGTTCTCCTTGTTATATTTTATTATTGCTGTTTGCTCCCAGTACAAATTACATATTAGTCGTATGTCTGTGTCGTCTAGATTTGTATCCTTTAGGCAGCCTATAAGTTGGTTATGGTGTATTCTATCGAAAGCTTTGGTGTAGTCTATAAAGCAGGCATATATTGGTTTATTTACTTCTATGTACTGTTCAATCAATGTTCACATGCTAAATATGGCTTCTTTTGTGCCACTATTTTCCCTGAATCCAAATTGTTACTCATCTAATTCAGTATTAATTTTATTATGAATCCTTCCCTGTATAACTTTTAGTAAAATGTTTGTTACATGGCCCAATAGGCTTATTGTTCTAAAATCACTGCATTCAACTGCACCATTCTCTTTGAGCAATGCAATGAAAGTTGATGTTTTTAGATCGTTTGGTATGTATCCTGTATGGTATATGTCATTGCATATGTCTGTGATCACTTCAATGCCAAAATCTTCTAGAGCCGGTAAAATCTCTATCTGTATATTGTCAGGCCCTGCTGTCTTTCCTTTTTCATTGTTTTTATAGCTTTTTCTACTTCTGATTTCAGGATTTTATGATTGTATGTACATTTTATGAATGACTTTTTGTCCCTTTCGTCATGAAATAATTCTGTTATATATTCCTGCCATCTATCTATTATATCTTTGTTGTCTGTTAGCATTCTTCCCTCTTTGTTTGCAATACATTCGCCTCCTGCAGCTTTTTTGCCTTTATTAGTCATTCTCTTTATTTCTGTGTGCATCTCTCTTAAGTTTTGTTTACTTTCCATAGTTTCGACTTCTAGACATCTTTGGTTGAGCCAGTCTTCTTTTGCCTTTTTGCACATTCTCCGTATTTCATTATCAATTTCCTTGCATCTGGCAGTGTTTTTCGCCTGTCTTCTTTCTTACATTTTTTCTCAGATTTTGTCAGTTATCCATTTATGTTTTTTGTTTTTTTCCTTCATTGGATAAGGGGTTGCAGGATTCTTGCATGCTGTGTTTTATGCATTGCCATTTTGTTGTGACTTTTTCTTCAGGATTTTCTCTTCTGTACTGCTCAATCCCCTCTTCTAGCAACTTCTGATATGTGTTCTTTACTTGTACAGTATGTTTCTTTTACATCTTTCTGATTTAACGCTATTATATCTATTGGTGTTGCTGAATTAGTTTTTTGTTTGTTTCTCTTTAATTAAATTTTCATTTTAATCATTACAGGACTGTGGTCTGAATTAATATCTGCTGCTAGGTAGGTTTTGGCTTTCTTGACGCTGTTTTGGCTTTCTTGACGCTGTTCCGGAATCTGTCTTTTATCATCATGTAATCTATTTGATTCCTCTTCCTGTCTCTAGGGCTTTTCCATGTGTATAATTTTCTGTTCTATTGTTCAAAGAAGGTATTATATATTATCAGCCTGCTTTCTTCACAAAATTTTATTAATCTTTCTCCTCTGGTATTCCATTATTACATTACATAACATAACATAAAAGTATAACATTATAATACATAACACAACATAAAAAGATAACATAACATTACATTACATAACACAGCATAAAAAGATAACATTACATTACATATCATAACATTAAAAAGATAACAGAACATTACATATCATAACATTAAAAAGATAACAGAACATTACATATCATAACATTAAAAAGATAACATTACATTACATAATGTAACATATTACGTAACGTAACACAACATAAACAAGATATCATAACATAAGGAAAAATAAAAAAAATAAAAAAAATGGTATGTAAGAAGCTTTACGTGATAAGTGGACGACACAGACTAAACAACGTTTCGGCCGAATAGGCCTTCATCAGGAACAAACAAAAAAAAACACACAAAACTAATAACGAAACAACAAAAACAAAAACAATCGAAATGTGTTAAAGAAAACAAAATTAACTATCCTGTCAAAACCAAAAGGAGATAGCATAACATACCATTAGATAAAATAACATAACAGGAGAGAGATATAACACAAAATTGTAGATGTTATTACAGTCGTTCTCCGTAATGGCTCTTATTATCTCCCCCTCGGACAGTTTTTCTTCTTATTAAAGTCATACAATGACCACATACATATGAACGTGAAAAAAAAAAAAAAAGATACACAGCAACAACCCTGTGTGATAAACTATGGGGAACCGGTGAAGACCTCAACCGCACCTTTCTTATTCGTGACCCAAGCTGGTCTATACGTCTAAATGCATAGCAGTAGCTGATCGTTGAAGTAAAGAGGAAGAAAAAACAACACAATGATTGTAATTTAGATATCACGACGAATGATGGAACTAGATTAAATAATTGCAAGAATCTGGAAATAAAATCTTGGAATGAATATAAATTAGTGCATAAAAAGTTAAATCAATTAACCAAATACAGTCTGCCTCAGAACAAATGGGGAGTCGCGATAGCTCAGTGGTTAGTGAACTAGACTACAAAGGACAAGAGGTAGGGTTCGTTCCCAACCGAAGGATTCCGGGTTCACCCAGCCTTAAATGAGTACCGGATTTTTTCTGGGAAAGTAAAGCGGTGTAATACCGATCACATTACCCCAAAAATCATGTGCCGAAGGTCTGTAAAATCTATGATCACTAACGCCATATTCCCTATACGTCCTTGGCCGGACGGAGCTCTTTACTTACTACTTTTCAGCACAATTACACGTTGCCTTCTTTTTGTAAAGTCTCCAAGCACATATTGATTGCTCTGTATGAAATGTTATTGATTTTGTTAACTACTTATTCATTATTGAACAATATTTAGTTAATAATATTTTCATCTCATCATCATCAAGTACCATGCCTGCTGGCGTAGGTGATCATGTCTCACTGTAACTTTCGATCTTGACAGTTATTTATCATTTCTGTTGTTGACCTTCTGCCAAACAATTCTCTTAAGCTGTCTGGTATCTTTTCTTAATGCTTCCCTCTATCTCTTCATCCCCCAATTTTCACAGTTGTCACAAAATATTTCAGCTGTTCCATTTTCATTGCATGGCAAAAAAAAAAAAAAGTTGATTGTTGATATTTTCATCTACACAAATTGTTTCAGTAAAATTGATTATCAATTTTATATGAGATTAATAGAAGACTAGAGAGGTGGTGGCAGTTATGTACAGGACATATGAACTGCATTTCAGGATGTAGAATATAGTGCAATGCAACTCGTAATGCGCGAATGAAGAAGCTGAAGTGGGATGCTGCTTGCTTGCGTTCGCCCGATGACTAAAGGAGTACACCTCTTCATCATCCGCCCTTTAAAGGACGTTAAGTGGGCGTGTCTGCGTTGTGTTGTGGTATGCAGCATAACTGTGATATTTGCGCTTTTCGGCTCAACACATCCGACTTCAGCAAGACATTTTTGAGTACCGGGTTGTCTTCCCTCTTCGATCCCTACTCGCTTGGCCAGACTAGACAGGTTAGTCTGTTACTAGAGGCACCACGGAGAGGTGGAACAGGGCCTGGATGGTTCTGGTTCACCGATCCTGGCGCAAGCCATCATCTGTGGGTCGCTGACAACTTCCAGCTCTGGTGCTGTGAGGCGCGCCTTCGTCTCCACTGAGGAGGGTTAAAGAAACAGGTAAACAGGAAAGTCGCATGAAAGTTTATGAAGTATTTTGTAATAACTTATGTTTGTCGTTTAATTTTAACTCAAATGGAACAGAATTAAACTGATATTGTTATAGTTGATAGGGTCACCATCACTGCACACCGGACGAGTCCATAGGTGTCCCGAAATCACACCCCCCCTCCCCCGAGAATCTCAAGAAAATTTGTGGAGAATCCTGGCATAAGTGCACGAACTCCGTAGCACGACCTGAGATTCACGGTGTGGGTAGGCTTCTGTTTGTGGGTAGGCTTCTGTTTGTGGGTAGGCTTATGTTTTTGGGTAGGCTTCTGTTTGCAACTTTCTCCGGGCTGCGACCTCATTTATAGGTTACTCTGTTTTCCCGATTTTAATTGCCAATATTTCTTTAACATGCGAAAGTTCACACGAGACCTCCTGTTTATTGCCGTTATCCGAGAGGGCTATACATCGGATCTCACTACTCAAGAGATCAGTTGTAACGTTGTAAAGAAACCACGGATTAATTTTTCAGATTAAAAAAAAAATTACCACCGCTTCTGATGACATTTGAACCTGGGTCCACTGTTTCTAAATATTCTGATTTTTTTTTTTTTTAAATTTCGGACCTACATGTTTTGGGCTCTAAAATTAGACTGATACGCAGCCCTGTTAAATCAGTTTTTCTATACACTTGCGAAACATAGACCCTTACAGCAGAGCTACATATGGCAATACAGCCTATGATTACGAAATGTTATCGCAAAAATTTTGCGCACCTCTTGCTTAGGTCACATTACAAATGAAAAAGTTCTCGAAAGGATACAAAAAGCGAAGTAGTGGATCTTGTACTGTGAAGAAGCGTATAATAAAATGGTTTAGCCACGATCTCGATTATCATGTTTCGAAGAAAAGAATATACTGCAAAGATATGTGAAAGGAACGAGGATAAGTGGAAGGTAGAGAAAGAGGCGGGAAAATAACATCAATAGAAATGGCAGGCCTCGACTGAAGATTCTCAAAGAATGACTGAAGATATAGAGAGATAACGAAGGTTGGCGAAGTCTGTCAGTAGCGCCCCAATGACCCCCAGGTTAACGAAGTCTGTAGGTAGCGCCCCAACGACCTCCAGGTTAACGAAGTCTGTACGTAGCGCCCCAACGACCCCCAGGTTAACGAAGTCAGTCAGTAGCGCCCCAACGACCCCCAGGTTAACGAAGTCTGTCAGTAGCGCCCCAACGACTCCCAGATTAACGAAGTCTGTGAGTAGCGCCCCAACGATCCCCAGATTAACGAAGTCTGTAGGTAGCGCCCCAACGACCCACAGGTTGACGAATTCTGTCGGTAGTGCCCCCAAGGACCCCCAGGTTAATGAATTCTGTCGGTAGTGCCCCAACGACCCCCAGGTTAACGAAATCTGTCGGTAGTGCCCCAACGACCCCTGGGTTAACGAATTATGTCGGTAGTACCCCAATGACCCCTGGGTAAACGAATTCTGTCGGTACTGCCCCAACGACCCCTGGGTTAAAGAATTCTGTCGGTAGTGCCCCAACGACCCCCAGGTTAACGAATTCTGTCGGTACTGCCCCAACGACCCCTGGGTTGACAAATTCTGCCGGTAGTGCCCCAACGACCCCAAGGTTAACGAGTTCTGTCGGTACTGCCCCAACGACCCCTATGTCAACGAATTATGTCAGTAGTGCCCCAACGACCCCTATGTCAACGAATTATGTCGGTAGTGCCCCAACGACCCCCAGGTTAACGAATTCTGTCGGTAGTGCCCCAACGACCCCCAGGTTAACGAATTATGTCGGTAGTGCCCCAACGACCCCAAGGTTAACGAATTATGTCGGTACTGCCCCAACGACCCTTATGTCAACGAATTATGTCAGTAGTGCCCCAATGACCCCTGGGTTAACGAATTATGTCGGTAGTGCCCCAATGACCCCTGGGTTAACGAATTCTGTCGGTAGTGCCCCAACGACCCCCAGGTTAACGAATTCTGTCGGTAGTGTCCCACGACCCCAAGGTTAACGAATTCTGTCGGTACTGCCCCAACGACCCTTATGACAACGAATTATGTCAGTAGTGCCCCAATGACCCCTGGGTTAACGAATTATGTCGGTAGTGCCCCAATGACCCCCAGGTTAACGAATTATGTCAGTAGTGCCCCAACGACCCACAGGTTAACGAATTATGTCGGTAGTGCCCCAATGACCCCCAGGTTAACGAATTATGTCGGTAGTGCCCCAACGACCCCCAGGTTAACGAATTATGTCGGTAGTGCCCCAACGACCCCCAGATTAACGAATTATGTCGGTAGTGCCTAAATGAACCCCAGGTTAACGAATTATGTCAGTAGTGCCCCAATGACCCTCAGGTTAAAGAATTATGTCAGTAGTGCCCCAATGACCCTCAGGTTAACGAATTATGTCGGTAGTGCCCCAACGACCCCAGGTTAACGAATTATGTCGGTAGTGCCCCAACGACCCCCAGGTTAACGAATTATGTCGGTAGTGCCCCAACGACCCCAGGTTAACGAATTATGTCGGTAGTGCCCCAACGACCCCCAGGTTAACGAATTATGTTGGTAGTGCCCCAACGACCCCCAGGTTAACGAATTATGTCGGTAGTGCCCAACGACCCCCAGGTTAACGAATTATGTTGGTAGTGCCCCAACGACCCCCAGGTTAACGAATTATGTTGGTAGTGCCCCAACGACCCCCAGGTTAACGAATTATGTTGGTAGTGCCCCAACGACCCCCAGGTTAACGAATTATGTCGGTAGTGCCCCAACGACCCCCAGGTTAACGAATTATGTTGGTAGTGCCCCAACGACCCCCAGGTTAACGAATTATGTTGGTAGTGCCCCAACGACCCCCAGGTTAACGAATTATGTCGGTAGGTTGTCAGCTTCTGAACCTGATCAACATACATTTTCTTTGGGAAGGCTGACGTCATATGTCCGGACTGCCCCCCTCAAAAAACGTCATAGTTCTGGACACGAAAATATAAACATCAACACCATATAACCCCCACAAAGACGTCACACGTCTTGATGTGAACCATTTTTTTCAAGAGAGAGAAAGTGCATGCATCTGAAACAATAAAAATAAACAAGGCGGTATTTACCCAAATTATACTCTGATAAGAAGATTAAAGAATGAAATTAGAAGGTAGGAGATAATGGCAATGAATAGAGAGAGAAAAATAAAGAAGAAAGAGAGAAAATTAGAATTTGTTAAAATATATTTGTCTTCTTCACAAAATAGGCTAATCAGGTATGTTAAATAATGAAGAATTGAAGAAAGGAGACAGTGTAGGTATCAATAATAGTTTGACAAAGTCGGATTTGTCCTGTCAAGTGTCGCAAATATGGACGTTTTCTTGAAAACTACGACCCATTACAGTTAACGTCCTTTTCGTGGCTAAACAAGAATGACAAAGAAAAGTACTCGATTTTTAAAAATAAATTTAAATATCATCATCATCATCATGTACCGGGCCTACTGGCGTAGGTAATCATGTCTCTCCACAACTTTCGATCTCGGCAGCTATTTATCATTTCTGTTGTTGACCTCCTGCCAAGCCATTCTCTTAAGCTGTCTGTTATTTTTTCTCTTTGCTTCCCTCTCTCTCTCTCTTCGTCCCTCAATTTTCCCAGTTGTTACAATATATTCCAGTTGTTCTCTTCTCATTACAGGGCCAAAAAATGATGATTGTTTCTTCCTAATATTGGAAATTAGCTCTCTTTTTGCTTTGACCTCTCACAGAACATCTTCATTACTCTTCTTAGCTGTCCATGGTACTCTCAACATTCTTCTGTAAAACCACATTTCTACAGACTCCAGTGATTTAATCTAAATATAGTAATACAAAAATAAAAGTAACAAAGTAAAGAGCCACGTGGTGTATAGGGAATATTGTGTTAGTGACCATAAATTTTACAGACCTTCAATACATGATTTTTGTGGTAATGTGGTCGGTATTACGCCCGCGCTGTTTACTATCCCAGAAAAAAATCCGTTACCCATTTAAGGCTGGGTGAACCGGAAGCCGTCGGTTGGGATCGAACCCTACCTCATGACCTTTGTAGTCCAGTTCACTAACCACTGAGCTTTCGCGGCTCTTTAATACAAAAATACTTGATCATAAATACATAACTTAAATGAAGAGAATAAATAACTGAAATATATAACAGAAAGAACGATAAAAGAAAGATAAAGATATAAAAGAAGAATAGGTTTGTTGAAGAAGACACCGAAAGACAGCATGAGTGGTTTAAAAAATGGTTAACCATATTCCGCATTTCTGCTAGAGTTCCTAGACTGACTCTTGAATGGAAATTTAATAACAAGAATGACATATTTGTGTCTTGGCTGTTCCTTTTCTCCACGTATTAAGCTGGAGAGCTCCTAAAATATTAAAACAGACCCATTAGGTGGACGATACACGTATCCTCCCCTGTCACTTCTTTACGATGGTATTGACAAGGGCAGACAACTGTGAAGTGCAGATTCGGGTGGGTGTCCTTATGTCTGGATATGTGAAGCAGGCGCAAAATTGAACATCGCCTTGTGAACATGGTTTTAATATCTGGACCAAGACTCAAATGCCCGTCGTCTAAATGGATCCCCTGGCCTTCCTTGACAGCCAATTGTTTTAGTACTACCCAAGGGAGTTTAGCCAAAGCCCCAAATCTCGGATGGCACATCTGCTAAAGTCAACGAGGATCTTCTAGAAATCCAACACAAAAATTAACTTTGGGAGTACAAATACAAAAATAAAAGACATCTTCAAAGAAAACAATATATTTCGCTGACGCATGTCCAGGAGTGTCGAGTTTGTACACAAGAAATGAATGAGACTTGCGCACAAGAAGGTAGTGAATTGTTGTACAAGAATTGAACGGGCTTGTACACAAGAAATGAATGAGACTTGCGCACAAGAAGGTAGTGAATTGTTGTACAAGAATTGAACGGGCTTGTACACAAGAAATGAATGAGACTTGCGCACAAGAAGGTAGTGAATTGTTGCGCAAGAATTGAACGGGTTGTACACAAGAAATTAAATAAGGCGTGAACTCGATAATTAAATTTCGTGAAATTTAATTAGAAGTGTACGCAATAATTTCATGGCGATTTTGTACACAATAATTAATGAATCATGTACACAAGAACTGAATTAATGGAGTCTGTAAAATAAAAAATGAATGCGACGTTTCTTTTATAGCCATGGAACCAGTCTCGCCACAGTCAGGAATCCCCCATATCTGCTCCACCACTTGTCAAAACATTTCCTAAAATGCATCGGTAAATTTCGTCGACAAGGTCGCTCCGAGCACGTCCTACTCGACTGCATAGGCGGCGATTCCAAACCTCCCTAGTCGTCCCTACGATACATGACAGGTAAAAGTGACTTTATTCTTTTCTCTCCCCCTCCCCACCAGTTGGGATCCCGGTATCCACGCGAGATTAGAATGAGAGAGTACACTAGAAATAAAGGAGACGTGTTCACAAGAATGTAAGAGTGTGCGAGGACTGGAACGGAATAATATGTTTGTGCCCGATCGGAATGAGGCATTTACATAGGAATTAATTGAAGCTTGTTCACTATAAATAAGTGAGGTATGTACATAAGAATTAAGTGAGGCGTGTACATAAGAATTAATTGAGGCGTGTACGTAAGAATTAATTAATGCGTGTACATAAGAATTAATTGAGGCGTTTACATAGGAATTAATTCAGGAGTGTACATAAGAATTAATTGAGGCGTGTGCGTAAGAATTAATTGAGGCGTGTACATAGGAATTAATTGGGGCGTGTACATAAGAATTAATTGAGGCATGCACATAAGAATTAATTCAGGAGTGTACATAAGAATTAAATTAGACGTGTACGTAAGAATTAACTGAGGCGTGTACGTAAGAATTAACTGAGGTGTGTACGTAAGAATTAACTGAGGTGTGTACGTAAGAATTAACTGAAGCATGTTCACAATAAATGAGTCAAATTAGCTAAAGAGTGAGGGAGATTACCACAAGAGAACCATCTGGCCAGCTACAATGAAGCCAAATCCATCATCAAAGGCCAGTACCATGAAAAATGGAAACAAGAACACCCAAAGTATAACGAGAGGGACGCATACCTCCAACTATCAAGGATGGATCAAGTCACCATACTTCTCCTACGTACTGGCCACAACAGAATGAGAAATCACATGTTCACCAAACTCAAAATATGAACTACCAGTCTATGCCACTGTACCATGGATAACATGACAACAAAACATGTTCTGCAGGATTGCCCCCAGTACACAGACCTGAGGACAATGTGGTCCACACCCACCTCCCTGGTAGAGAAACTATACGGAGCAACTGAATCATTTAAATAGACAGCTGCCTTCATAAGAGAGTCAGGAATCCAAGTCTGAATGACGTCATGATCGCAGAAGAAGAAGAAGCCAACAATAAATGAGTGAGGCGTGTACATAAGAATTAATTGAGGCGTGTACATAAGAATTAATTAAGGCGTGTCTTCTTCTTCTACCTTTTAGCTCCCAGTGGAGCATAGGTCTTCAACAAACACTTTCCAAGTCGTTCTGTTTTTTGCAATTCTTTTAAGATCATTCCATGTCTTCCCCATCATCTTCATCTCTGCTTCAATCTGTCTTCTCCAAGAATTCCTTGGTCTTCCTCTTTGTCTTTTCCCCTGGGGATTCCAAAAAGGGCCTGTTGTGTAATACTCTCAGTTGGTTTCCGTAGTGTGTGTCCTATCCATCGCCATCGTCTTCGCTGTATTTCTTTATCCACTGGTATTTGACCGGTACATTTCCATAATTCCACGTTTGTGACTTTGTCCTGCCATTTCCATCCCTTTATTCTGCGCAAGCATCCATTAATGAAAGTCTGTACCTTCGTGATTGTCAATTTTGTTATTCTCCATGTTTCACAGCCATATAATAGAACCGACTTAACATTGGAGTTGAAAATTTGTATTTTGTATTTAGCCTAATTTCTTTGGATTTCCATATGTTTCCCAGTGCAATGAAAGCTCCTCTTGCTTTTGATATCCTTATTTTGGTATCGTTTTCTGTTCCTCCCTCTTTATCTATATTACTGCCCAGATATATATATAAGATTGTACGTCTAGTAGAGGTATTTCTCCTAGTTTTATTTGGTTATTGCCAACTGCATTAATTCTCATAATGTTGGTCTTATCTCTATTAATCTTAGTCCTAGCTGTTGTGATCTCTCATCTAATATACTCATTTTATCTTGCATCTGTTGGTGGCTGTGTGATAGGAGAGCTATGTCATCAGCAAAGTCTAAATCATCAAGTTGTTTGGTCAGTGACCACTGGATCCCATTTCTGTTGTTTTGAGTTATTTTCATAATCCAATCTATGGCCAGTAGAAAGAGAAATGGAGACAGAAGGCATCCTTGCCTTACTCCTGTTCTTATTTCAAATGCTTCTGTAAGCTGTCCTTCATGCACCACACTACATTTTGTTCCTTCATACATTGTTTTTATCAGGTTAATAAACTTTATGGGGATTCCATAATGACTCAGCAACTTCCAAAGCATTCTTCTGTCTAAACTATCAAATGCCTTTTCGTAATCTATGAATCCAATATAAAGTGGGGATTTTAGTTCTAAACTTTGTTCAACTATTATACGTAGAGTAGTTATTTGATCAGCACATGATCTGTTCTTCCTAAAACCTGCTTGTTCATCTCTCAAGTGTTTCTCTATAGCCTCTTTTAGTCTCTCCAGAATGATTCTGCCTAATATTTTTCCTGGCACTGATAGTAGCATAATTCCCCTATAATTTGTGCACTCCTGTAAACTTCCTTTCTTTGGTAGTTTGATCATATAACCTTCTCTCCAGTCTTTAGGTATTTCTTCCCTCTCCCAAATTTTATCCAATAGATTATGTAACATCTTGGTAGAGGTGATAATATCTGCTTTGATGGCTTCCGAAGGAATTTCATCTGGTCCTGTGGCTTTACCATCTTTTAACAGTTTGATGGCTTTCATTATTTCTTCTTTGCTTGGTTTCCGCAGTTAACGTGTAATTCTTCTTCTGCTGGTAGTATATCTGGAGGATTATTTGAGCCAGGTCTGTTCAAAAGTTCTTCAAAGTGCTCCTTCCATCTCTCCATTTGTTCCTTTATATTACTAAGCAGATTTCCTTTCTTATCTTTGATAAAGGCGTTGATCTGTTTGTATTTTCCACCTAATTTCTTTGTGCTGTTGTACAGTTCTTTCATATTCCCTTTATTTGCTGCTTCTTCTGCCTCTTTAGCTAATTCATCTATATATTTCCTCTTATCCCTTTTAATGCATCTTCTCACTTCTTTGTTCACCTCTGTGTAAGCTTCCTGTGTCTTGGCTTTATTACTTCTTGTTTTGCTTTTATTTATGTCTGCTTTCTTGTTCTTTCTTTCTTTAATTTTATCCAGGGTCTCTGCTGTCATCCATGCCTTATTCTGGCGTTCTCTTTTCCCCAGTGTTTCTTCGCATGTCTCTTTCCATATATTTTTTACCTGTTTCCAATGATCTTCTATATTTATTGTATTTTCTAGTTGTTGGAGGACTTGGTATTTGTTTGATATTGTGACTGCGAATTTATCTTTAATTCCTTGTTCTTTAAGAAACCCTACATTGAAATACGTTCTGCCCTTATTCGTTGTAGTATACCTTTTTATTTAATTTAAGTTTGGCTAACAGCAGATGATGATCAGAAGCTATATCTGCCCCTCTATATACTTTTACATCCTGTAAGGATGACTTAAACTTATTATTAATACATATGTGATCAATTTGATTTTCCGTTCTATGATCTGGTGACACCCATGTAGCTTTGTGTATTCTTTTATGTTGGAATATTGTTCCTCCTAGGCTCATTTGATTAAGGGCGCAGAAATTCACAAATATCTCTCCATTCTCGTTTATATCTCCAAGTCCATGTTTTCCCATAATCTCTTCAAAGCCTCTGTTGTCTGATCCTACCTTAGCATTTAGGTCTCCCATCAAGATTATAATATCCTTGGCTCGTCTTGCATCCATCTGGCATTGTAGCTGTTTATAAAAATCATCTTTAACTGAGTCATCTTTATCGTTGGTTGGTGCATAGCATTGTATAATGTGTAATTTTATTTTGTTTTTGGTTGTTCTAAATGTTGCTCTCACCAGTCTTGGTCCCACTGCCTCCCATTCTATTAGTGTCTTCTGTGCATTCTTTGATAGCATTATAGCTACCCCTTCGCTATGTTGTGCTCCTGGTTCCTGGTGTCCTGATGATAAAATCATCTCCCCTGTATTCAATTTTATTCTCTCCGCTCCCAGCCATCTTGTTTCACACATTCCCAGAATATCTATCTTGTAGTTGTTCATTTCTGCTGCCACTTGTGCCGCTTTTCCCTGTTCGTTAAGGGTACGAACATTCCAGGTGCCAATTCTGGATGATTTCCTGGTAGACAAAGGGTGAGTCGGCAACCCGGACTCCTTATGGCTTTCTCCGGATTGCGTCATACGTCTCTTAGACAGAGAGCCCTTCTCTTTCCTGGTTGACGGATTTACTTTATTTTTCTTTGACTTGTTCATGTTTGTGAAGTTTTTTCGGCTTATTTTTTTACAGTATGGGATAGCCAGTCCCATGCCTAACCCTCCTTTCTCGCCTCTTACGAACATGCCTGGTAGGGTACAGCGCCGCTATTCTTTACTTCCCTTTCGGGCCCCGGCAGCGCACGGGCGAATTAAGGCGTGTACATAAGAATAAATTGAGGCATTTACATAAGAATTAATTGAGGCGTGTACATAATGATTAATTGAGACGTGTACGTAAGAATTAATTAATTAATATTCCCAATAAATGAGTGAGGAATGTACATAAGAGCTGCGTAAGACAAATATATTAAATATAAATTGGGTTTGCGCACAATTCGTTAGATTTCTTCTTCCTCCCAACATCATCATAGTACACTGTTCTACGTCCGTTGTCTGTACAAAGTTGTGAGTGGTGAATATTTAGAGAAGGGCTAAAGTAAAAACATCAATTTTAGGCCCACGTCTTCGTTATGAAGTGCAATACTTTTGACCGACCCTCGTGTATACAAATCTTTGTAAAGTCCTAGTTTATGCACATATTGAGTAATTGCGTAATTTGCGGGTCATTTTCATTGCACTTGTCCATAGGTGCTGAGATCCGTGCTCAGCAAGTCCCGTAGCGTCCAGCGACTGACGACTCCAATTCTGTGTTGGTTGATGGACCCTCTTCTATGCTCACTCAGTTTCTAAAAGGAGTGACGTGGACTCATGGTTCTCGAAGTCCTGTGCCCTTCCCATATCTCGGAGGGCATTGATGATGTCCGTCCGATCCATTGGTTGACCGTCTTCAACGACAGCACAGCTAGCCAACCTATCCGCTCGTTCATTCCCCAGTACACCCGCATTACCAGGGACACAGACAGAGGTGACCCTACGTATTTTTGACTTCTGCAATGACTCTACCCATTGCCAGCGTACAGGGCAGTCTTCCACTCTTCTTATCATGCTCATCGAATCACTTAGTATGCAGGCATGAGTGTAGTCTTGTGACTCTAACCAGATGAATGCATTTGTCACTGTCATCGCATCCATCGCCATGCTACTCGTCATAATTAGGAACAAATTCAAGTTATTCCCACTTAGTTGGCGTCACAACAAAACTATCATCATCATCAAGTACCATGCCTGCTGGCGTAGGTGATCATGTCTCTCCACAACTTCCGATCTCGATAGTTATTTATCATTTCTGTTGTTGACCTTCTACCTAGCCATTCTCTTAAGCTATCAGGTATCTTTTCTCTTTGCTCCCCTCTATCTCTTCGTCCCTCAATTTTCCCAGTTGTAACAATATATTCCAGTTGTTCTCTTCTCATTACAATTTTACCAAATTTTTTTTTTTTTAATTATGATTGTTTCTTCCTAATATTAGAAATTAGTTCTTTTTTTGTGCTTTGGCCTCTTTCAGAACATTTTCATTATTCTTCTTTGCTGTCCATGGTAATCTCAACATTCTTCTGTAAAACCACATTATTACAGACTCCAGTGACTTTCTCGTCTGTTGTCCTATTGTCAATGATTCACAGCCATATGTTAAGACTGGCTCTACATAACATTTAAGAAACAAAACTACAGTGGTTTCCAAATACTAAAAGTTATCTCAATGTTCATCACTAACGGAATTTATTTTATTTTTTGGTTAGGGTTTGGGTTAGGTTTAGGGTTCGGGCTAGGGTTTGGGTTGGGTTTAGGGTTCGGGCTAGGGTTTGGGTTGGGAAACATATGACTTTACCCTCGCGTTCTTTCTCTTTTCTTTGCAATTAAGGACCTCCTAATGACAGATTAGAGAACTACCGATTAAAGTGCAATGTTACTCAAGGGGATGTCACTCTTCCGAACTAAAATTATTCATGTCCCTAAACTAGGACTAATATTTTCAGTAATAAAGAAAAAACGATGGTCATATGTTGGACATGTGATGAGAAGAGATAATAACCGAATAGCAAAGCAAACCCTCATATGGGAAACAACAGGTCAGAGGAAAAGAGGAAGACCCAGAGAGACACTGAGAAGAACATTGATGAGAGAGGCAAAATCAGCAGGATTCGGCTCCCTCAATGAGATAGAGCTGCTTGCACAGAACAGAGACAAATGACAAGATTTGATAAAATATCTTTAAAAGAATTTAAAACTGCTAGAACAAAAATTCAGATAAGAGAAGGAGTATCTTGGTCTACGCCTTATGGGCCGGCTACGGCTCGAAAGGTCAATAGATAGAAACTAGGACTTAACCCAAATCTATGTGCGTAGACCGCCCCTTTGCTCTTTAGATATTCGTTACTTTGTTATGTGAATTAATGAGCTACTCGTCGTATGAAGGGAGGACTAGTCGTGAGTTGTCTGCCCCAACCAAGATGGATTCACCGCTCAAAGAAAATGATATTGCCTTGTCGGTATGTTACAGTCCGTTAATGTAACAAAATTGGCGCTTTCTCGTCCATTCTGGCAACAACTACAAGAATCAATTCTGACTCCTTCATTTGCCAGTTTCTGCAGTAACAACTTTCGTGAGGTATCTCATAGCGCTTGCTGTATTAAATGGCTAGATTAGTTGGCCCTGGAGTGAAAGCATTGTAGCCATGGCTGGATTATTTGACGTTCTTTCTTTCTTTCTTTCTTTCTTTCTTTCTTTCTTTCTCTCTCTCTCTCTCTTTCTTTCTTCCTTTCTTGCTTTTTTTTTGACTTCATCAGTTTCAGATATAATTACCAATGTTATTGTCTTTAGCAGAAGTTTAAAATGACGTTTTATCTATTGCCTCTCTAAAGTACAAAATAACATTTTTCTTATTGTCTTTCTGAAGTGCAAGCAACGTTTTTGCTATTATCTTTTTGAAGTACAAAGTAACGTAACTCTTTTTTATTTTCTGAAGTACAATACCCTTTTTTTTCTTTTTGACTTTCCAAAGTACAAAGTAACGTTCTTATTCCGTTTCTGAAGTACAGAATCACGTTTTTCTCTTTGTCTCCCTGAACTATAGTTTAACATTCTTATTTGTGTACATTTTCTATGTTCACTTGAAAAGATAAGCCCGCTTACCAGATCTTTTATTTACTCTTTTGTTTGTGTGTGTCTTTTCCTAAAAAGGACTGCCTACTATCCAGCAATCTGATTAATTTCGGTGCGCAAGGTTTTGTTTTCCTTGTAAAGTTTCCAAGTCTGGAGAGTTGATGCCAAATGGGTTAAACATGGGTCCTTCTCTAGAAGAATGGAACGTAAGCTCGAATAATGGCAGGGTCACGACGTGTATTCAAGATAAGACAAAGACGAAGGCGCTGGAATGACACTCATTCCGGAAACCAACGGAGAATATTACTCGACAAGCTCTTTTTTGGAATCCACAGGGGAGGAGACAATTCTTCTCCCTTATTAGCTCCCTGTGGAGCATAGGTCTTCAACAAACACTTTCCAAGTCCTTCTGTTTTTTGTCATTCTTTTAAGATCATTCCATGTCTTCCCAATCTTCTTCATCACTGCTTCTATCTGTCTTCTCCAAGAATTCCTTGGTCTTGCTCTTTGTCTTTTCCCCTGGGGATTCCAAAAAAGGGCTTGTTGTGTAATACTCTCAGTTGGCTTCCTTAGTGTGTGTCCTATCCAGCGCCATCGTCTTCGCTGTATCTCTTTATCCACTGGTATTTGACTGGTACATTCCCATAATTCTATGTTTGTGATTTTGTCCTGCCATTTCCATCCTTTTATTTTGTGTAAGCATCCATTAATGAAAGTCTGTATCTTCGTGATTGTCAATTTTGTTGTTCTCCATGTTTCACAACCATATAACAGGACCGACTTAACATTTGAGTTGAAAATTTTAATTTGTATTTAGCCTAATTTCTTTGGATTTCCATGTTTCCCAGTGCAATGAAAGCTCCTCGTGCTTTTGATATCCTTATTTTGGTATCAGTTTCTGCTCCTCCCTCTTTATCTATATTACTACCCAGATATATGTAAGATTGTACGTCTAGTAGAGGCATTTCTCCTAGTTTTATTTGGTTATTGCCAACTGTATTAATTCTCATAATATTGGTCTTATCTCTATTAATCTTCAGTCCTAGCTGTTGTGATCTCTCATCTAATATACTCATTTTATCCTACATCTGTTGATGGTTGTGTGATAGGAGAGCTATGTCATCAGCAAAGTCTAAATCATCAAGTTGTTTGGTCAGTTACCACTGGATTCCATTTCTGTTGTTTTGAGTTATTTTCATAATCCAATCTATGGCTAGTAGAAAGAGAAATGGAGACAGAAGGCATCCCTGCCTTACTCCTGTTCTTATTTCAAATGCTTCTGTAAGCTGTCCTTCATGCACCACACTACATTTCGTTTCTTCATACATTGTTTTTATCAGGTTAATAATCTCTATGGGGATTACGTAATGACTCAGCAACTTCCAAAGCATTCTTCTGTCTAAACTATCAAATGCCTTTTCATAATCTATGAATCCAATATAAGGTGAGAATTTTAGTTCTAAACTTTGTTCAACTATTATACGTAGAGTAGTTATTTGATCAGCACATGATCTGTTCTTCCTAAAAACCTGCTTGTACATCTCTCAAATGTTTCTCTATGGCCTCTTTTAGTCTCTCCAGAATGATTCTGCTTAATATTTTTCCTGACACTGATAGTAGCATAATTCCCCTATAATTTGTGCACTCCTGTAAACTTCCTTTCTTTGGTAGTTTGATCATATAACCTTCTTTCCAGTCTTTAGGTATTTCTTCCCTCTCCCAAATTTTACCTAATAGATTATGTAACATCTTGGTAGAGGTGTTAATATCTGCTTTGATGACTTCCGAAGGAATTTCACCTGGTCCTGTGACTTTACCATTCTTTAATAGTTTGATGGCTTTCATTATTTCTTCTTTGCTTGGTTTTCCACAGATAACGTGCAACTCTTCTTCTGCTGGTAGTATATCTGGAGGATTATTTGAGCCAGGTCTGTTCAAAAGTTCTTCAAAGTGCTCTTTCCATCTCTCCATTTGTTCCCTTATATTACTAAGCAGGTTTCCTTTCTTATCTTTAATAAAGACATTGATCTGTTTGTATTTTCCACTTAATTTCTTTGTGCTGTTGTACAGTTCTTTCATATTCCCTTTATTTGCTGCTTCTTTTGCCTCTTTAGCTAGTTCATCTATATATTTCCTCTTATCCCTTTTAATGCATCTTCTCAATTCTTTGTTCACCTCTGTGTAAGCTTCCTGTGTCTTGGCTTTATTACTTCTCGTTTTGCATTTATTTATGTCTGCTTTCTTTTTCTCTCTTTCTTTAATTTTATCCAGGGTCTCTGCTGACATCCATGCCTTATTCTGTCGTTCTCTCTTCCCTAGTGTTTCTTCGCATGTCTCTTTCCATATGTCTTTTACCTGTTTCCAATGATCTTCTATATTTATTGTATTTTCTAGTTGTTGGAGGACTTGGTATTTGTTTGATATTGTGACTGCGAATTTATCTTTAATTCCTTGTTCTTTAAGAAACCCTACATTGAAGTACTTTCTACCCTTATTCGTTGTAGTATACCTTTTTAGTTTAATTTTAAGTTTGGCTATCAGAAGACGATGATCAGAAGCTATATCTGCCCCTCTATATACTTTTACATCCTGTAATGATGACTTAAACTTATTATTAATACATATGTGATAAATTTGATTTTTCGTTCTATGATCTGGTGACACCCATGTAGCTTTGTGTATTCTTTTATGTTGGGATATCATTCCTCCTAGGCTCACTTGATTAAGGGCGCAAAAATTCACAAATATCTCTTCATTCTCGTTTATATCTCCAAGTACATGTTTTCCCATAATCTCTTCGAAGCCTCTGTTGTCTGATCCTACTTTAGCATTTAAGTCTCCCATCAAGATTATAATATCCTTGGCTCGTCTTGCATCCACCTGACATTGTAGCTGTTTATAAAAATCATCTTTAACTAAGTCATCCTTATTGTTGGTTGGTGCATAGCATTGGATAATGTGTAATTTTATTTTGTTTTTGGTTGTTTTAAATGTTTCACTCATTAGTCTTATTCCTACTTCTTCCCATTCTATTTGTGTCTTCTGTGCATTCCTTGATAGCATTATAGCTACCCCTCCATCATGCTGTACTCCAGGTTCCTGGTGTCCTGATGATAAAATCATCTCTCCTGTATTTAGTTTTATTCTTTCCGTTCCTAGCCATCTTGTTTCACACATTCCCAGAATATCTATCTTGTAGTTTGTCATTTCTGCTGCTACCTGTGCAGCTTTTCCCTGTTCGTTTAGGGTACGTACATTCCAGGTGCCAATTCTGGAGGATTTCCTGGTAGACAAAGGGTGAAGCGGCAACCCGGACTTCTTACGGCTTTCTCCGGCTTGCGTCATACGTCTTTTAGACAGAGAGCCCTTATCTTTCCTGGAAGGCGTATTTACTTTTTCTCTCTTTAACTTGTCCATGTTTGTGAAGTTTTTTCGGCTTATTTTTTTACAATATGGGATAGCCAGTCCCATGCCCAACCCTCCTTTCTCGCCTCTTACGAACATGAGTGGTAGGGTACAGCGCCGCTATTCTTTACTCCCCTTTCGGGCCCAGCAGCGCATGGGCGGAAAAGACAATTGGGAAGCCCGAAATATACTTGGAGAAAACAGGCGGAATCAGAGATGAAGAGGATGGGAAAGACATGCAACTATTGAAAGGTTATTGCCGTTTGTTAATGTCGTGGCACCGTTAAAGATGTGCATGGATATGCAGTATTGATATCTTATGTGTGATAACTTATGTGTGATAACTTATGTGTGATATCTTATGTGTGATAACTTATGTGTGATATCGTATGTGTGATATCTTATGTGCGACATCTTATGTGTGAGGATAGATGATAGAGCTACTGCGTGCCTGCGTCTTCTTTGGTCGGATCTCCCAGGACACTCTTTCTGATTTGATAATTAAATCGGGACAGCAACACGATCTGCAACTCGGTGGTAACAATGTTAGGAGACTGGCTCCAACTGTCCAGCTCTCCAACAGGTTTAATTTCACAGATCACAATTGCCATAACTATACAAAGATCTGCAAGCAATCAACGATACTTACTACGTCCTCCATGCAATAATATGTCTATCCAACTGCTACCACATTGTTCATGTCTACCTAAGTATATCAGAAGTTCGTGGACCCGTATCTCCAACCTTCCTAAATATAACGTAACTGCATTGCTCTCCAAGCAATTGGCTGACTTCTATAATGGAAACTATCTACTTAAAAAGAATTCTTCTACATTCGATGACTATCTAAATCTTTCTATAGCTGTTGACTTTCTAAACCTTACTATATCCGATAACGATCTAACCCTTCCTATACCCGATAACTATCTAACCCTCTCTATATCAGATTACAATCTAAACCTTACTATACACGATGACTATCTAGACCTTACAATACCCGATGACTATTTAAACCTTACTAAACCCGATGATACAACAGCGGATATATACCAGACGACATGCTCAAATCAATATTCATAGCCCTACCAAAGAAATCAGGTGCGATTGAATGCGATGATCATCGCACAATAAGCCTTATGAGTCATATGACTAAGATATTACTAAGAATCATCATACGAAGAGTGCGAAACAAAATCAGTCCGGAAATTAGCAATGAACAGTGTGGTTTTGTTGGAGGTAAAGGAACGAGCAATGTCATATATATCATAAGATCTTTAGTAGAAAGAGCCATAGAGGTGAAAACAGATCTATACCTATGATTCATAGATTATACCAAGGCATTTGGAGGCGAAGGCGCGCCCCACCCAGCACCAGAGCTGGAAGTCGTCAGTGACTCATAACTGATGGCCTGCGCCAGGATCGGTGAACCAGAACCATCCAGACCCTGCTACACCTCTCCGCGGTGCCTCCAGAAACAGACTAACCTGTCTAGTCTGGCCAAGCGAGCAGGGATCGAAGAGGGAAGACAAACCCGGTACTCAAAAATGTCGGCTGAAGTCGGATGTGTTGGGCCGAAAGGCGCAGATATCACAGTGTTACACTGCAAACTTCAACACAACGTAACTACGTCCACTTAACGTCCTTTTAAGGGCGGATGACGAGGAGGAAGTCTACGGTTCGTATCCGCTAGAATACCTCAAATCATCGGGCGACCGCATCATCATCATCATCATCATCATACCAAGGCATTTGACAAAGTAAAGCACCGAGAAATAATCAAAATTTTAGAAAGAATAAACGTAGACAGCAAAGATCTAAGAATAATAAAGAACATGTAAGAGGTGATTAAGGAGGTTGATCGATGGCTTGACAAGCTGTCATTGTAAAAAGTATTGTTATGGAAACAGAGCCATAGATTTTAGAAGCAGTGATTTGGCACGCAAGGTTTCTGTTTTTGAGATTGTGGTTCTGCCCTATGTGCTGTCTTCGGCTCGAAAGGACAATAGATAGATAGACTGGCAACAAACAGCGGCCAAAAGACCTGGAAACCAATTGGGAATGTTTCCAGAAATAAAACAGGGTGTTAGACAAGATTGTGTGCTGTCACCAGATTTGTTTAATATTTATAGTGAGATTATTTTAAGATCCATAAGGGGCATGCCTGGAATACTATTGGAGGTCATAATATAAATAATCTAAGGTATGCTGATGATACAGTATTAATCGCTAAGAGAGAAAATGAGTTACAAGAAATGTTGGACATATAGTGAAAGAAAGCAAAAATTAAGGACTCAGCCTTAATAGCAAAAAGACAGAAGTAATGGTAACAACAAAGAAAAAGATATCACCTCAGTGCAGAATAAAGACAAGTGGAACGATATTAAAACAGGTAAATAAATTTAAATATTTGGGAACTTTGTTAACCTCAGACGGAAGATGTACAAAAGAGGTGAGATGCAGAATGGCTCCGGCAAAAGCAGCTTTCCAGAAAATGAGGAAGATACTATGCAATCCATTTTTGACAATAGAAACAAGAAAAAGAGTTCTTAAATGTTATGTAGAGCCAGTCTTAACATATGGATGTGAATCATGGACAATAGGACGACAGACAAGAAAATCACTGGAGTCTGTAGAAATGTGGTTTTACAGAAGAAATGTTGAGAATACTATGGACAGCTAAGAAGAGTAATGAAAATGTTCTGAAAGAGGTCAAAGCAAAAAGAGAGCTAATTTCCAATATTAGGGAAGAAACAATCATAATTTTTTGGTCATGTAATGAGAAGAGAACAACTGGAATATATTGTAACAACTGGAGAAATTGAGGGACGAAGAGATAGAGGGAAGCAAAGAGAGGGAAGCAAAGAGAGAAAATACCAGACAGCTTAAGAGAATGGCTTGGCAAAAGGTCAACAACAGAAATGATAAAGAACTGTCGAGAGCGAAAGTTGTGGAGAGACATGATCACCTACGCCAGTAGGCCCGGTACTTGATGATGATGATGATGATGATGATGATGATGATGATGATGATACCCGATGACTATCTAAATCTTACTATATCCGATGATTATCAAAACTTTACTATCTATCTATCTATTGTCCTTTCGAGCCGAAGACGGCACATAGGACAGAACCACAATCTCAAAAACAGAAACCTTGCGTGCCAAAATGGCACATATAGCAGAGATCACTGCTGTAAAATCTATGGCGACTATATAACAGATGGCTATCTAAATCATACTATACCCGATGATTATCAAAATTTTACTGTACCCGATGACAATCTAAACTTTTCTATTCCTGATGTCAACCCTTCACGCGGAAGTGATGTCAACCCTTCTTGCGGTAATGATGTCAACCCTACTCGTGGAAGTGATGTCAACCCTTCTTGCGGTAATGATGTCAACCCTACTCGTGGAAGTCGTCATCGCCTCACCAACACAATTTCCTATCTAAATTCTAACGTTTCTCTCCTTCGAGTTACCGACAAGGACTGACTCATTTCTGACAAAGAAGACCTGTGCTCCACGGGAAGTTGAAAGTGTTTGTTGAAGACCTGTGCTCCACGGGAAGTTGAAAGTGTTTGTTGAAGACCTGTGCTCCACGGAAAGTTGAAAATGTTTGTTGAAGACCTGTGCTCCACGGAAAGTTGAAAATGTTTGTTGAAGACCTGTGCTCCACGGAAAGTTGAAAATGTTTGTTGAAGACCTGTACTCCACGGAAAGTTGAAAGTGTTTGTTGAAGACCTGTACTCCACGGAAAGTTGTAAGTGTTTGCTGAAGACCTGTACTCCACGGAAAGTTGTAAGTGTTTGTTGAAGACCTGGACTCCACGGAAAGTTGAAAGTGTTTGTTGAAGATCTGAGCTCCACGGAAAGTTGAAAGTGTTTGTTGAAGACCTGTACTCCACGGAAAGTTGAAAGTGTTTGTAGAAGACCTGTACTCCACGGAAAGTTGTAAGTGTTTGTTGAAGACCTGTACTCCACGGAAAGTTGTAAGTGTTTGTTGAAGACCTGTGCTCCACGAGAAGTTGAAAGCGTTTGTTGAAGACCTGTACTCCACGGAAAGTTGAAAGTGTTTGTTGAAGACCTGTACTCCACGGAAAGTTGAAAGTGTTTGTTGAAGACCTATGCTCGACGGAAAGTTGAAAGCGTTTGTTGAAGACCTGTACTCCACGGAAAGTTGAAAGCGTTTGTTGAAGACCTGTACTCCACGGAAAGTTGAAAGTGTTTGTTGAAGACCTGTACTCCACGAAAAGTTGAAAGTGTTTGTTGAAGACCTGTGCTCCACGGAAAGTTGAAAGCGTTTGTTGAAGACCTGTGCTCGACGGAAAGTTGGAAGTGTTTGTTGAAGACCTGTACTCGACGGAAAGTTGGAAGTGTTTGTTGAAGACCTGTGCTCGACGGAAAGTTGGAAGTGTTTGTTGAAGACCTGTGCTCCACGGAAAGTTGGAAGTGTTTGTTGAAGACCTGTGCTCCACGGAAAGTTGGAAGTGTTTGTTGAAGACCTGTGCTCGACGGAAAGTTGGAAGTGTTTGTTGAAGACCTGTGCTCGACGGAAAGTTGGAAGTGTTTGTTGAAGACCTGTGCTCCACGGGAAGTTGACAGTGTTTGTTGAAGACCTGTGCTCGACGGAAAGTTGAAAGTGTTTGTTGAAAACCTGTGCTCCACGGAAAGTTGAAAGCGTTTGTTGAAGACCTGTGCTCGACGGAAAGTTGGAAGTGTTTGTTGAAGACCTGTGCTCGACGGAAAGTTGGAAGTGTTTGTTGAAGACCTGTGCTCGACGGAAAGTTGGAAGTGTTTGTTGAAGACCTGTGCTCGACGGAAAGTTGGAAGTGTTTGTTGAAGACCTGTGTTCGACGGAAAGTTGAAAGTGTTTGTTGAAGACCTGTGCTCCACGGAAAGTTGAAAGCGTTTGTTGAAGACCTGTACTCCACGGAAAGTTGGAAGTGTTTGTTGAAGACCTGTGCTCGACGGAAAGTTGGAAGTGTTTGTTGAAGACCTGTGCTCGACGGAAAGTTGAAAGTGTTTGTTGAAGACCTGTGCTCCACGGGAAGTTGAAAGGTGAAGGAAGGGGGAAATGTCCTTTCATTAATTTTGAAATATATGAGAAAAAAAAAAACTCGGACCCGAACACGCCTTCACGACTGTAGTGAGCACGCTGCCCCTATTCTCCAGTTCCATATCAAACCCTCTGCACGTTACAGGAATAGGCTAATAGTGTAACGATACATAATTCTCAATGAAGAAAAAAGACGAAGTTAAAAAGAAATGGTACACTCAAACATTATTCGTATGTGAGTAAATGTTAAACCTGTGAACGTTTCATTTACATGAGAGATAGACAGAAGGAAACAAAACAGAGATCTATCTATCTATCTATCTATCTATCTATCTATCTATCTATCTATCTATCTATCTATCTATCTATCTATCTATCTATCTATCTATCTATCTATCTATCTATCTATCTATCTATCTATCTATCTATCTATCTATCTATCTATCTATCTATCTATCTATCTGTCTGTCTGTCTGTCTGTCTGTCTATCTGTCTATCTATCTATCTGTCTATCTATCTATCTATCTATCTATCTATCTATCTATCTATCTATCTATCTATCTATCTATCTATCTATCTATCTATCTATCTATCTATCTATCTATCTATCTATCTATCTATCTATCTATCTATCTATCTATCTATCTATCTATCTATCTATCTATCTATCTATCAATCTATCTATCTATCTATATATCTATCTATCTGTCTGTCTGTCTGTCTGTCTGTCTGTCTGTCTGTCTGTCTGTCTGTCTGTCTGTCTGTGTGTCTGTCTGCCTGTCTGTTTGTCGGTCTATTTACAAGGTTAATCTAATTTCTCCCTATTTATTGTTTCATTTCTATTGTTCCAAATTTTCATTATTTGACACGTTATTTGTCTCAATATTGTAACCATGTCCATATTTCTGAAGATATTTCGGGAAATTAAAAAGTAGACAAGAAATAAGTCTACATTGTGTACATATATTAATGTACACGCCTACAAGGGTACACACAAAGTGCAATAAACACAACTAGCCTTAGGACCACAGCCCTGATACCAGACAGTGAACCTTAGAGTCCTTAGCTCACGGCTGGTCACAAAGACCATCGTCCGTTTCAGCCTGAGTAGATTTTTATCTGGAAGCTCAAGAGAGAGTTACGACTCCCTGAAGACCAGCTCTTCTGGTCCTCGCGCCAATTTTACGACGCAACCCAGTGGCAGCCAATAAGCTACCATGATTACTCCGATATTACATATGTCATCTTCTCTAGGCCCGCTCTATCTAGACACCGAAAACTCAATTATCAAACGTGTTCACAGCGTTAACAGGAAGGCTGATTAATTCAAATTTAATTACTTCATACATCGAAAGAGCAGCCATTCGGTGGCCGGCGCCCGGCCAATCTTAACAGCGCATCGCCCCAGACCGCGACTTGTATTTCCATTTTGATGAGAGGTCTACAAACGAACGCTAAAATGAGGTCATTTAAAGGAGGCAATGCGTGGTAAAGAACGCTGTTGTCGCTTGTGATGGCGCAGCGATTGCTAACGATTATGGAAATAGTGTACATCAAATAGCCCATTTGAGAATTTGTTCGAAATTCAGATTGGATTCATAAATGCTCGCTTGCAATTGGAGACGCTGGAAAAAGTCATAAACTTGACCTCGTTCTGGTATCCGTTATCAAAGCTTGATGCTATCAGTCTAGCGTTGACAGAAGGAATTGCTCAACGATTGACATAGATGCATTCCTATTTAACTTAATGCGGCAAATTATTGCGCGTGTTATCTCCCTTTTCTGATCATTTCTATTCCAAAAGTGACAAAGTATCGAAAGAGAGGACAAGGCAATGATAGACAGAACTTGCAACTACAGAAGAGAAAGAACCTTATTATACATTATGTGCCGTGTCGATTGGTGCTGGTTGGCCACACGTACGGCAGCAGAAGGTCTTAATAATTAAGAGCTTTGTTGATCGCTATGGTTACTATTGGACAGTTTAAAAGTACTGGTGTATTATTTAGTAGAAGCTTCGTCTGTTGATTGGCTACTGTCCAGAACGGTGTGGTTTTCTTCTCGTTTTAGTGTTCATCAATTAAGTGAGATTTGACACGCGTTGTGTTTGCCAGTGTTGCGGCAAAACAGCTATCATCATCATCATGTGCCAAACCGGTTGGCGTATGCGATTATGTCCTTGAACAATTTTCTATCCACATTACATCGTATCACTTCTGTTGTTGACTGTTTTCCACGCCATGACACCACGCTATCTAATATTTTCTCTCTTTTTCGTCCACGATCTCTCTTTCCTGGATTCGAATCCCGCCATAGACTTTTCGAATTTTTTTCTTCGAATTTAGTTTCTTGGAGACTGTACCCTTCCCCGGTCTCTACGTAGCGAGATATCATTGTCTAGTCCCCATCAAATAACGTGCCAAAAACAGAAGGTCCCACGCAACGCGTGTTCAAGAAATTTTTGTATTAAAAAAAAAACCAGAAAGCCAAAACGCTAAATTGACAAGAGCATTTATTTAAAAAGTTAAAACTTCACCGATTAAAAATGAGAGCCCCTCTGATGTCGAAGAATATCTGCATGTACGACCTGGGACATATGAGTGCATGGCTACTTCTAGCTATTCTTCTTCCCTTCCCCATTTGCCTTTCAAAATCGATGACAGGTATAGTTGCAGTCTTTTACTCTTCTGTTGGTCTTTGCTGCTGTTATCTTTCCTAGTATTTCTAAAATTCCACCAGTGCACATTTTTCGTGGTCGACTTTGAATATGATATTCTCAAAACATCTATTAATGTTGTGTTGTGTTTTTATCTTTCTGCCTTATCACGTGGCCAAACTATTTTATCGGTTACTTTTTTATTAACTCTACGGCGGAAGATATTACCAGCTTTTTTTCTCAGTTCTTCATTTCTGATCTTATTCCTCAGGATGCTTCCTGCCATTCGTCTGCGCATGACTACTAGTGTGAAAGGAGGGGAAAACATACCCCCATTCACGCAAAATAATCGCGACTCTGCTAGAAATAAAAAGCTGGTTCACACAAATAAACAAACAAACAAACAAACTTATGATTTTGTTATGCGACAAGTTCGATGTCGGTACCAGGACGGTACTGATATTGGAGACTGTGGTCCAGGGGTTTTAATTAACTGCATTACTTTCGTGATGGAGTAGAGAGAGAGGGGGAGAGAGAGAGAGAGAGAGAGAGAGAGAGAGAGAGGAGAGAGAGAGAGAGAGAGAGAGAGAGGGAGAGAGAGAGAGAGAGAGAGAGAGAGAGAGAGAGAGAAAGAGAGAGAGAGAGAGGGAGGAGAGAGAGAGAGAGAGAGAGAGAGAGAGAGAGAGAGAGAGAGAGAGAGAGGGAGGGAGATGTAGGGAGTGAGCTCGACTATTGAGAATAAGAGGTTGGGTTCAATCCCGATAGTAAGCCGAGGGCTAAGTTCGGCAACAGAGCTTTCTTTCTTTCTTTATTTCTTTCTTTCTGTCTTTCTTCCTTCCTTTCTTTCTTTCTGTCTGTCTGTCTGTCTGTCTTTCTTTCTTTCTTTCTTTCTTTCTTTCATTCTTTCATTCTTTCATTCATTCTTTCTTTCTGTCTTTCTTTTCTTTCTTTATTTCTTTCGCTGTCCCAATGATTACTAAAGAAGAGAACAGGTAAATAACTGCAGTGCTGCGGTAAAGCTGGTAGCAATGAACAAGTGGTGGGTGTAACACAAAAACGCAAGTATCACAATTCTACTGCAAACCACAATATGCCGTGTTTACACCCACGTAACGTACTTTAAGGGCGGATGACGAAGAGGTGTAACTATCCCTTTAGTCATCGGGAGAACACAAAGGAAAAAATAATAGACTGCTTCTAGGTTCATCCAGCCTTAAAAGTGCACCGAATTTTTCTTGGAAAGAAAGAGAACATGTCCTTCCTTTTAGACAATTGTCCTATATCCGGGGCCGTCCATAACCAAATAACCTATATCCGGTCAGATAATTATCTTATTATATAAAATAAGTGCTACATTATCATCCCACCTCTGTGTGAAGAATCAAACTTCAGAAAAAAAATGACGTTTTTTTTTAAAATTAAAAAAGTCTTGCTATAATTCTTTACCAATTGGTAACTATAGTCCCGTGTTCACGTTGAGCATATAGAAGGTACTCTGGGCAGTTTAAAATCGACTCAGTATCGCAGGGTGCCTAACTTCAAAAATAGAAAAATTACATCTCTATATTCATTCATGATAATTAATCAATTTTATAAAATTATCCTGGATTTCCTCCCTCTGGTGTTACGGAGTTCGTGCACTGCAGTGAAATATTCCTGTGTTAAGAGGATAGATATATAATTGATAATGAAAATTGTCCGAATATTGTGATAATGGTCACAGTGGCGTATTTTCGGGGGCAGTGGGGTAGGGGGGCTGTTGTTCCGGTGGCAACATTTCAAAAGGTAGTAAAAATTCATCAAAACAATAGCAAGTTGGGAGAGAAATACTGCGTGGACAACCAGCATAGTTGTGTTGCACCTGGCTCTGGCGACCAACCCAGTGCCACTGGATGGTCCTAGCAGGAAGATATTACTTTTGTTTGGTGAGTGGATGCAGTACTTCCATTTCTCTCGGAGACATCTTGTTCCTAGACGCCTTTTTATTTCCCTTGCAAATATGGTAAGTGGAGGAAAACGATACAGAAGGGAGAGAAGCGCTAAAAGACTGACAAATAACAGTTTGTCACATAGCACAAATAGCACGGTAGGTGATAAAAATAAGTGACAGATTCGTAGTGTAACCAAGTTTGTGACAGAGATAGCAGGGGAAATCAGCATTACCATACTGAACTTTAATTGTTTTATAAAGCGCAACGGTTGCTTCCCCTGCACTTAGTTGTTCATCCTCATCACCATTGAGTGCCGTCTCCGCATCGAAGGTTGGTTACCATGGAGCGCCATTCCGACCTGCCTCTTGTTTTGATAATGCAGGTTGTCATAGGCTGACTTGTCCATCTTTTGATGCTGCTCGTCCATGTTAGTCTTGATCTGCCACTGCCTCTTTTACCTTGTATTTTCCCTTCCAATATTACTTTTAGTAGGATGTTGTGTCTTATAACATGCCCCAAAAGTCTAATTTGTCTTGTTTGAACTGTGCTCAGTAGTTCTCTTTTCATTTTTAGTTGTTTTAAGACTTCATCGTTTGTTTTCTTTTCTTTCTACCCAATTCTTCCAATTCTTCTATACATCCACATTTCAAAGGCTTCAATTTTGTTTTCTATTTTCTTGCCTAATATGCATGTTTCTGCACCATACACGAATGTTAAGAACATATAACATTTTGCAATTTTTAGTTGTAACCGTGATGTTGCTTGTTTTGATGTTAGTATGTTCTTCATGACATGAAAATTACTTTTTGCCATTCCTATTCTTTTGTTTATTTCAATTGTTCATTTCCCATCACTGGTCTGGTCAAGGTACTTGTAACTCTGAACTGTCTCCAGGTCTATTCCTTCAGCTTAGATATCCATTTGTAGGTTTTGAATATTATTTTTGTTCATGATAATAGTTTCAGTCTTTTTGATATTCATATCTAGTCCATATTTTTTGCTTGTCATGTTTATTTAATTAAGTAATTGTTGCATATCTTTAGGATTTTCTGCTACAGTAACATCATCATATCTTAGATTATTGATTATCTTTCCATTAATGTTTAGGCCTGTCATCTCTGTGATGTTTTTAAAGATTTGTTCAGTGTATAGATTGAACAAGCTTGGTGATAGGATGCTTCCCTGTCTTACTCCTCTTTTTATGTCAATGGGTGTAGAATTCTCTTTGTTATATTTATTATTATTACTGTTTGGTCCAGTATAAATTGCACATTAGTCATATGCCTTTGCAATCGAGATGGATATCTTTTAGGCAGGCTATAAGTTGATTATGGTGTATTTTATCAGAAGCTTTGGTATAGTCTATGAAGCAGGCATATATTGGTTTATTTACTTCTGTGTACTATCTGATTAATATCCTCATGCAGAATATGGCTTCTTTTGTCCCACTGTTTTTCCTAAATCCAAATTGTTCTTCTAATTCCATATTGATTTTATTTTGAATCATTCCTTGTATAGCTTTTGAAAGATTTTTGTAACATGGCTCATTAGGCTTATTGTTCTAAAGTCACTGCATTCAACTGCACCATTCTTTTTAGGCAATGCAATGAAACTTAATGTTTTAGTTCATTTGGTATGTATCCTATATGGTATATGTTGTTGCATATGTTTGTAAACTACCTTGGACATACTATATCAAGTGATGGAAAGTGAACAACTGAAATAAACAAAAGAATACGCATGGCAAAAAGTAATTTTAATGTAATTTAAAATATACATCAAAATATCAAAACAAATAACACCAGGGCTAAAATTAAGAATAGCAAAATGTTATATCTTCTAAACACTCCTATATGGTGCAGAAACATGGACATTAGACAAGAAAACAGAACAGAGAATTGAAGCCTTTGAAATGTGGATATGTAGAGGAATAGGTAGAATTGGATGGAAAGAAAAGAAAACAAACGAAGAAGTCTTAAAACAACTAAAAGTGAAAAGAGAACCACTAAACACAATTCAAACAAGACAAATGCGATTTTTGGGGCATGTTAAAAGACACAACAGTCTACTAAAAATAATCTTGGAAGGGAAAATACAAGGTAAAAGAGACAGAGGCAGACCAAGACTAACATCAACGAGTAACATCAAAAGATGGACAAATCAGCCTATAACAACCTGCACCATCAAAGCAAGAGACAGAGCAGAATGGCACTCCACGGTAGCAAACCTTCATTCCGGAGATGGCACTCGATGATGATGATGTCTGTAATCAATTCAATGCCAATATCTTCTAGTGCCTATATGATCGTTATCTGTATATTGTCAGGTCCTGCAGCTTTTCCCTTTTTTATTGTTTGTACAGCTTTTTATTTAAAGCAACCATCAATATAAGCGGAATAAAAAAGAAAGAAGTTGAAATTATAGAAGAAATGACAAAGAGGAAAATTAAAATACTAAGATTAGCGGACACCAGAGTAAAATGACAACAGATAAATAAAACACACATGAACTACACGATAATATTCTCAGGAGTCGACAACACATAAAGAGTCATTCACGAAGTAAGCTTTATCATCGACCCAGAACACACACAAGAAAATTCTAGAAAGAAAATACTACTCAGAAAGAATAATCACAACCAGACTGCTAGAAAACGACCGAAAAACAAAACAAAAACTTACATACAGATGTATGCATCATGTAACAACAAAGAGAAAGACAGCGAAGAAATATATGACACACTCAATTAAATTGTCAACAAGACTGATTAAAGCGACGACATTTTAGTGGTGGGATGTTTTAATGGAAGGCATGGGAAACACAACAGTGAGAACAGAAACATCATAAAAACCCTTTAGCAATAAGGCAGCTGAAATAAATGGAAGCAAACTGCTGGGATTATGTAATCAAAATGATTTGTTTATCACCAACACATTCTTAGGGAGCCGCGATAGCTCAGTGGTTAGAGAACTGGACTACAAAGGACAAGGGGTAGGGTTCGATCCCAACCGACAGCTTCCGGGTACCGGATTTTTTTCTGGGAAAGTAAAGCGGCACGGGCGCAATACCGATCACATTACCCCAAAAATCATGTGCCGAAGGTCTGTAATATTTATGGTCACTAACACCATATTCCCTATACGCCGCCACTTGGCGTGACGGGGGTACTTCACTTTTTTTTTTCAACACATTCTTCAAACACAGAGAGTTGCAATTATACACCTGGTACAAGTGGAATGATACAACATACACAAGCCAAACAGACTTTATACTAACAAGAAAACAGAACAAGAAAAGAGTAACTGACAGCAGAGCTATCCCTAATATCACAGACGACACGGACCATAAAATGGTTAATATTGCACCCAGGCAGCCAAAAACAAAGACAAGATACGGCAGCAAATAAAAGAAAAATAAAACATACTATTAAAATAAAACAGACAATTAAAATAAAGCAGACAATTAAAATAAAACAGACAATTAAAATAAAACAGACAATTAAAATAAAACAATTAAAAGATCAAGACCTTGAAGTAAAACTAACGGTGGAATAAAAAAAACACCCGAACGAAGTTAGCACAGTAGATGAAGAGTGGAAACAGTTTAAGAAAACGGTAATCAACATCTCATAAACAGTATGTGGAACAAAACTATGGGAACAGAGAAGCAATGAAAGAAAAAAAGAAACTGTTAAAAAATTTGGGGGAGAATAAGAACCAAAAAGAATATGAAAAATATGCCCTAGTTCGGAAAAAAAAGTTAAAATTTTGATCAAAGAAGCTAAGCAAAACATATGGGCAAAATTTGTACAAAATGTGAGCAGGGACTTCAAGACAGCCACAAGAGATTTATACAAAGCAGTAAAAGCCACAAGAACGAAAGAGAAACCACGATCATGCAAAGCTCAAAAATGACAAGACGGACAGTCAAAATCAAATAACCAATGTATGCAACAGAGATTGAAAGTATATTTTGAAGACCTGTTAAACATAACAACTACCAATAAGACAACAAAAACCACGATAGAACTCACAAATACTGAACACAACATCATGAAAGAGGAAATCGAAGAAGTAAACAAATATGGGCAAAAAAATAAAGCACAGGGGATATGTAACATGCCAGTAGAAATAACAGCAGCAGCAGAAGAAACAGGAGTTACATGGCTACACAAAATATTCAATGTAGCATGGCATCATCAAAAAGCCCCAGAAGACTAGCAACAAGCAATCATCTTACCAAAATGGAAAAATAAAGGTTACAAGAGAGATTGCAATCAATATAGAGGTATATCGCTTCTCAACTATTAGGAAAGTTAAACGCCAAATATGTGGGGAAAAGGCTGAGACCAATAATAGAACTACAGCGATTCTCAAACGGCGTTTAAAAAAACAAACAAAAAACATAGGATGTACTGACGCTCTATTCACCTTAAAACAGCTAGCAAAAAAGATGGCAACACAATGCAAATTTGAAAATAGCTTTCACTGACCACGAAAAAAATCAGTCAACCGAATGAACAGAGAACAACTGTGGAAGATAATAACAACATACGAAGTAAGCCAACAGCTAACCAACCTAATTAAATGTCTCTACATCAGCAGTAGCTGCACAATCAGACCGCAACAGGTTACACAAACCACTTCGAAGTTAGGTCAGGTGTTAGATTGGGGTGCGTACTATCCCCTACCGTTTATTTCATACATGGGCTATATATGCAAGTTAGCCAACCCATCAGAGACAGGGGAGATAAATGAGCTTCTATTTGCAGATGATCAGGCACTGATACACGGAAAATAGAAGAGCTACAAGAACACTTAAATAGACACAACAGCCAAGGCACAAAATACAACATGAACATCAACATGAACAAAACAGAAGTCGAGAATATCGCAAAAGAGAAACAGAACATCAACATAACTATAGACGGTAAACAACTAAAACAAGTAGAGGAATTTAAATACCTAGGAAGTCTAGTGACAAACAACTATTCACAAACAGCAGAGATAGACTCAAGATGAAACAAAGCTTGTCAAATCATTGGACAGTTATCACCACTATTGCTCAACAAGGAAATAACTCTAGAGGCAATGCTACAATACAATCTTCATCCCAACGTTGTGCTACCAATGCCTGTCCTGGACCCTAGATGCAAAAACAATAAGAAAAATAACATCTAATGAGATTAAATGTGTTAGAACTGATAGGATCAGCCTGAGAGACAAGACCAGAAATGAAGAACTGATTAAAAAAAAATCTAGGAATAACCCCCGCCATAGAATATATAAATAAAAAAAAACAGATAAAATGGTTTGGCCACGTGACAAGGCAGAAAGATCAAAACAAACCACAACGGGCCTTCAATAAACTTTGCGAGGACACCAGACCCATGGGCTGACCACGAAAAAGATGGATTTACGGAATATTAGAAACTATAGGAAACATAACAGTAGTAGAGGCGAACACAAGACCGCAAATTATATCACCCCTCGACGCTGGAAGGAAAATTAGGAAGGAAAGAAGTATAGCTTCTTCCACTTCAGATTTTAAGATTGTATAAGCCTGACGTACATTTTATAATTGGTTTCTTTTCCCTTTCGTCATAAAATAATTCAGTTACACATTTGTGCCATCTATTGATTATATCTTTGTTGTCCGTTAGCATTTTTCCTTTTTTGTTTGAGATATATTCACTTTATATGGCTTTTTAAATTTTTACTTGTCATTCTCGTGATTTCTGTGTGCATCCATCTTAAATCTTGTTTATTTCCATAGTTTCGATTTTTATACATTTTTGGCAGCGTCAGTCTTCTTTTGCCATTTTGCACATTTTGAGTATTTCAGTATCTATTTTATTGTCTTGGACAGTGTTCATTATTTGCTTCTTTCTTCCATTATTTCCAAGTTTTTCGATGGAAAGGATCGACCACTTTATCTATCTTGGAAGTCACATTGATCGAGAAGGGCATACAAGTAAAGAAATTAGAATCAGAATACTAAAGCAGCAATGTCTTTCAGAAGCGTTGAAATGTTGTGGAAATCAAAACTCATCAGCATAAACACAAAACTTAGACTATTCAAATCAAACGTACTATCAGCCCTTACATATGCATGTGAGAGCTGGAAAACAACAAGAGCCATAGAAACAAAGTTGAACGATTTGAAAATAAATATCTAAGGAAAATATTTGGTTTAGCGTGGAACGAATTCAAAACAAACGAGGAAATTAGAGAAATCGCCAATCAACCACTAATATCTTCATTAATCAAGAAAAGACGATGGTCATATGTTGGACATGTGATGAGAAGAGATAATAACCGAATAGCAAAGAAAGCCCTCATGTGGGAAACAACAGTTAAGAGGAAAAGAGGAGGACCCAGAGAGACTCTGAGAAGAACATTGATGAGAGAGGCAAGAGCAGCAGGAATCGGCTTCCTCAATGACATAGAGTTGCTTGCTCAGAACAGAGACAAATGGCGAGATTTGACAAAATATCTTTACAAGGATTGAAAACTGCTAGAATAAAAATTTAGATAAGAGAAGGGGTATCTAGGTATATGCCCCATGGGCCGGCTGCGGCTCGAAAGATCAATAGATAGATAGACAGATAGATAGATAGATAGATAGATAGATAGATAGATAGATAGATAGATAGATAGATAGATAGATAGATAGATAGATAGATAGATAGATAGATAGATAGATAGATAGATAGATAGATAGATAGATAGATAGATAGATAGATATTTCATATAATGGTCTTATATCGAAAATATGTGTTATTCACATTTCATATCTTTGTGTGTGCATGTCTGTGTTAGTCACCTCTAGTGACTCGGACAACTGGTGCTCGTAAACCTGGGATGGCCGACCATCTAAGGGCAGAATCCCTCTACAGAAAAGATCATTTGTTGCCTTGCAGGAAGATTGGGGACACTCAAAGGCTAAGGAAAGCAAACCTGAATAAAATGCTGGCTGAAATCGGATGCACTGGGCCACTGGCGCAGAACACAGTGCAACGTTTTAACGGGTGTTCAATCGGAGTGGATCTGGCAGACTCTAACTGTGATGTTCTGTCTGTGGGGGCGATCAACATACTTAACCTGACAGCTGACTTCATGTGAGAGTCTGGAATCCTACTCTGATTGAGCCCTGATCGCAGAGAGAGAAAGATATAGAAAATTTTCCTACTTTAGCATTCATATCACAAATTGGAGGCGAAGGTGCGCCTCCCAGCACCAGACCTGGAAGTTGTCAGCGACTCATAGCTGATGGTTTGCGCCAGGATCGGTGAACCAAAACCATCCAGACCCAGCTCCACCTCTCCGCGGTGCCTCCAGTAACAGACTAACCTGTCTAGTCTGGCCAAGCGAGCAGGGATCGAAGAGGGAAGACAACCCGGTACTCAAAAACGTCGTGCTGAAGTCGGATGTGTTGGGCCGAAAGGCGCAAATATCACAGTGTTACACTACAAACTACAACACAACGCAAACACATCCACTTAACGTCCTTTTAAGGGCGGATGACGAAGAGGAAGTCTACTGTCTACGGATACTCTAGAATACTTTATTCATCGGGCTAACGCAACCAACCACCACCAACCATATCACAAATTAGAACCAAGATGTCGGAATATTTCACTTGCTTCATAATTTATTTAGATCTTCATAGTATATCTCTCTTTTGTTCATCTGTACAGTCTTGAGTAGGTATGTATGTCGATATTGTTGCTATATTGAAAGGTTTTGCTTTCGTTTTGAGTAGTATAATTTTAGCATTTGTTCAGTATGTATTGTATGACCTGTATGTACTTAATATTTTGTTATCTCTCTTTTAATTAATATTCTTACACAACTTTGATGTTCTATTGTGTTGCCAGAGTATATAAATGTATACTGTTCGTCCTGTATGTACCAACATTCTTTCTATCTTGTCTCTGATATGCCTAAAATATCTTTGTTTAATCGTTTCGTAATGTTATTAAGTCCGGAAAAAAAAACCCTGGGTTGTTTTTAAACTATATTTTTCCTTGGAAGAAGGATTGCTTATTGTTTGAAAACCATTAACATTTATTATTTTTCTGCTTGTAACATTCATTTAGTTGTGTCTACATTGTAAAAACAAAATTAATATTTTATTTGTGTAAAAATACAACTGTTATTCAGTTCATAAAGTTTATATAAAACAAAGACATGATTGTGTATATTTTGAAGAGGGTCGATAAGTTACTCCCTGGTAGTGTGGCCGCCAGGAGCTGAGCAGAGGCTTCCAATGTTTTTGGATGTTTCAACTTGTTTGAAAATCGGTTGCATTATTGTGCATTCTGATGCATTAAAATGGTTTCGGTCAAGAGAAATGACATTAACTTGATATAATAAGTTTATATAATTTATTTTTAAACATAGCTTAGATGAGGAGTTATTAATTATTTATAATATAATTTATAATAACTAATAATAATAAGAGTGTGAGTGTGAGACGTACCGTTCCTTAGTAATCCTTAGTATAGACTACTCACTACTAGAGCTAAGAGTAGACTTGACTATGACTTAAGACTAGTAAAGACACGCCAGACTTTCACTTCATTAGTAAGGTACTGTAGAGAAAGTCAAGTAATTTTAGGTTGATTTTTAGCAGATAACAATTAGTTGAATCGCCGACTGACTCAACTGACTGACTGAAAGTATGTGCGAAAGAAGTTATCAGGCAGGTCTCCCTCTCAGTAGTTGACTACATCAAGTTTCTTTTTTTTTCTTTCACGAATTCGACACACATCTTCTAGATTGTTTGAACAATTGAACATATTTAGTACCTAGACACAATGGCTGACAGCGCAAGTGAGCTGGAAAGTGACACCAGTTCCATCGATGGAGGGCCCACTGTAAGTACAAGACTGCCTTCCCAGGAACAGGTGGAAAAGCTCACCAAAAGAATCGAGTCTCTAGAACAAGAAAACAGGGTACTTCGAATGGAGCTAGAAACATATAAACTGAAATGCAAGTCAATGCAAGAGGAGAATCGAGAATTGAGAAGAGCAAGTGTGTCTATTGTAAGTCGCTAGTGAAATATTGAGTTAATTATCATTATGAATTATATTATGAAATTTAACTTTTTGATTGACATCCAGTGAAGTAGCTTAAATCATGAACAGGAGGTCAGGTGCCTGACAGCAATAGAGCTGGATGCTGTCAACGACTCATAGCTGATGGCTTGCGCCAGGATTGAGGCATAACCATCCGGACCCTACTCCACCTCTTCGCTGTACCTCTAGTAACAGACTAACCAGTTTAGTCTGGTCAAACAAGTAGTGATCATAGAGGGAAGGCAACCCAGTATGCAAAAAATACAGTAAAGTAAAATTTTTTGGCAGAAAGGCTCAAATAAGACACAACACAACGCATCTATGCCCATTTAACATCCTGTTAAAATATGAAAGACGAAAAGGACTATCCATTTCTTTAGTAGTCTTCAGGCAAACATCAGAAAAAGTTTTAATGCTTGAAGCGACACTATCCAGAAATAACCGAACACTACTGGATAGGCGGCCGAGCACATATGGGTGAAAATTCACATGCTAAGATGGCGATTCAAGTCTCATATAAAAAAGAGAAGGAAAGAAAATCATGATAAAAATGAAGCTCAAAGCTATGTCAGTGTTTTAATAGTTTGACTTGCTTCAAATTTTGTTATTACAATTGTTTTCTGTGAAGATGTGTGTGGTGTTGCAGAGACTCAATTTTGTTTCAGAGTCATCAAAATGGCTGCTTGGATTAAAGCTTAGTTGTGTCATTGGTCAGTCATTGACACAATCAATAATTAATCACTAGTATAATGATTAGTATGCTATGTTTACAAGTCAATCCAGCTTTCAGAGAATGGTACTTACTGACTTTGTGAATATAACAGCAAGCTGATCAAGGCCATAGCACTGGTTAATCCTCATTAACGTTTAATCCTCATTAACGTTGCAGCTTTGTACTTTTTCTTTCCATCCCTGTTTCCCTTTCACTGTTGTTGAGAGGACAGCTTAGTGCTTTGAAGGTAAAGCACTTGACACGCTAAGATTTGGCACTTGGAATTTTAGTTTGAATAAAGAAAAAGGGATGAGGTGTGGTTGGAACAGAACTAGTGATGATTGTTGTTGACCGCCTTCTGAGCCAAGGGATTAAAATTTGTTGCACACACATTGCATGCTTATTTTAATGTTTTATTATTTTTTTTTAAACATTTTGATTTTTAGAGTGCATCCATGTCTCTTCATTCTTGTATAGGGGACCGTAATCATTGTACTCAAACAGTGCCATTTGTAGTTTCATCTCTTGCCTCATTTGTGCAGGAAAATCTCAAAAGTGCATGAGATCTCTAGCTTTGACAAAGGTCCATGACAGGCAGTTTCATGAAGTTAGTTGTGTTTGTGTGAGCAGTTTATTCTTATCACTATTGCAACTTGCAAGTCCTCACAACCTCCAAATCACTACAGTAATCTCTCAAACCCATACAGGAACCTCTGAATCACCACAATCTCCAAATCCCTAAAACAACTTTCAAATCCTTACAACCTTCAAGTCACTACAGCAACTTCTAACTTTATTCTTCTATTTTAATTTACACTAATAATGGATTCATTAATTTTTGCAATTGCTGAGCAATCAACATATCACAACATTGGTTGCTGTATTACTTTAAAAATAAGTGACTTTGAACCGCAAGTCTACATGGTGCTTTCAATATTAGTCACCTTCTGATGTAAAATAAATTTAATAATTTTGTTTGTACTTTACATATGTATTTTATTAAATATATTCACATAAATCTTACAGCAAGCAAAAGCTGAACAAGAGGAAGAATACATTAGCAACACTCTTCTGAAAAGATTCAAGCACTTAAGAAAGAGAAAGAAATGCTGGCAATGAATTATGAGCAGGAGGAAGAATACCTGACTAACGACCTATCTCGTAAACTGTACCAGGTAGTAATGTGCTCGTATATGAAGAGTCTGTATATGTTTTTTTTCAACCGCATCATTGACATTAACATCAAAGCAGACATTGTTATTAATTTGTTGTTGTTATTGTTGCGTTCGCCAGCTTTCAACTCTGACAAAGTCCCTAGAGACTAGGAACTGAATCTTGTGTGTTAATCCATTTTTCCCTGGCAGCCGTGTGAATTGGGTTCCCTCTAATAACAGGAGGTGTTATTAATTTAGTAGCCTGTGGCACTATTCTGTTGGTTCCAACATTTTTTAGACGCATGGATTATCCTCAGCTGCCTCCTTATCACCATCGTATGAGAGGTGTTCTTTTAAATCCCTCGCGATGTCATATTGGTAATATACTTTGATAGTGGATTTGAATGTGGCTTGATACTTTATAATTGAACAAGCTGAAAAGTTCCTAGAAACCTGGCTCACTGAGTTGTGGGAAAGTAATAACAGTGGGGAAGGGTGCTGCCACTCACCTCCAAGTGTTGTAACATGGAACAATGAAATATTATTATTATTATTGTCCTCATAGCACATTGAACAACTGTCCATAATTGCTCAGATCTCCTCCCCAGCAAGTCTTGCAGTGTGAAATGATAGACTGGTTCTTAAGTTTCTCCCATTCTTTCTGTAGCTCTCCTGAATTTATACATTCCTCTTGTGTAAGATTGAGCTCAGTGCAGTCAGTGACTCATGGCTAACTCTGTGAGTCAGATTGGCAAACAACAGAGCTGATCAAGACCCTGCTTCACTTTCCAGCAGTGTTCCTGGAAACAGTGTTCCTGGAAACTGTTCCTGGAAACAGACTATCCAGTCTGGCCAAGCAAGTAGGGATCAAAGAGGGAAAGCAATCTGGTACTCAAAAATCCCAACCTGAAGTTGGATGTATTGGACCAAAGGGTACAAATAAACCAAAACACATGCATCTACAACCACTTAACATCCTTGTGAAGGTGGATGACAAATTGGACTATTCGCACTTCTAGTAGTCATCAGGTGAACACCAGAAAGAATGACTGCAGAATTTCAGAAAAGATCATTGTTTTAGATGACCAATATTCCCAGAATATTTCTAAGACATCTGTCAAAGATGTTCACTGGATCCCTGATGGTAAAAGAAAGGAATGCCAATAGAAACCTGGTGGAGAATGAATGATGAACTAAGAGAAAAATATCTTCACTTGGAGAGGACCTGAGACATTTGTTCAGGACAGACAACAGTGGTGATATCTGTTATTTGATTGTTCTTCTTTCCATGATAACTGACAAAGCAATTGGTGGTATGTACATCTTTAGGTTTCTTGTAGAGCAACAACAAATTCATATATTATGTGCAGTCTATTGTTATCGAGTCATTTGCGGGTCATCATCATTGCACTCTGAACATGTCCATAGGTGCTCAGATCCCCTTCTCAGCAAGTCTCGCAATGTCCAGTGACTGATGACTCCAGTTCTGTGTTGATTGATTAGTTGTCTTACACGTCCACTCAATTCTCATGTCTGTTGCTATCCATTGCAAGATGTCCCACTTCTGACCATATAAATTTATCTTATCAGAGATGATAATGATTTGTTTGTAATATAATTATTAATATATAATATTAATATAAATTAATTAATTTATATCCTTTAACAAATTATGTTTCTTTTTTGTCAAATGGAAGCTTCGTCAAGAGAAGAGAACTGGAGGAAACATTGGAGAAGGAGCAGGAGTGTCAGATTAACAAATTAATGAGAAAGATTGAGAAGTTGGAGGCAGATACATACAACAAACAGCAGACTCTTGAACAGGTAAGGACTGTGGGTATCACATAGAATATATCCCCCCTATAGCCAACAATATTTAATTGAAACTAATTCAGAAAAATGTGTATGATGCGCTTATACCAAGTTAATTATGTTCTCAATATAATACAAGTTTATATAAGTTATGTGTCGATGGTTGTTGAAAAATTATGGGCAGTTATATTATATTTCTCATACACCACCACAAGTTGTCATGGTACCTTTTACTTCTTAGCAAGTCTGCAACATTCACTACAGTTCGAAATGTTAACATTTGTTCTACAGTTAAATGGTTATTTGCTGCAATACTGAGAAGCAACAGGAATCGAGTTTTTAATATTATAAGAACAACACTCTACTAGATGTGTCATGGGGGCAGAATAATTGTGAATAGATGAATTCCATGTCATTATAGTTTTATAGTGAATGAAAGGTTGGCAGATTAACATAGGGTGAAAACTATAAAGCCAAGAAAGAAAATATTGAACTATGGAGGATTCAAGAATTGTTAGGGCACATTATATATATATATATGTATACTACTACATACTCAGGAGGACAGATCAAATAATAGTTTAAGTTGCACACAGACAATAACATAATAAAGTACCAGTTACTCAAAACTCAAGTATAGAAACATCTGATGACTAGTGGTGTGGTAAGGTAACACCTGAACATCTGTTGTAGAGGTTCCCAACATCTGATGACTAGTGGTGTTAGTAAGGTAACCATGAACATCTGTTGTAGAGGGTCCTCAACATCTGATGGACTATTGGTGTGGTAAGGTGACCCCTGAACAAATCTATTGTAGAGGTTCCAACATCTGATGACTGGAGTGTAATAGGTGACCCCTGAACATCTATTGTGTAGAGGTTCCTAACATTGATGACTGGCAGTGTAGTAAGGTGACCCCATCTGAACATCTATTGTAGAGGTTCCTAAAACATCTGATGATCAAAAAAGACCCAGATGACTGTATTAAGATGCCAGTAATCTTGAGTTTCTGTGAACAAACTTGAGTTAAATAATGAATGCTTGAGCAGAATGAGTAAGAAATGTGTATCAAGGAGCACCCAAGCATGTTTGTGTTGCTCTCCTGTTTGTTCTTTTGTGCTGATTGTGCACATAAATAATTCACTCAGACCTGCAGTCACACATTCCTAGTTATCATTTTATTTATCAGTTACAATTTTATAGAAGGGTTTTTTTGTTTTGGTTATTTATTTTTGGTTACGCTTTCATAAATAAGTGCACATCTTGTTATCACTACAGCTAAGACGAGAGAAAATCGAACTGGAGAACTCTTTAGAACAAGAACAAGAGTCACTTGTCAACAGACTTTGGAAACGAATGGATAAACTAGAAGCTGAGAAGAGGTGAGACCACACAAGTTATTTTATTTCACCATTAACATTTCTGTATACATAATGATGGAGTTGTGATAGCTCAGTGGTTAGTAAACTGGACTACTAAGGACAAGACATATGTCCATTTTCTCTTCCTTATTGTAGATGAGATCATTGGTTGTGTGGCCATTTCTCTCATCTCTTTATTAGTCTTGAATTCATTCCATTGTACACAGAGTATTCTTCTTAGGCATTTCTCTTTAAAAGGGTTTAGTTTTCGCTCACTGCCTTTTGTTGTTTTTCACCTTCACATGCCTAGGCAAGGGTTCACCCTGCCTTAAATGGGTACTATATTTTTTCTGGAAAAGTAAAGTGGCATGGTGTTATAATGCTGACCACAGTATCACAAAAATAATGTGCCATAGGTCTTTAAAAAGTATGGTCATTAACGCCATTTTCCCTATACATCACATGACATTTTGGGGCTCTGAACTTTTTTACTTTATATGCAACACATTTATATATATATATATTTATTTTTATTCTGCGTTCACCAGCTTTCACCTCTGGCGAAGTCCCTAGAAACTTGGAAGTGAATTTTGCATGTTAATCTGTTTTTTCCTTGGCAGCCGTGTGAGCAGGGGTCCCTCACCACACAGATAGATAGCTCTGTATACAGAGGTACTCATATTTTTTCTGTCGATGAGTAATTGATGCTTCAAGTCGGGTCTTGCTGCTGAGATAAAAACAAAAAATATTTCCGTGTGTGTGTGCACACATGCTAACCAGTCCAAATTGGCCAAGTGAGTATGGATCAAAGAGGGAAGATAACCTGGTACTCAAAAATGCTGTTCTGAATCAAAAGGTGAAAATGTTGTAGTTCTGATATAAACCCCAACACAGAGCATTTATGTCCACTTAACGTCTTTTTAAGGACGGATGACGAAGAGGTCAATCAATTACTTTAGTAGTTGTCGGGTAAAGACCAGAGAGAAAGATACCCTTAGTTTTTTTATGGGACTAATTGTAACATTCTCATTCATTTCTCATGCAGACTTCTTCAAGAAAAACTGGATCAACCAGTTTCTGCTCCACCCAGCCCCAGAGACATCAACAGTGGGGACACAGCTACAAACTTGGTGCAACACATTGATAGTTTGAGGTCAGAGGTCATACGACTGAAAGATCAGCTGAGAAGTGCCCAGCTTGAACGTAAATATTACAACAATAATTTTGTATGCTAACATGTCATTTGTTTGGCTGTGAATTCAGCAGCTTGTGGACTTAGTCTATTTTTACTACTTATCATATGCAAGTGATGTATGTTGTAAGGGGGGATTGGTGGCAGAGGCTGTCATATTAATTCTCAATTGCTGGTAGATCTGTAAAGTTTTTATTTGTCTTTAAGATTTTGTTTGTCGCAGTTTTGCTTGTGCATAATCTGTGACCACTCTATATATTATAATGAAGGATGTGTGCCTTGTTCTCAGCCTAAATATTGTGCTCTGATTTGTAGTGTAGGTTGTTGATGTCAACTGTATGATTTTTTTTTAAGGATTTACTGCCTGTAAATTACACACATATATACATATAAATACATATGTGTATTCTGTTGTTTTCATGCTAGTATAAATCATCAACCAAAGATGTGCTAAGGAAGTTCACCTGAATGAGTGCTCACAATGATAACATGTTGATGTTGGCAAATAATTGATATAATTTGAACAATCGGATGCTGATCATAAGACTGCTTTGTCGTGAGTTTCATAGGAAACACTGGAGAGGACAATTTAGCAGGTTGGCAGGAAGTATTGTTTTTAATGGATATTGTACAGAAAATGCACACAGTGATAACAGCCAGGCACTAGAACCAGATGTGCTAACAAGGTCTGCCATGTATTAGACTCCAGAGAGAGTGAAAGAGAAGCAAAGAAAAAACAGTGGAAATAAAGACAGGCCAGACTTGGTGCACCCTATTAGGAATGCTCAAAGGCTGTGTAAAATGCAGACATATCATTTTTGAACATCATTCTTGTTTTAAGATGTAATAAGGAAGTGTTGACAGCTGAATGTTTTGTTGGTTCTTGGCCAAGGAAATGAAAAAATCGAAATATTTTGCATCTTTTCAGCATTTAGATTATAGCTTGTTTCATAACTCGTGCCCAACTTTTAAAATCGATAGCTTTTTAACCGCTTGTTGTAAGTTGTTCAAAATTTGCATGTAAAGTTATAATGATTAGAACCCAACAGGGAATTAATTTCATTAAAAAAAACATTTGGTTATTATTGTTGCTTATTTGATTTATATAAATTTATAACGACCCATTGATGTAGTCAAAACTTAATGTTTACAGTATTTTAAGTTAAAATAGCGAGTAAAAATCCATACACGGTAAAATTGACGTGTTTGCATGCTTTCACCGTGGTTTTTTGACACAATTAGACACTTGTAAAAAAACACGAGAAATTGTGTGTTCCATTTCCGTTCATTCAGAGGTGGAGACGTGGAATGATAACATTTATCATGAGTCTTAAAATGAAATTCTGCAGTTTACAAAACATCGCAATAAAAATGTATGACTATTTTTGCAAAGAGGCTAAACGAGGAAGATTATTTCATTCTTTAGAAAACCTGAGAATAGGACAAGACACATTTTGGATTTATCTAAACGGTCATTTAATAGCTGGATTCAAGCACGTGACCGTCAATGTTCAAAATATACAAATCACAAGGAAGAGCAAAAATGTTGGATAATTTCGACAGTGAACTTATTAGAAGTGAAATTCGCAAAATGTTGGGTATGAATGAAACTGTTACAATAAGTAAATTAAAAGTATCACTGAAAAAGAACAACAGTATTGAAATATCAAAGTCTACATTATGGAGGAATGTGAGAGCTGCAGGCTTTACATTCAGAAAGTATTCCAATGGACGAAACATCATCTGTGAGAAGCCACATATAGTAGTCATGAGAAGCAAGTACTTACGTGAAGTAAAAGAGGTGCGCAAGCAAAGTTATGATATTGTTTACTTGGATGAAACATGGATCAATGCTCACCACACTTATCAAAGGGAATGGCAGTCATCAGATGGAAAGATTAAGAGATTAATACCTAGCAGCAAAGGACAGCGCTTGATAATTGCTCATGCAGGTAGTCGACAACATGGACTAATACAGAATGCAGAGCTCATTTTTCTTTCAAAATCCATAGACATCGGGATTATCACTCTGAGATGAATGGTCACATATTTAGACATTGGATTGAAAATTCTGTTCTCCCATCACTAGATCGACCATCTTGCCTAATAATGGACAATGCAGCGTACCACAACATGTTGCACTTGAAGATAAAGTCCCGACGTCATCCAGTACAAAAGATGCTATTAAGATATGGCTCACAAAGGAGCACATACAATTTAATAACATGTACTTAAAACCTGAATTACTATCTCTAGTAAAGCAAAAACAAAGGACAAAGATTTTTCAAATAGATAAGATTATCCAAGAGCACGGTCATATAAGTTTGAGGCTGCCACCTTACCATGCTCATTTAAATCCAATAGAACTAATGGGCAAAATTAAAAGGACAAGTGGCAGATGAAAATACAACATTCAAAATATGCGATGTAAAGACTCTTGCTAATCTCGCTTTATTAAATATAGACAAAGATTATTGGGCTAAATGTGAAGACCACGTCTTAAAACAGGAAGAGGAAATATTGGAAAAATGATGGTTTGTGAAATGTTCAACCCAAACAGTTATTAATCTTTTAGACTCGTCTGATTCAGAATGAAGTATATAGCCCCCACAATGTTGGCCCCTATATACCTTAAATTAGTTCAACAAACGGTCCTTTTCAGGACCACAACAACTATGAAAATTGGACATACAGGTATACCTTGATATTATCGTCGTCCTCGAACTGAGAAGACAATAATTCTCCTGGTTTTTGTCTTATTCAGTTATTTCCCCATTATGGCCACGCCTTTACCTAGTGAAAATTAATCATAGACAGAACTATGGTAATTTCTATTCTTTAGGGGTTCACAATTTACAATTTTGACAAACATCAAAGAAATTCGCCGCTTTAAGAAAACTGCAGCTGCAAGATATTTGTTAATATACATTTAAAGGGTCTTTTGTATTCTATAACATTTGGAAAATTTCAACAGTTTTAAACAAACGGTTACTGAGTAATAGCGTTTTGGAGTTGGGCACGTGATTTGAAATGAGCTATAATTATTTTGTTGTAAACCCATGATTCACCTTCTGTAGATGCTGAAAAAATGGCCCAGTATGCGCAGGAAAGAAAGACATATCAGGGAGGAGAACTTGAGACTTCAGCGCAGACTGCAGTTAGAGATGGAGAGAAGGGAGAATCTGTGTCGACATCTGTCAGAGTCTGAATCTAGTTTGGAAATGGATGATGAGAGGTGAGCGTGATACTAAAAATTTTGGGCTTTCCTTCTACATTTCATCTGTTTTAATGAAACACTGATTCAGATGTTAGAATCTAGTTTTCTTCTGCATTATTTTCGCAACAATCATCAAGCCACAGCACTGATATCTTCTTTGAATGTATGGAAAATTCGGGTTTCTTTACCACAGAAAATGTAATCAATCCCCTGACCCGCACAGACTCATTAGTGAAAATAATAATGTACTTTACAGTTATTGAGTTGTTTGCGGGTCATCATCTTTGCACTCCGAACATGTCCATAGGTGCTCAGATCCCTCCTCAGCAAGTCCCGCAGTGTCCAGTGACTGACAACTCCAGGTTCTGTGTTGGTTGATAAGTCTTTCTTACACGCCCACTGAGTTTTCTCATTTCTGGCTGTGCCCATCTTAACCCCCATCTCTTTCACCGGAGTGACGTGGATTTGTGGTGGTCAAAGTCCTGTGCTCTCCCACATCTCGAAGGGCATTGATGATGTCCGCCCGATCCATTGGTTGACCATCCTCAGTGACAGCGCAGCTAGCCAACTGTCCGCTCTTTCATTTCCCCGTACTCTCGAATGTCCAGGGACATAGACAAGGTGACCATACGTATTTTTGACTTCTGCAATGACTCTAACCATTGCATGAGTACAGAGCCCGTTTCCACTTTTTTATCATGCTCATCGAATCACTCAGTATACAGGCATGGGTGTAGTCTTGTGACTCTAACAGTTGAATGCCTTGGTCACTGCCATCACCTCCATCATCATGCTAATCATGGTCATGACGTATGCACCACTGTCTTCCTTGACTACTTTGCCTGCTGAGCATGCTGTAAATGCCCATGCACTTCTTGGTGTCGTATTACAGATCCATCTGTATAGATGACTGCATCTTTCTCATCGATGTTATCGCAGATGAGACCGTTGACTCTGCATTGACTACGACTGAGTTCTGTTCCCTACTTTTTCTGTAGAGTGTGACAAAACACAAAAATGTCCCCTTGTATGATGTAGGCACAGGTATCTACTCCTCGCAACATTGATATTGGTAAGCCCACAGACCTGTTTGATGACATCTTCTCGGCCTACCCATGATTTGCCTCTTTTTAGCTTGGCACCTTTCCTTGTGTTGAGCTTGTGGTGCAATGGAGGCTCTTTATCTGCACTAATCTTCAGGTATGCTCGTGCCCTCCAGATCTTGATTCTGTCATCCATGGTTGGAAAGTCAAGAAGATACCTCATTGTTACACAGAGTGTGTCTCCTTGTACACCCCAAGATAATGTGCATGGCTTCATTCTGTATTTTCTCCAGCCTGTCAATTTGAGTCGTACTGACAGTAAGAATTGCCAAGGCATACTCGACTGGTGTGAGGACTAATCCCTGGAAATGAAGAGTAAGTAGCCTCTGCTCGATGTTTGCAGCTGCCATGACCTTCAAGGCAGCTAATCCTTTGTGGGATTTTGTTATCACATGGTCACAATGGTCCCGAAAACACAGGCTGCAATCAAACTTAACTCCGAGGTATGTCATAAACTTGTCCCTGATCACCTCATCAGCTCCCATTAGTACTACCAGTGTGGTCGTATTAACGATATGATTGTTAAGGAGAACCATGCAACTGATGCTTTATTAGGATTAACCAGGCACCTGAAACCCCACACAGGAAGAAATGCAATCAAGTTGGACTTGCATTGTGGAGACAATTTCCCATCTGTCTCTTCCCTGTCGATATACCAGAATATCATCAACATAAGTTATAGTTCTTCCCCTCCCATCCAGCTGTTGTTCCGTGATCGTTGTGTACACGCACATAGAACTGGTGACAATGGTAAGCCTTGTGGCTGCTCTGGACAAATGGATGTTGGCTCGGAAGACCACCTCTACATCTGAATATCACCTTCCTCTGAAACGTGTGCAGCAGCATGTCTCCTTTTGTCTGTGGAAACCTTTGAAGATGTCATAGGCGAAGACTGCCGCATTCAGTTATGTCTCTTTGTTATATCTATAACCTCCGAGTGTGGGGGGGAATACGCGTTTCTGTTCAAGGTGACAGGTGAGGACACGGGAAACTATTTTTTCCAGCAGCTTGCCCGCAGTGTTCTGCATTGTGATGATTCTGTAGGCACTGATCTGAGAATGGTCCTTGTTTGGCTTGGTAGTGGTAGTAAGTAGCTGTGTAGCCACTCCTCCTTAATCTGGCCAATCCGAATGCTGACATTAAACTCTTTGACCAACTTGTTCAAGTCGTCGTCAGCTAAATCGCCTATGTCGTTGTACAGAACACCATCTGGACCAGGAGCAGTGTTGTGTGACCTTTAAGTGTTGTGTGAATGGTATCGGTGTGATTGTGAGATCTTCTCCCAGCACTGCATCCTTACACAATTCTCATAGTGACCCCCGTATCCTCATTCTTACTGCCTCATTTCTTGGTTAGTCTGAGCAATGTAGCGGGCAAGCAGGGCCCTCCCTTTGCTCTCATCAGATTTGTGCCATATCTGGCCTGTACTCTGAAAGTCTGGTATGCTTCTGTGTCGTGTTGTGCCATTCATGCTCTGATGAAGGCGCCAGAATATAGCTATAGCAATTTTTCTGAGCACTCTTTTTTTTTTTACAGAAATCATTCCATTTGGCATCCTTGCCTGCTTAGCACATAGTTTAAAGTGCGTCATTTTTTGGTCGACCTCTTCTTTCAGACGCTTCAAGAGCTCAGGTTGTGTTCTTCCATTCTTTCTGGCTTTCTGCCATGTCTTGGCCAATTGTCTCTTGTTCCGCCAAGCTCCTTTGACTTCTACGTTCCACCAGGGTGGCTGCGTCCATCCTCCTGCCTCCTATGAGGGGCGCTCTGTTTCCTATCTCTGATTTTGCTGATGACATCCTGGTCTGTTTTCTCGTAGTGGAATGTGTGGAGCTTTCTTTTCTGGCTTCTATTTCTGCCTTTCTCAGTTAGGAGGACACATGGATAGTGATCACTGGTGGAAGATACAGTGCGAGGTCTATGACACTATCAGAGTCC